>JAOWBW010000591.1:384658-608711 GCA_026119855.1 Campanula takesimana
CCTTTTCTCATGGGACAAGAGAAGAGGGAAAGAAACTGTGGTTCAAGTAATGAGAAGTCTAAGGGATCATCTAATGATCATAAAGAAAATGCTTCTTTTACAAGGACTCACTAACATGAAGTTCGATTACCCTAAGTATCACGCTTGGCGTGAAAGGTATATCATTTGGTCTAGTTTATATTGTATTGAGGCTAATTTGGTTTCAATTCCTACATATACATGGTGATTGGATTTTGGTGCAACCAATCACATAAGGATGTTTAAGTAGGATTGCCTAAATTACCGAAGACCTAGTAAAGATGAAGAAATTCATCTATATGGAAACTAGGAATCCGGTTGAAGTTATAGGCATAAGGATCCTTTAGGTTATTGTTAAAGTACTAAGTATTATTTTGTACCATCATTTGAACGGAATTATGATATCTATCACAATATTAGACAAGAAAGGTTACTCTTGTTCTTTTGATAATAATATATGTGATCTTTATTTTAAATTCCAAGGTTATTGGTACAGTACTTTGTCAAGTAATCTTTATTTACTTGACATTATTCAAACAATAATTGAGTCCCATAAAATGAAACCAAAAGTAAAAGCGAAAGTTATCAAGTGAAATTTATTCATTATGACATAGGGGTTTTGGTCATATCTCCGAGAGGAGAATGATAAGCTTGTGTCTAAAGGAATCTTGACCATACTTGATATTCCGGAAGAGACTTTTGCATTAATGCCTTAAAGGAAATTTACAAAACATTAAAAGAAAAGTATCCCGAGAGCATCAAGCGTCTTAAACTAATACATTTAGACATTTGTGGACCATTCATTACTCCTTCATGGAAAGGTCAACAATACGTTATTACGTTCATAGACGACCACTCTTAATATGAATACATTTATTTACTTCATGAAAAAGTCTTAAGTTTTTGACATTTTCAAGTCTTATAAGGTCAAAGTTGGAAATCAACTTTGAAAGATTATTAAAAACGTTAAGTCCAATCATGGTGGTGTATATTATGGTTGGAATGACGGTTCAAAGGAACAATGTCCGGGTCCTTTTGCTCGTTATTTTGAGGAGTGTGGGATTGTCTCTCTCTATATTAAGCCGGGTACGCCTAGCATAAATAAGTGTAACAGAGACATAATAGAATCCTTAAGGATATGGTAATAAGTATGTTCCTTGTACTTCTTTTACCTCACTCATTATGGGCAATACATTAAAACCGCATCTTATGTTCTCTATAGAGCTTCCTCTAAAGCTACTAAATAAAAACCCTTATGAATTATGGACAATTTAGAAACCGTCCTTAAATTCTTCATGTATAGGGTTGTCCAGTAGAAGCTAGGCCTTATAGGCCTAATAAGGGCAAACTGGACACTAAGACTTTTAGTATCTATTTTGTGAGGTATGCCAAAAGATCTAGGGGATATAAATTTTTACAACCCGAAAACTAGAACCTTCTTTGGAACGAGAAATGCTAGGTTCTTTGAGGATGTTGAATTTAGAGGGGAAATTAGGAATAGTTTTGAATTTGAAAAGGAAGAGGCATTCTTTTCTATACCTCTTCCCATAGTTCCCATTGAAAATCAAGGTTTTATACCTGAAATTCAAGAGGAACATACAATTCAAAATAAAACTCCCCTATAAATATTGAACAACATGAAAATGTTTCATAATAAGGAAATTCAACAATCTCAAAATAAGGAAGAACCGGTGCCCTTAAGGAGATCCAATATAGTAAAAGAAGTGCTATTCCGGATAATTATAAAGTGTATCTTGCCTAGAATGAAGGACACTTAGGTTTAGTGGGAGATGAGCTTCTCACCTTCCATCAAACCATTAATAGTCCTAATTCTCATAAAGTGAATTAATGTCATAAATGAAGAGTTAAAATCAATAAAGATAACAACGTTTGGGATCTTGTCCTATTACCTAAAGATGTGAAACCTGTCGCGCCCCAGACCCATGGTCCTACTTGGCCCCACGCTCGGGACACGAGTGGAAGACGTTATGAAACACTTTTGAAAATTTTTCGAAATGAACTTTAATAAAGTTTAACAAATTCACACTTGAAGTTCAAAGACTTCATTTAACTTTCAAACAAACTTTACAAACAACTTTCACAACGAAAGTACTTAGCCCGAAGGCTTACAAACTTTTATACAAATGTACATACACCAACATTATCCAAAATAGGTGTTACAAAATGATGAAGTCACGGAAACTCTACCCAAAAGGTATTACATCTAAGTAATGTCGCCTTTACAAAACAAATCCCAACTCTTACCACTTTAACGTCCTCCCGTGCCAAAGTATCCTATCCCCTGGACTCGCCTTTATCTAACGCAATCACCCTTCCATTTTGCATTAGTACACACCCGAGGCCTTCTTTAGAAGCATCACTATATATCACCAAATCATCATTTCCATTAGGGAGTGCAAGAATAGGAGCAGTAGTCAATCTTTTCTTCAACTCCTCAAAACTGATTTGACATTTTTCATTCCACATATAAGGCACATTCTTTCGAGTCAACTGAGTCAAGGGAGTTGCAATCTTAGAAAACCCCTCAATGAACCTTCTGTAGTACCCAGCTAACCCCAAGAAGCTTCGAATTTCTGTAACTGATTCTGGCCTCTTCCAATTCACAATAGCCTCAACTTTGGATGGATCAACTGATATACCTTTATTAGAAATCACGTGCCCAAGAAAAGATACTTCATCGAGCCAAAAAGCACACTTACTGAACTTTGCAAACAATTGTTTCTCCCGAAGAATAGATAATACCATTCGCAAGTGCTGTTCGTGCTCCTCCCGGGACTTTGAATAAATAAGAATATCATCAATAAATACAACCACGAAGGTATCAAGATAAGGTTTAAAGACCCTATTCATCATATCCATAAAAACAGCCGGAGCATTAGTCAACCCGAAAGGCATAACAAGAAACTCATAATGGCCATATCTACTACGGAAAGCAGTTTTAGAAATATCTTCAGAACGGATTTTCAACTGGTGATACCCACTCCTCAAATCAAGCTTTGAAAAGACGACTGAGCCTTGAAGTTGATCAAATAAATCATCAATATGAGGAAGCGGATATTTATTCTTTATGGTTACCTGATTCAACTTTCTTTAGTCAATACACAATCTCAAGTATCCATCCTTCTTCTTTACAAACAACACAGGAGCTCTCCACGGCGATACACTAGGGCGAATGAATCCTCTATCAAGTAACTCTTGCAATTGAACCTTCAACTCTTTCAGTTCAGCTGGAGCCATTCTGTAAGGTGCCTCAGATATAGGAGTAGTACCTGAAAGTAAGTCAATACAGAACTCGATTTCCCGGTCAGGAGGCATAGCATACTCAGAAGAAAATACATCTGAAAATTCTTTAACAATAGGCACATCCTCAATATCAGGAATCCTTTTAGTAGTATCAAGAACACTGGCCAAATACCCCACACAACCATGATTCAATAACTTTCTATCCTTCACATAATAAATAATACGAATCTCCCTACCCAAAGGAACGACCTCAAAGGTAATTCAGGGATATTAGGGATAGAAAATGTGACCACCTTTTTAAAGCATTCAACAGAAGCATGATATTTACTCAACCAATCCATACCCAAAATAATATCAAAATCTTGTAATGGCAAGATAACTAAATCAGAAGGCAAAACATGCTCACGTATATGCACATCACAAGAAGGCAACACCTTATTGGTCATCAAACACTCCCCCATAGGAGTAGACACCTCTAACACATAAGGTAGAGACTCAGAAGACAAATGCAACCGAGAAGCAAAATACACAGACACATAAGAATGCGAAGAACCAGGGTCTATAAGTGCTCGTGCCCTCAAACTAGACACATAAATTATACCTCCTATCACATTAAAAGAGTCTGAAGCCTGTTGTTGAGTAATGGCAAACACACGACCCTACACATTAGGCTTCCCTGAAGAATCCCTCTTCTGGCCCTGAGAAGACCCAACTACACTTCCCGAAGACTGATTATTAAACCTGGGACAATTCTTCTGAAATGACCCAACTGACCGCAATTCAAACATCTACCTTGTTTCTTCCAACATCTCTCTTCAGAATGCCCTTCTTTCTGACAATAGTTACAAATCTTCTTATTCTGACTCCCTGAAGTGTTACCTTGATTTTTGTTACCCGATTGCCTTTGAGAAAATCCCCTGAACTGTGAAGATGCTCCTTGATTCCCTCTATTATCACCACGTTGTTGTTGTTGTGGTTGTTTCCCTTGTCCTCCTTGTCTTCCTCCACCCTTTTCTTCCATCTTTCTCTTGTGTTCAACTATATCATGTTCCACTTGGTAAGCACGATCAATCGCATCCTGCAAGTCTTGAAATTTATGAGAAATGAGCTGTGTTCTGATAACTGTTCTCAACCCTTTCACGAACCTCATAGTTTTTCTTTCTTCAGTAGCCACCAAGTAAGGACAATGCCTAGCCAATTCAGTGAACTTGGCAACATACTCAGCTACCGTCATCATATTCTGCTCTAAGTTAAGGAATTCAACCTCCTTTTTGTCTTGGTCCACCTTGGGAATAAAGTGCTCTTTGAATTTCCTCACGAAAGTCTCCCAAACATAGGGTACATGGGTTTCATCCCAACTAGCTTTCACCACTTTCCACCAATACTCGGCTGTTCGAAGCAGTTTGTAAGTTGCAAATCGAACTTTATCTTCCTCAGTACATGGTAGAACATCAAAAATTTTCTCCATCGACTCAACCCACCTTTCAGCCTTAGTGACATCAGGCTCTCCATCATACCCCATAGGCTTCATTTTCAGAAACTGTTCTAGGCCATATCTTGGTGGTACCTATTACCTCTCTTGCCTCTGATCATTTAAAGTTTTCATTGCTGCTTCGAACATCCCTTGAAACATAATTCGAGCCTCTTCTCTGGCATCCCTTGCCCTGAAGAACCATCCTGATCTCCTTCATTCTCAACCATTTTTAATAAGTACCTGCATAAGACACTCAACGTTACTCACTCTATACACTACTACCCTCTTAGGTCATTTAGTCAATCTAGACCATCTACAACCTAGCTGTGATACTAACTGTCGCGCCCCAGACCCGTGGTCCTACTTGGCCCCACGCTCGGGACACGAGTGGAAGACGTTATGAAACACTTTTGAAAATTTTTCGAAATGTACTTTCATAAAGTTTAACAAATTCACACTTGAAGTTCAAAGACTTCATTTAACTTTCAAACAAACTTTACAAACAACTTTCACAACGAAAGTACTTAGCCCGAAGGCTTACAAACTTTTATACAAATGTACATAAACCAACATTATCCAAAATAGGTGTTACAAAATGATGAAGTCACGGAAACTCTACCCAAAAGGTATTACATCTAAGTAATGTAGCCGTTACAAAACAAATCCTAACTCTTACCACTTTAACGTCCTCCCGTGCCAAAGTATCCTATCCCCTGGACTCACCTTTATCTAAAACAGTAAACAAATAAAGGGTGAGAATGAATCTCAGTAAGCTACTAAAATGCAACTACGTTTCATGCTAAAATGATAAGTATAACAAACAATATCATAAGCATCACATAGCACATAGCATGAGAGGCAAATCCAACTCATTATACCACACATACAACGATGTAACACTCACAAGGATACTTAGCCAAGGTTTACCGAAAGAATATAACCGTCTGGGAATACCATTTAAGAAAACCATCTGAGAAAACCATTTGAGCAGCATAACTAGCTGAAGCCGGAATCCCGAAAACCAAACCATAAGAACCAAAGTAACTACGGGGGGAATATGACACAAAGTCATAACCCAAATGCTCACTCGTGGGAACTAACTCATCCCATCCAAGGCCAATCTGGACTGGGGAAAAAGGACCAGTGGAAAAGCCTTATAGTGAACTTGGCTGTGTGCCACTATAATACTTACCACCTCCACTCGATAACAAAAAACCAGCTGGACTTTCAAACAAAGCACTGTAATAAATACTTGCTTAAACAACAACCGGGGTAATGATTCCAAAGTAGGGAACCAAGCCAAACACCTCACCAGAAGCACACAAAAGAATCACTCATAAAGTGTTCACAATAACATTGACATTTAAGTCATAAACACAACCTTGTACACATATGAAACCAAATCATCATCTACCATTTTAGCTTCCCAAAACACTTATCTAGGCACCCTAGACTAGGACACAAAACCTAGCCCAAGATTGGGTCCTAAACCAAGTCAATGAAACCATTTATTTTCTTCAGCAAAAGTGGGCGCCCGCCTGCCCTTATCTTGGGCGACCGCCCAAGAGCCCTGTTTTAAAAATTCACCTTTCAGTAGTTCTGGGCGCCCGCCCGGCCCCATATTGGGTGACCGCCCATAAGCCCTGCCAGGCCAAAAACTGCACACTTTTTACTTCTTTCGTTTCACCGCCCCAAAAGTACAACACTTACACACTTAACGTTTATAGCCTTACTAAGGCTACCAAAAATCAGTCCCAAACAACTCTAACACTACTTTGAACCCAACCAAACCAATATACCAAATACTCACTTTGTCCCAAAATTACAAGTATCACAAATATTACCCAAATCACAAAAATAACAATTACAAGTATCAAGTATAACATATATGACTATTTTAACATTTAAAGGGGAATTAATAACTTACCTATTTCCAGAAAAAGTATCGAGGAAATATGTTTTGATCGGGTAGAAATGACCTACTCAGCGCCCTTATCATTTTTATATAATGTGATTTTAAAACGGAGTAGTAAATAAAAAGATATAAATCGAAATAGGTTGAACTTACCTTTTCTTTTAACCCTAGGGAAGAACGAGGAATGTTTGCTGAGTATTGTTAACACAGAGGGAGAAGGAGAAGGATAAACATGTTTTAACAAAGATCTTTGCCCCATTTTTATACTTTAGTCACCCAAGTTTCAATTTGAACAAATAAACCCCTATAGTTATATTTTCGTAAAGGACCCTATAGTTTCACTTAATCATTTAACTCCTTTAACCATTATTACTACTAATTAAGTAAATAGCACATTTAATCAAGTAAGATGTGCAAGTCATAAAATATTATGCAACACATAAAATGCACACATAAGTCAAATAAAAATCCTCAAAAATATAAAATAATTAGGGACGGGTTTTGGGGTCGTTACAAAACCTATTGGGATTAAATTAGTCTTTAAGACCAAAAGGATTCACAAGGTAATATGGAAAGATATTAAGCCCGTCTAAGTTGCTAAAGATTTTACTCAAAAGGAAGACATTGATTATAAAGAAAACACCTTTTCCGGTATCTTCTAAAAACTTTTTTAGGATCATTATGTCATATATGGCATATTATGATCTTGAGTTTCATCAAATGGATGTAAAGTCAACTTTCCTTAATGGAGACATTGAGGAATCTATGGCTGATTTGGAACAAACTAATCAATTAGTTTGTAAACTTAAGAAATCCATTTGTGGGCTCAAGCAAGCTTCTCGTCAATGGTACTTAATCAAGTTATTCTTTCATTTAGTTTTGAAATGAATCTTGGTTAAGATTGTGTATACCATAAGTTCAGTGGGAGTAAATTTATAATTTTGGTCTTATATGTGAATGATATTTTGCTTGCTAGTAATGATATGAACTTTCTTAAGGAAACTAAGAAATTTCTTGTTTGAAATGAACGATCTTGGTAAGGCATCTTTGTATTAAGAATCCAAATTCACCATGATCGCTCATGAGGTGTTTTAGGATTACCACAAAATACCTATATGGAAAAGGTATTACAAAAGGTTTAGCATGCAAAACTGTAAACCACTTGGCACCCTTAATTTTAAAGGAGACAAAGTTTAAAAGTCTCAAACAGTGTCCTGAAAGTAATTTTGAATCAAAGTATATTGAAAATATCCCTTATACATCACTAGTAAAGAAGCTTAATGTATGCGTAAATCTTATATTTATTGTTGTGATGCTTGGTCAATACCAAAGCAATCCGGGAGAGAACATTAGGTAGCAGTCAAAGAATGATAAAAATATTTGCAAAACACTAAAGAACTACTTGCCTATATTTGAAGTCGGATCATCTTGAGATCATTAGGTATTCCGACATTAGTTAAATTATATGGCTGCATAAGTTTATTAAGGGACTGCCAATTGTCAACAAGTGTCGAAAGACCGCTTAATTTTATTGTGACAATCAGGCGGCAGTCTTACAACAACAAGAGTTCATCAAAATCTGAAGGATATAGACATTAAGTTTCTTGTTGTAAAGGAAAATGAATAAAGAAATACAACTTATAGAAACAAACTCCATTTTAGAGGATCCATTTATGAAAGCGTTATTATTTTCAGTGTTTCACATGGGTGTAACGATCTTGATAACTTTTGGTATAGTGGGAGTTTGTGTTGTTATTTCATTAATTGTTCTCTTATTTAAAGTTTTTTGATCTCATTTGGTTAAGTTGAACTAGTTGGAAGAATATGTATATATTCATTATTTCATGCTACACATCTACACTTTTGATCTATGTCATTTAGTTGGATCTGTATACGTGATTAATGTGGGTTTAGTTGCGAATCAATTACAACGACTGCCCCTTTAGTTCTTATACTTGGATGACTAATGGACGAGATTGTTATAGATGACAATAAAGTGCGCACATAAGGGTTGTCATTTGTGTTATATTTATGGTTTTAAAGGAAAGACTTTGTTTTGCAACCCAAGTGTGAGATTGTTAGAACATGGCTTGCACAACAAGTCATTTAGTAATTCCATACATGAAATCATACCTATAATGTTAATATAAAGTTTAGTGAATTAAAATAATGTGTAGAATTCCTAGATGTAACATTACCTATTTTTGATGGGCAAAGTGGTAATTTAACATCACTTAGGTTGAAAGGGTGTAGTCCCTAAATGAGGTGCCTATTGGTTTCATATACAAAGGGCTCTCCATCAGCCCTAGAAATCACTACATCATTCATTATTACTCTCTCAATAATTCTTCATTAAGTGTTAAAGAAGTCAAGAGGAAAAGGCACAATCATTTAGAAGATCTTCATCCCCTTAATTCTTCTTCTTCTTCTTCTTCTTCATTTTCTCCCTACAACATCAAGATGGATTCATCAGGTATACACTTCCGCCTTCATCTCCATCCTCAAACTTATTCTGAATATGAGTATGGCATTCAGGAATCATAAATTGTTCATAACAAAATTAACCATTATTTAGTCATGATCAGTTGTATGTATGGGCTTTGTCTAAATTTACAAACAACCTTCTTCGACATTGTTGTCATTTCTGGTCTTTTATCGGACCTATCAAACAACCTCTAAAAGTTATGTAATTTTTCATATATGTGTGTTTTTTTGCGCATATTTATTGGAAGAGAGAAATAATAGATTGATAGTAAAATTTTGAAACATTATTTCAAGAAATTTATGTAACTCTAAACTAAACATTTATGTGTTAATGCGTAAGAATAGGTTGACCATTTTAATTGTTACTAGAAAAAGACCTCATTTAGCCAACATTTAATGAAACATTATACTAAAGTGATAGTTAATTGTATGGATTGGAATGAGTGATGGAATTGTTGCAATGTAAGTATATCCCAATATAACATAATAGAAACTTAATCAAGAAAAATTAAATTTTAAAATGTGCATTAAAAACACATTTTATTTGGATAAATTAATTTAATTTCAATTCATCCAACCGCGAGCTAATGAACCCAAATTACTAGAATTTAGCATACTCGAAGATGATCTTACTTGGCATACACATAGAATAATGTACACAATATTTAGTACAAAATTATATAATATAAATGTTTTTTTAAAAAAAACTCATATAATAAATGTTAAGAATGTTGTATTGTATAGCATCTCTTGCAATAGAGGTATTGTACTGTACAACACTCAATATAATTTTCTTCAATATAGAGAAAAGTCATGAATCTTCACCCAAAAAAGAAATTAATAAAAATCTTTTTCCTTACGGAATACGGACTGTTTGGAAGCGGGTATAACCATATCCGAAGAAATTAAAAAGTTAACCCAAAATGGAATTAGCGATCTACTTCCCTGACCGGGAAGCTAATACAAATAGCCACTTTCTAAACAAACATTTTGCACCATCACTGTTCGAACTCTCTGATTTCTCTCTCTTCAGGTCAGTTTTCTCTCTCTAGAATTCCTCTTTACATTTGCACCAAATGCGTTGTTTTGATTTGTAAATTAACGGCCTTATCCCCCAAATTCATGTTTATGCTGTTTCGTTGAAGAATTCCTTTTATATGCTAAAACCCTAATTCATGAGTTTCATGAACTTAAGTGTGATTGCAACAGTTTCGATCTATTGGAATTTTTCATTTTCAAACGTTTTGTTGCGCTTGTGAAATATGAAGGTGCGCATTTGCTAGAATTGTTGCACCGATTGAGAAAAATTACCATTTTCTTGGTTAGAGGTTGGAGATAGTTGATTTTAATTGATTCTGGGTAGTGTAGTAATTCTGGCACAATTGATGATGATATGTGGTTTGAATTATAGTTTTCAGTCTCATAAAACTGTCTCAGTTAATTAAAACAGCTTTTTTTATTTTCAGTTGGGCTGGTGACATTGAAGGTAAGCATTAGTAGAAAAATGCCACAGTGAAAACGGAAATGGCTGGTTTTAAATTAGATGTGTGTGAAATTAAATAATTTTTGAAGCACAGCAGTTCGGGCATGATTGATTCTTTCTTTATGGTTCATGTCTAGTCTTCAGAATGATAGCAAGTGTTTCAATCTCATAAAACAGCTATTTCAGGCATTTCGTCCGACTTCTGAACTGTGGCGGCTAATGATTTAAAATGAGTCCACAGTTGAAAATTTATTGTTGATTTTGATTGATTGTGGGAATGTAGCAGTTTTGGGATGGTTAATTCGTTTTGATAATTTTTGTCATCCATGTGAACGAACTTACTGAAATACGTGATCTGTAAGTATTCTTGCAGAAAATGAGTAGTTTGGTTGAGAGGCTACGTGTTAGATCAGAGAGGAGACCAGTTTATAATTTAGACGATTCAGATGAGGAGGCTGATCTCTTGCATGGGAAATCTAAGAATGCCCAGGAAACGATTGAGAAGTTTGTCAGACCTGACGCAGTATGTCCGTTTCTCTTTGTTTCATGATTACTTTTACTTATCCAAAATTTATATTGTCTGTACAGTAAGGCTTAACTTCTATTTCAGTATGATGTAGACTATAGTTATCGCTTTTGCTAAATTTGTGTTTTGTAACTAGACAAAATATCAACTGCTCTTGTCGAGTTTGAAATAGTTTGAGTAATATTGTATCCGCAGGTATCTTCGATTTGAAAATATAAATGAACAATATCTGCGGGAATCTGAAATCATATCTGGCTTATCACAATGTTTAGTATTATTAAAAACATTACTATGCTTGGAAATTATAGAGGGAAAAACTGCCAAAAACCCCCCTTGAAATTTTTTCATATCTATAAAATCCCCAAAATATTCTTGCATCCAAAAAATCCATAAATCTAGATATTCATACTAAATAGTCCAAACCATCAACTTCCACTTAACTCTATCCATAAAACTCATTGTATTGATTATGTTAAATAACCCTAGTAAATAAATTGCATTTTATCATACAAAGTTACCCTAAAGTTACCCAGCAACTTCAATAAAACTGACGATATCCGATACATTCCTAGTTGACACCGTACTCAACTACCTATCCATCTCAATCTTGCGGATCACTATGTAGGATTTCAAACCCAAAATTAAATCCCTCAGAAAGTCCATCAAAGTCATCTGTATATTATGTAATCCAACACATTACTTTCTTATTCCCTCCTGATACATTCCTAGTTGACACCGTACTCAACTACCTATCCATCTCAATCTTGCGGATCACTATTTAGGATTTCAAACCCATAATTAAATCTCTCAGAAAGTCCATTAAAGTCATTTGTATATTATGTAATCCAACTCATTACTTTCTTAATCCCTCCATTTGAAAATAAATTGCTATTTATATAAATTTTCTGGAATGAAGAGATTCATTTTGAAACGGAGGGTGTTTATTATTTTGAATATAATCGAACAATTTGTTTTTAAATCCAAGGATACGTCAATCCGTAATCGTTCTTAAATCCAAGGATGCGGAATTATTCTGGCTTAATCTGGGAAGAAAACGGGGGAATCGCAGATGATTGTGGAGGAGAAAAATGATACTAGAAGGTCGAATTTGAATGATTAACAACCAAACGGATGGTGCTTTCTATTGAATGGATTACTGCATTGAGATTTGTCTGTTTGTAGTAGGATCAAATCTTAAGTTTACCCTCCATAATCTTTGATGAAAATTGAACAATGTCAAATAACAAGCAAAGTCATGATAAAGGATGTTGATACATCAAACACATACAAAATTTAATGTCATATTGGAAGATAATAGGTAGATTGAATGTCTATTGGACTACTGGGAACGATTATCATTGTTGAAGTTGTTTGGTATCTCTAGGGTAATTTTAGAACTATACATCTCCGTATTTGCTAATTTGCTAATTTATATTATTGAAGGGTCTAATTATGGGAAATATGGTCAGTAAAATGAGCTTTAGGGATGAAGTTACAGGGAGGTTGACAGTTTGGATCTCTTAGTATGAATGTTTTAATTAATGGGTTTTTTTTTAGATGTGAAAAATATATTCAGGCTTTCTGGTTATGGGATCTTTTTACGAGGGGTTTTTGGTATTTTTTCCAATTATAAACTCAGTGTCGTTGGAGAATGTTCCCCAGTAAAGTGTGAATAACAGAAATAAGACTTGCCGCGAACAAACTAAAGTGGTTAATACAGGAATATTCAAAAGTAAAAGCTACAAAATGAAGTTATAGGAGAAGAACATGAGAGGAGCACATAAAATTTGCTATGCTTGTATCCGATCAATGTCTACATGCAGTAAGATATCTGACATTGTTGAGAAAGGCAACATGACAGAACATGGAGTTTTTTTGAACCAAATTCTTATAACAAAGACATTGCTATTAGTATGTACACAACCCTTCGAAGTGGGGCCTGGGGCATGTTTTGTTGACTTGAGCTAATTATATACTTTCAAATTTCGGGAGCAGCGGACTACAGTTGAGCATACAGTCCTGTCCTGTGAGATTATTTCTTATTCCGCTTATAACTGTTATTGTTGCCTCAGTGCTTCTATCTTATTCCCACACTGGAGTTTTTCTTCCTTGTCTTTTTGCTTGAATATTCTAGAAAACTTGCAGCTTTTTTCCGCTTTAATTTCACTGTCACTTGACTTATGCTCTATTTCCAGAAAGATGATTCATGTCAAGCCTGTGGTGGAAGCGACAACCTTCTATGCTGTCAAACATGTACTTACGCATACCATGCAAAGTGTTTAGTCCCGCCATTGAAAGTTTCTTCTCCTAGCAGCTGGAGTTGTCCCGAATGTGTATGCTTCTATATTGATTTAATCAGTTGCTAGTTCTTTACACATATAACTACTACCTTATGCTTAACATTAACTGAGAGCAAGAGGTACTGCATTGACAGGTTAGTCCACTAAATGATATCGACAAGATTGTGGACTGTGAGATGCGTCCTACTATTGCTGATGATACTGACGCCTCGAAGTTAGGATCAAAGCAGATATTTGTGAAGCAGTATCTTGTTAAATGGAAAGGATTATCTTATCTTCACTGCACATGGTACTTCCTTTTGGTTCAGTGATTTTAATTTTCTAGTGTTAAGTTTTATGTTCTTGTGAGGGTTTCCCTGTGAAGTTGTTTACAATGTAAAAAAGTCGTTTAGAACTCATTGTCCAAAGATAATATTGCTCCCTCCATTTCATAGTATGTGTCATATCACTTGGTGTACCATCCAATATGTAGTAAACTTCCATTTTGGGCAATTAGTTATACCAGTTTGCCTATGATTGCGCCCTCCTCAAATTTATGGGTTCACCTCCACATGGGCAACATTGGAAAATCCAATGCATACTCTAATGTTGCTGATGTAGGCAATCCTGTGTCTCAAGTGTGTATGGGTCAATCAATACGCTTACTTTGAAATGGATGGAGTACATTCTTGTACTATTAGATGTTTTCATAGACAAAAACATTTCATCCTCTGTTTGTTATTTCAGGGTGCCAGAGAAAGAGTTTGTGAAAGCTTACAAGGCACATCCTCGCTTGAGGACTAAAGTAAACAACTTCCATCGTCAATTTTCCTCAGCCAATAATTCGGAAGATGATAATCCTTTACTTCGGGCAGAATGGTCTATAGTTGATCGGATTATTGCTTGCAGGTTCAGCTTTATGGACTCGTTATCTTGTACCATGGAGCTTTCTTACTGTTATTCTTCTAATGGAACTGTTCACTAATATCTTCTTTTCCCTTTCTCTTTCTCCTATTGATCTGTGTACTTGATATGATTCTGATTTAGTTAACCCATTACATGATCTGCTTTTTCTGAGATTTAAGTCAATACCAAGATATCTGGTATATTAAATGAAGTGTACGTACATGAGATAAAATGGAGGCGTAAATTATTTAGCTAGTTATAGTGAAATTACTTTACTTAGCTTCCATGAACATCCTTTGATCAACGTTGATTTAAGTCGCCAAGTCCAAAGGCTGCAGTTAGAAGTTGGGGATTAGGTTCAGATTTTGTTTCTGGGTTCATGCCTGTGAGTACAGTGAAGAACAATTTTTTTTCCTCTGGGCTATCAGGTCTTGAATTAGGAGATTATGATGATTAACATATAATTACTATGAAGTTGCAAGAACCACCACTTTATGCCATGAACTGGTTTTGGGGTGGTCAAATATTCGCTGAGATCAAGAAACATTGTAAGAAGAGGAGAGGTATGCATTGGCTAGTTATCCTGTTTTATGATATCTGTAAATAGTGGACAAACATGCTTGATTAGGTTAAGGTATACCCTCCGTCCTAGATTGATAAACCCCTTTGACTATTCAACCATTTTAGTGATTTATTTTTCTTTCCATAATTATCTTTGGTGGTGTTACGTAATCACACTAGCACCATTGTTCTTCTAAAAACAAGAATGACGCAAGTGAGGAGTATTATTTGTTGTGGGTAGTTTAGGAAGTTAAGTGGTTTTTAACGTTCAGTTTTAGAAATGAGACTAACTTTTTGGATTAAACAAAAATGGAAAGAGGGACTATCATTTTGGGACAGAGGGAGTACTATTTAACAAATATTAGAGAGAGGTATCATCTGGTGAATGGAGCTTGGGTTTGAAGTGTGGGTTGCTGGTCAAGGTCATAGGATGGGTTGCTTAAAAAGGATTAGATCGTATCTGATAGAGCTTTGAGCTTACGGAGGAATAGTTTCTCTTTGCAGATCACATATTCCAAGCTGCTACTCATCCTAATCGAGTTGGTTTGGGCCTACGAGATTAGCCCACTTCTGCAGGACTGATTGGTGGGAAGGAGGGTCAGTAAAATAGGGGATGGCTTTTTTTTTGTCTTTGTTTTTCCCAGCCAGCTGGTTTGATTTAATGTGAAACTCAGCTCTATAATACTCGGGCATAGTTTGGGCTTCAAGTCGGGAATAGCACATCTCTTACCTGAATTTAGCTGAAGTTTGGACAGTCCTTACACATGAATGCTCAACTTTTATGGGTTTGTCAACAGTGAAGGTAGAATAATGAAAGCGGCTAAAATCAGGTCGCAAAATATGAGGGCTATGTTAACTCCTAACTCGTTCTCTTTGTACCCTGGTTGGAAGTATCTCCAGTAGGTTATCCTCTAGATGTGAGGATATGGGTCTTTCTAAAATTAGGTTTCAGTCCAGAGGGATGCCATATGGTGATATAGTTTCGCATTGTATGCTGATTTTGTCATCATTCACACTCTCTTGGTCAGCACTTTACTAACTTCACTTTTAAAAACCCGTTAACAGTTCAAGGGCATATTCGAAGCATTTATTGTCCAGTGTTGACAAGGAGCCTAGGATGTTGTGAGCAGGGTGGGAATCAATTCCTCGCTTGATTTATAACAAAAGAGAATGCTTAATATCTCTCTTTGTCACACACTGTTTTTTCTGTTGCCCATAGCAACTCTTCTTATGTAGCACCTTTCAACCTGTTCATCACTATTGCAGCTCATTTGGAGTTCAAACTTTGCTCATCTTTATTAACGGTCTAGATTTAGATGGATGAAGTGTGTGGAAATGAGGTTTTAGGTAAGTATACCTCCATATAAGGCGAATAGTCACTTTAATGGTGCTTTACCTACCCTTGTGTCCCTTTAAGGGATAATCCTCATTTTCTATTTTTTCTTGTTGAGAAAGTGACTTAAACTTTGGATTCATGTAGAGGTGTTCATTTCTCTTGTGAGGTAAATTTGATCCAGTCTTGCCTTATAGCATCCCGTTGATTGTTCTTTTTCTTGTCAAGCTCCCTATGGCATGTGGCGTTGTGATGAGGTGTCATGGAATCTTGAGGCAATTCTAATATGATGTTAGCACCAAAATCCTAAGTAAAATCGCAAACTTACCACGTATCCCACAAATGAGTATCGGAATCTTGAGGCAATTCTAATACGATGTTAGCTCCATATGATTAAGTTTTACGGTAGCATTAAAGTTGAACTTGGTAAGTTTGTGATTTTACTTGTACTTAGGATTTTGATAATTTATTAAATGGACGAAGATAAACCTTTGGAATCTAAATATTATGCCTCTGACTTCTCATCCCAACATATGACACAAGCATGCTATTGGCTTATTTATGACTCCACAGGTTAGATTTTGTGAACATGCTATTACAAAGATTGGTATGGACAACCGTGGTACATAAGTTAGAATTTCTAGCAGTACTCTTGAACATTTATTACTCAACGACTTAACTCGAGCAAACTACAGGTCGATTTGCTTGAATTGTTTATGCCCTAAATCAGTGCCTGAGACTTTCACCAGTTATGGTGTCTCAGATGTCACAAAGAAGCTTGAGATAAGAGGATCCTTTCGCTATTATGTATCTAGGTAGGGTTGTACTTAGATGCAGGCAAAGGATGGCAGTATTTTCATTACTTAATTTAGCAATGCCATAAGTTGTTCACCTAACAAGTCGGTAGCTGATTGAGTGAAGGTTTTACTGCTTTAAGGAAGGGAAAAAGAGAGAGAGAAAAGACGAGAGTAAATGGAAATCTAGGATCGCACTAGGGTTTTACAGACATGACTACGAAGGTTCATAGGCCTCACTTTCAATGGTTGAACTTATCCTATTGAAAGTTATCTCGTCATTCACCCACTCTATGTTTTCAAAGTCGATTAACCTGTGACATACTATTTACAGGACCCAAAAGGAGCTGATTAAATTTTACCTTGGGCATGGTATTCACATTAATCTGTTGTAATATCTTCTGCCTGGATTATCAATTTGTTAAAGTTCTATTAAAGTTAGTTAAGTATGCCTTAGTGTACTCTCAGATGGTTTGTTGATTATGTAAAACATGACTTGTAACGGTCACCCTTTCCTTAATTTTGCAGGGAATCTGATGATGAAAAGGAGTATCTGGTAAAGTGGAAGGAGCTAAATTATGATGAATGCTACTGGGAATCACATTCAGATATTTCGTCATTTCAAACAGAAATTGACAACTTTCACAAACGTCAGTCTAGAAAACGGAAACTGGCTTCAAACAAACAAAAGAGCAGCCTTCGTGACGTCCCTGACTCTAATAAGAAACAAAACGAGTTCCTGCAGTATGACAAGACTCCTGAATTTCTTACTGGAGGTTTGCATTATTTGGACTGAAATAAACTCTGTACTCAGCACACTTGAGTATGATTGATGTGTGCATTTTGTTAACTGCTCTGTGCTTCATTGTATTTGTAGGTTCACTTCATCCTTATCAACTGGAGGGATTAAACTTTCTGCGGTTTTCGTGGTCTAAACAAACGCATGTGATACTAGCAGATGAAATGGGCCTTGGTAGGATTTGCTTACTTTTTCACTGTACTGCTCCCATTTCTCCTTCCCCCACTTCCCCTTATAGATCCCTTTACGTATGTGTATGCTTGTATCATTCCGTCTCCTTGTGCAATTGCAGGAAAAACTGTACAGAGTATTGCTTATCTTGCTTCCCTTTTTGAGGATAATATCGCACCCCATCTAGTGGTTGCTCCTCTTTCTACCTTGCGTAACTGGGAGCGTGAGTTTGCGACATGGGCGCCTCATATGAATGTGGTATGTTGATCAGGAATTTTTTAGTTTGATGTTTTTCGTACTCATAGATGAGAGTCCTGTTATGTACCTTCCTTTTCAGTTACCAGGATAAACCTGTTTACTATCTACAGGTTATGTATGTTGGCACAGCCCCTGCTCGTTCTACCATTCGAGATTATGAATTTTACTTTCCTAAAAAGCATAAGAAAAGCAAAAACAAGAAGTCCGGTCATGGCGCAGGTGAAAGCAAGCAAGATCGGATAAAATTTGATGTGCTTTTGACATCTTATGAAATGATTAACAATGATAGTGCTGTACTGAAGCCAATAAAGTGGGAGTGCATGGTAACTTAAATTTCACCCGCTGTGTAAATTTCTGCGTTATCATATTGATCTGTGTTCTGAAAATTGTCACTTATCCTCGTAGATAGTGGATGAAGGTCATCGTCTTAAGAATAAGGATTCAAAGTTGTTTATTGCACTGAAGCAGTACGACAGTAAACATCGTACGTTGCTGACTGGAACACCTCTTCAGGTCTGTTGTTTAGGTGTACCATATCTTCGTATTAAATATTAATAGCTGCCATATCTTTCTTGGTGTAAATGTTTTCTTCAAGGTGAAATTTGTGCCATAATGTTCTTTCTGGAGCTAGAATTACTGAATGTTTTCTTTTTAATACAACTATAAGGGTTCACACCTATTGGTTGAAACAAACTTGCATTAACATTGTTTCATAAACTGTTTATACATTTCATTATAAGCTAATAAGTTCAGATCTTAGACCTGAATTAGCTTATATACAGTAAGATATTTATATTAGAAAATTAACATAAACAATCAATAATGCTCTTACTACGACTACGATTAGTGCAATGTTTATCGTTCATTTTTCTGATACAGTAGAGTGATGTACAATTTGTAAGAATATAAGTTCATATATATATATCTATGTTATATACATGTATATATTTATATTTGCGCGTGTGTTAACAGAATCCCCATCCCCCCCCCCTCCCCCCCAAAAAAAAAAAAAAGAAGAAAAAAAGATTGAGTTAGGGCTCCTACCTGATTAAAGAATAATAAATGTATCGTAAAAATACTTAAGTTCATTTGAAGAAAAAGGAAGGGAGAAAACAGGGGAAAAGAAACAGCAGAGAAAGAAAAAAGGAACTGCAGACTTTTTTTTTTTTTTTTTAAATGTCAATCAGTTCCCTTACCTGATTAAAATGTAATGGGTATTCTTAATATTATGATTTTATCTGAAGAAAAAAAAGAAGACACGGAACAGAGGGAGAAGAAAAGAATCAGAAAAGAAACAAGGAAAACAAATAATTATCTGTTACAGGCCTTTGATGCGGCCTTCTTGGCTGTTGTCAGTGGCGAAGTTGACCAAAGTTGTTTATACCAGATGGCGTAGTCTCGAAGCCTTGGCCCCCTGCTTTTGGATGTACTCTGAACTCTGCGAATGAAATGGCAGAAGTCACTTTTTAAGTTGTAGACAGCAGGCACTATATTTCTAGGGTTAAAAGGGGATTTGTTGTATTCACGCTTAGGCGCCACAGTGTAAGTCACACACTTCAGCCAGAATTGTGCCCAAGTCCTCACCTTTGGAACAGTGCTTCGCGTTGACTCTTCCTGCTGCTACAGCTGTGCGCCTTGAGCCTAGGCGCACTCAGGCACTATATTTCTAGGGTTAAAAGGGGATTTGTAGTATTCACGCTTAGGCGCCACAAAGTAAGGCACACACTTAGCCAGAATTGTGCCTATGCCCTCGCCTTTGGAACAGTGCTTCGCGTCGACTCTTCCTGCTGCTACAGCTGTGCACCTTGAGCCTTGGCGCACTCAAGCACACGCACCTTTAATAACTATGATTGCAATGTGGACAATATTACTTCATAAGTTGAGAAGACCTTATATGAATATGTTCCTCTATTAGCAATATTATTAAGAATGGAATCTACAGAATGAACAATCAATTCTTGATACCAGCATATGAGCTGGGCTTATGTTTGAGAGTGAATTTATCTAGTCTTAGGAACAGTATTACTCCCTCCATCTCAAAATGAGTGTGTATTAAATGATTTTTGAGGAAGTGAATAAATTTGGGAAAATGGAAAAAAAAAACTTTAGGGTCCTGTGTTAAAGCATTGCTTCTAATAAACGAGCAGAGAGTTGCAGCCTGCTTTGGATTTTTAAGTTTATTCATGGTAGTGTTGGTTTTCTTTTCCAACGACTTATGGGAACTTATCCGCTTCCGTATGTTCTCTCTATTGAAGAGAATCTCTTTCTTTACCCTTAACTCCCACCGTCCCAAAAGAAGAGGTATGCTTTGACTTACTGGTAAAATCAAGAGATGATGAAGATTCATTATCTTCCATGCATGTATCTGTGTGCGTACAATGTTAATTCACTTTAGTTGACGTGACTTGTTCGGACAAACTAAGAGGTGTTGAACATTATTCTCTCCTATGACTTTCACTGCCTGCTTCTTTCAAGTTGAAGTTGATGGTTCCTTATCTTCTCAATCAAGAGATGTGAAGATTTCATATGCTTTTTGAGAGTATATGTGTGTGTATGTTTAGACATTGCTTTTCTATTTGTTTTTTCTGTCACTGATATAATTTGGTGAAGGTTTTTTCTCTTTCTGCTACTATGTAGCTTTTCATGATTTTATCTCTTGTTCACTTTAATGTATTCTGGTCGTGCTCTTGATATCTGTCGCTATGTGCCTTCCAGAACAATCTTGATGAACTTTTCATGCTCATGCACTTCCTTGATGCCGGGAAGGTTAGTTTTGTCTTTAATTTACTTAGCAACTAATCATGTGCTAATCATTGGTAGCACATCTATGCTGATAAGCCTGTCATGTATTCTCTACGTATGCCAACATATGCAGTTTGGAAGTTTGGAAGAGTTTCAGGAGGAGTTCAAGGACATCAATCAGGAGGAGCAGATTTCAAGACTTCATAAAATGTTGGCTCCCCATCTCCTTAGAAGTATGTTCAGAA
Source organism: Campanula takesimana (assembly GCA_026119855.1). Taxonomy (NCBI): domain Eukaryota; kingdom Viridiplantae; phylum Streptophyta; class Magnoliopsida; order Asterales; family Campanulaceae; genus Campanula; species Campanula takesimana. Next base: position 405,911 of record JAOWBW010000591.1, read on the forward strand.
GCTTCCACAAATTATGTTACATTTCAATTTTTTGCTATTCGTCAAGGATATTTTTCATTTGGCTTGCACATATGATGTTTAATATTTCAATAGTTATGAACTACTTTACGAGTGGATTCACATCCCTTTTGTTATATGACACATGGATAAGTGAACATAAAACTAAATTTCTAAATATTAAGGAACTAACATAGTTACAATGTGACCTTTGTCTTGCGCTCTGCCCACAAAACTTTTCCTCTCTTACTGCGCACCGTCTTAATTGGTTGGAAAAGTAAAATATGGAGTTGACGATGGATCTGATTTCTGAGAATGTCAAAAAGGAAGGACCACGGAAAGTGGAAGGAATTATATCCTTAGTACAACGCATAAATGGATTCGGGCATTGAATCATTTTAGTGGATACCGGTTCCGCCTCAGAACTGTATGATATTTTTATAAATGAATAAAAGATATTTATTTCAGGAGGATTCTATTAGAAACTGAAACCGATTGTGGCAATATTTCAAATTTATGTACTTCATCATGTTATCACATGGTGAATGACAAAGTGCTAAAAACTGAAAAATTGCAGGAGTAAAAAAAGATGTCATGAAGGACCTACCTCCTAAAAAGGAGCTCATTTTACGCGTGGAATTGAGTAGCAAACAGAAAGAGTACTACAAGGCAATTTTAACTCGGAACTATCAGGTTCTAGCTCGTCGTGGAGGTGCACAGGTGATTGTTATGCTGTGAGGAATTTCACTGTCTTTTAATTTTGAATCATAATCTAACTTTTGTTGAATTTTCCTGAATCCAGATTTCGCTTATCAACGTGGTTATGGAATTGCGAAAGCTTTGTTGTCATCCCTTTATGTTGGAGGGAGTTGAACCAGAGGATACAAACGAGTTTTACAAGTAATTTGTGCCTCATTTACTTTTTATGTTTAGTGCTTGAGCTTGATTCTAGTTCAGCTATATAAATCTATGGTATTCTTTTTCTGGTACAAATAAATCTCTGGTATAGGTTTATGTAAGGACTCGAATTTTCTCCATGTGGGTAAAGTAGTTTCCATGTTTCTTTTATTAGAAGAATAGCAAGTGATTTGTCTGTTGAAAGATACACATTATTAAGTTGGTAGATAGTGGTTTTTGATGGAGGGTATTAACCCCCCTTTTTTGGGTTCTTCTCGCTCCCCTTCTGTTTTCCAGGCAGTTGCTGGAAACTTCTGGGAAATTGCAGCTTTTGGACAAAATGATGTTGAAACTTAAAGAGCAAGGGCATAGAGTTTTGGTGTATACTCAATTTCAGCACATGTTGGATTTGCTTGAAGATTATTGTAATTACAGGGTATGATATCAAACTAGTTCTGGCAGCTCCCTTCCAAACCTTGATCGTAATTGTCAAATCGTGTCCTCTTGTGAAGAATGTCGTAAAAATCGTATTTAATAATAAAAAAAATTAAATATACGTTGTTACTTGATTTTGATGTAGAAGTTTAAAGTATTTCATGAATCAATTAACAATACTCCCCGCAACCCGCTCTGACATTTGACTTTAGTGCAATAGTTACATTTACTTCGCATCCTAGTCATCAGCATATTTACAATGTTTCCAAGTCAAATCTTCGTTTTTTTTTTTCACATTTCAGAGAAAAACCAGATACCTTAATCTTATTACCGACTAGACAGCATTGCACCCACACACCATCACACCTCTGAATAAGAGCGTTACTGTGTGTTTCAAGTTTCAAGGTAGAAGCCTTTTAGGCTAAAACACTTTTAGTCTCATTATGTTGGAGAAAGAGAGAGAGAGAGAGAGAGCCTTTAATAGGTGATTTGTTTTATACAATAATTGAAAAATTGAGCTTTTCTGGATACAGTTATGCATGAAGCTACCCAGACCCGTTGACGTCTTATCGTATGATCTGAACATTTTTCAAAATAACTTAGTAGTCCGAGCCTTTTGTGGTACTGTTCGTATTGTGAGATGCAATAGATTTATAGATGTTTCCGGCTTATCCTATAGATATGTGTTGGTGGTGGTAATAATTGAATTACTGTACATATGACGTGTATTGCATGATTTTCACAATTATGACCTTGATTCATGTTCTCTGTACTTTCTTCAGAAATGGCACTATGAACGTATTGACGGAAAAGTTGCTGGAGCTGAAAGACAAATTCGAATCGATAGGTTTAATGCCAAGAATTCATCCAGATTTTGTTTTCTGCTCTCTACTAGAGCTGGAGGTTTGGGTATAAACCTTGCAACTGCTGACACAGTCATTATATACGACAGGTAGAAGTATCTGTCTATTTATATATTTTTGTGTGTATGTGTATGTCTTTATTTATTGTACTCTTTTGTATTATAAGATGGAGACCTCGTGTCCTCTGCAGTAATGGAAATTTGGATGGTTATTCGGGTGTGTGTGTGTGTGTGTGTGTGTGTGTCTGTATCAGTTTCATTTCAATTTGTTCATCTCTACTTTATTACGGTTCTTTCAATCATCATCTCTACTTTATTACGGTTCTTTCAATGATTGGAGTCTACATTCTGACTTGCAAGCAATGGCAAGAAAGGGGGGGGGGGAGGATGAGGAGGGAGGGAGATGTGTCTGCATCATTTGCATTTTCAATTGTTCATCTCCATTATTTGATTGTGGTTCTTACAGTGATTGGAATCCACATGCTGACTTGCAAGCAATGGCAAGAGCCCATCGTCTTGGACAAACAAATAAGGTTGGACTTCATCCTATCAGATCTATTTTGTCTTGAGTTGTGAGTGTTTGATTTAAGCTCTTCCCATTTGCAGGTAATGATTTTTAGACTCATAACACGAGGAACAATTGAAGAAAGGATGATGGAGATGACCAAGAAGAAAATGGTTTTGGAGCATCTTGTTGTTGGGAAACTTAAGAAAGAAAATATCAACCAGGTACTGATTTTAACACAACTGTATTGAATGATTGTCTACGCTGACCTCAATTGATTGAGCAGAGGGAAAAAGTAGCCTTCTTGGCCAGCTAAAGTTACTTGTTTGCAAAATTTAGGAAACCCATGGGTAAACTCTAAGGCTAAAGCGGAACTGCTGCTTTCTTGATTTTAAATATTGAATGCTTTAAATCATGCTACTAGGTGTTAATGTTTTCTCTTTGGCCTTCATATAGGGGTGTATCCTCTCCTGTCCCATCTGATACTCAGCTGCTCTTCATTTTCAGTTTTCACTTTGTTCTTTTATTTCCATTTATCCTGCATTCAGGGACTCGTCGTGCTTATGTCCCCTCTAATTTCTGTCGTAACTGATAAAAGAAGTGAATGCTTTAAATTGTTCTACCTTGATAAATTTTGGAAATTTGCAGAGATGTATTTTCTGTTGGTAAGGTCATATGTACTACTCCCTCCGTCCCAGAGTAAGAGTCTTACCTAGGTTATGCACGCTTATTAAGAAAAACAATAGGAAATGGGTAAATATTTTCAAGTAGATTGAGGGTATTGTTGTCCAAAACACTATTCACAATGCAAGTGGGTATAAGTAGGTTAGTAAAATGTTGGGTTTTTGGTAATTATATAAGCATCACAAGGACAAAGTTAACACTATTCATTATGTCCCATCCTTTGCCATTTTGGGTAAGGTCTCTTATTCTGGGACGTACCAAAATAGAAAGTAGGACTCTTATTCTAGAACGGAGGGAGTATTATTTTTGAAGCAGTCTGTTGTTAATGACCACGGAACAAAGATATCTTTCATTAACCTTTGGAGTTCTTAAGGACACCTAACCCGCCTTCCCAGTTTATGTTAATCGAGCCTTTGTTCATGATGAGGACAGACATTTTATGTATATATGGTGCGTTTCCAGTCATATAGTATTGTTAGGGTGAAATTCCAGGATTTCAATTGTGGTGTTTGCCATTCTGTTTTGACGGTATGTATGGGTGGTGCAGTCCCCTTGTTTGTGATGTGTATATGCGGCGCGCTGGTTCTTGTCATGTATAATAGCTATATATACCTTCACAAAAGAGGTGTATTTTGTAATCATTTGACGAGTTGCCAAGCATTTGTGATATTGTAGGAAGAACTGGATGATATCATCAGGTATGGCTCAAAGGAGTTATTTGCAGATGATAATGATGAGGCAGGAAAGTCTCGACAGATACATTATGATGATGGTGCGATTGACAGGTTTGTTGTTTTTCTTGTCCTTTGTATTTGTCTTTAATATTGTAGTATTTTTTAAAGGATTTAATGGATTCTTGTAGTTAATGCATTTTTTCTCTCAACTTTCGTTGATAGATTACTTGATCGTTCTCAAGTTGGAGAAGAAGAGGCGATTGTCGATGATGAAGAAGAAGATGGTTTTCTGAAGGCTTTTAAGGTTATTTTTTTGTTGTTAATTATGTAACTGGCTAGCTGACTAACTCAATTTGTGGAGTAGAATGTTGGGCGATGAGAGGGAGCATTCGTAATTTGAGTTCAGTGAGGTGATAATGTCGATATTAGCCTGACCTGAAATTAGAAACGGTTTATTAACAAATACCTCTACGACGCTTAGTTACTTACATTGGATGTGACATTGATGGATTACTATATTGGAATCAAGTTGAGATTAAGAGGCCGATTTGGGGGTTGAACGACAAGAGTATATTAACGAATTTATTACAATTCATGGTAAATTTATTAAATAATTAAACTATTTTATTAATAATAATGTTATTTATTATTATTTTAATTTCGTATCGCACTCTAGATTGAGATATCCTTCTCCTGACACTTGCCTGACCTTGTTGGAGTATATGCAAAATTGAACACAATCAGGCACAGTTTGTAGTGGGACATCGTAGGCAAAGCACTATTGATTAAGTTGTGAGCTGCCCTTCTTTGTTGCTTTGGCTTTAATCAAACTAATATGCTTGCAGCTCTGCTTGGAAGTCATTTAAGATGTGAATGATGAAGTATCAAGATATGATGAGTAGCATTGTAGGTTCAAAGATGGTTGTTTTAGTTTTTACTTCCTCCTTTCCCCTTGAAGAGCCCTCTTGGAAGTTGAAATCTTAGGGATATACAAGTGTTCCATAAACACGCTTATTGTAGTTTCTAGGGAATTCTTGTAAATAAATTTTAGGGATAAGAGTAAATATGGAAATTCATAAAATATATTAGATATGATTCTTCATGTGGAGCATCCCATAGTAGAAAGACAGACTTAGTGAATGGAATAGAGGTTGTAATAACAAGAGTAATATTTGGCATAAAGTGATCAAGAGTAAATTTGGGATGCATAGTAATGGTTGGGATACTGTTTTTTTTTTCTTCCAGAGGTCCAGGTATCCACAAAAGCCTGTGGAAGTGTATAAATCAGTGTTATCACCAGTTTACTCCTTTTCTTCGGTTGAAGGTAGGTAATAGGGCTCAAATTTGTTTTTGGGAAGATGTTTGGTCATGAAATTCTTGCATAAGGGATCTTTTTCCTCATCTATATCGTCTTTCTTTAGTTGAATAGGCCCCTGTTGATGAGTTTCGGGTGCTTGGGTGGGGGGGGGGATTCTATATCATGGAATTTTCGTTTTTTCGTGATTATATTGATAGAGAATCTGAAGATGTAGGTCCTCTTCTTTCTCTTCTATCCCATGTCCGATTACTGTAGGTATGGGCTTTAGAGGACTCCGGGAAATATTTGTGTAAATCTTTTCTTACTCATTTGATTCGGAGTCCCATTCCATCCATATTTCCTTTGTCATCTCGTGTGTGGAAGTCCAAGACTCCCTTCAAAATTCGAGCATTCGTTTGGCTTTTAGTGCTCAATAAACTTAACACAAATGACAAGTTACACCTCGGCAGGCCTACTAAATGTTTATCGCCAAACCAGTGTATGAATTGCAATGTGTCTGATAAGACACATGATCATCTCTTTCTCCGCTGTAGCATGACTCAATATCTATGGAAAGACTTTTTGAGGTGGCAAAGGAAATTGGGGTTAGCCCAAAAGCCATTTATTCTTTTCTCCAGATTGAGTTTAGAGGGTTCGGAAAAGGAGAGGATGTGCGACTTTTGTAGAATTGCGGGGATTTCTCTGTTGTTTGGTGTATCTGGATGGAGGGAAATGGGAGAATTTTTGAAAACCTATTCTTACTTGAAAATCTCTTGTGGGAAAAATTGGTTTATCTAGCCTCTCTATGGGCATATGCTAATTGAGCCTTACGTGGATTATCGCTTAATGACTTAAAGAGAGACTGTGTTGCTGCTTAGTTTAATGTAGGATTCATGTATTCTTTATTTTGATTGATGGACACCTTGTTGTCTATTTGTAATTTACTTCTCTCAGTAAAGTTTCTTTTTCTACCAAAAAAAAAAAACAAACAAACAAACAAACAAACATGAGCAATCACAGTGTATTTATTTTCTTAGACTTTGTGCAGCCAGTTGATATAATGCTATATGGTTTGGCTGACTAGAGCTTTAATATGCTCTTGTGTACTTCTGTTTGGAAATAACCGGGAACCGTGCTTGACTAAATGTTTTAGGTAGCAAATTTTGAGTACATTGATGAAGTACAAGCAAGATTAGCAGAGGAAGCTAAAATCGCGGAGACTAAAGCTGCGGTAAACAATCCAGAAAGAGCAAATTACTGGGAGGAGTTGCTAAAAGATCGATATGAAGTTCATAAGGTCGAAGAGTCCAATGCTATGGGCAAGGGTAAAAGAAGTCGTAAACAGGTACAAACACCTTTCTCTAGTAATTATAGCCGGTGATTTTGTCTTGTGTCCTTTCAGTTTTCAAAGGACATCTATCATTCTGATCATGCTACCTCTATTGTTTTTACATCTTCTGCAAACAAAATTTACATGTTCTGCAAACAAGATCGTGACATTCACTCTATGGCAAAACTTCACAATTATATACATGAACACGAAATACAGTAGTTCTTTTCATGAGTAAAATTCTTAATAGGACCTGTTGATATTGAAAGTCACCTTCATTTTTCTCTTAGAAAATCCATAACTGTACTGCTCTAGAGTCCTTCCTTTGAACATGTCTTTGGGACTTCATAGTACTTCTTGACTAATCATAAGAAAAATACAAGTTATTGATTATTAGCTATCTTGTTTTACTCATTTTGCTGTTTGGGTTCTTCCAGGTAGTATCTGTTGACGATGATGATCTTGCGGGTCTCGAAGATGTAAGCTCTGATGGTGAAGATGATAACTATGAAGCTGAGTTGAGTGATGGTGAGACAGTTGAAGCTGAAGCTCCACCAATGAGAAAGCCGTACAGAAAGAAAGCTCGTGGTATACTTTTCATGCCAACATCATTAAGTTAGCCTATCTGCGTTTATGATATTACTAACAGCTCCAATTTTTTTCCACAGGTTCTGAGCCACTTTCTCTTATGGAAGGCGAAGGGAGATCGTTTAGAGTACTGGGCTTTAATCAAAGTCAAAGAGCTGCTTTTGTCCAAATTTTGATGAGGTCTATTCATATATAAATCATCTTGTGCATTTAAATTATATTCATTCATCTATATTAATTGTTGTCTTGGGGTGTAAATCAGCAAGGTTGGGAGTCTAGAGTTCATTAGTTGATTTCTTAAATAATAGAGATTTGATCAATTTTTTATTTGGCTTGCCTATCTGATAGTCCAAAGCTGAACAAGCTCGGATGATATGGTCATGAGTCAAGCTCAATTATTCGACCTTGATCAAGACTTGCTTGAGTAGTCTTCAACTTTGCTGTAGTTTTAGGGTGCTTCTTAGCTTGTCAAACAAGTGTCAAGCCTGCTTTGAAATAAGAAGCAGTGCACTAAAGCCTTTATAAGTTTTCCCCCTTTTTTTCTCTCTAATTATTTTCCACTTGTCTTACTGGATTTGGATTTTTACTAAATCTGTAGTTGCTTTAAATTTTATTATATTTATGGTTGTTTTGATTTTTCTCTATAATTATTTTCCTTCACTTCTTGGTGTAGCATTTAATTGCCCTCATTTGCATTACAGGTTTGGGGTTGGAAACTTTGATTGGTCAGAATTCACACCTCGCATGAAGCAGAAAACCTACGAAGAAATAAAAGCGTATGTGATTTATTTTGCACTTTATATCTTTATCTGTAGCTGCATGGAGACTTATAGTGCTGAATGCTTCATGTCGTAATGAAACGCTGGATTTTTCTTATCAATATGCTATATGAATGTTCTAGTTCAATGGGGGCATTAATATTCAGATATGTTTTGTTGTGTAGCTATGGGACTCTCTTCTTGTCCCATATTGCGGAAGATATCACCGACTCGGAGACCTTTTCAGGTAATGTTTGTTCTTCTGGTTTCGTAGTTTCATGTTTGCACACTCGTCGAAAATTACCATCGAGCCATAGAAATCGACTACTGAGCATTAGAATTTCACGCTCCTTTGCTTACTCATTGCCTATAAATACCTCACAAAGGGATTCATTTGTAGGAAGGAGATCATCTCATACCACATCGAACTTTCTCTTTCTCTATCCTCCTACATGGATCACCCCGACTATTGTCCTGTAGAGTTCATGTAGGAATTTATTTCGTTTAACTTTACACATCTTGTCATATACTTATATTTGAAAATTAGATTGTACTTTTAGTAATAGTCTACGGTGTAGATGTAAGTTCACATTTTAACGCTTGTATGTTTATATACCAAATTTTGTTGAGAATCAAAACTCTAAAAAACATTATGCATGTTGCTAACCTCATTCAAAGCTTCATAGCATAATAAAAATAATAAGTTGTTTCGTGCAGTCTTTTAATCTCTTCATCTGCATAATTATTATCAAATTTAATCATTATGTATGCGAGAAAAAGGCTATGCGTGAATATCCATATTTAATAACTTGAACAGAGCATTAATTATTGAATATAAAAAATAAGGCCGTGCTGGGTTCTTGTTTTCTTTATGGTTTATTTCTTTGGCTTTGTTATGATTAGTATATGAGAAAGTAGAATAGAGAGAGAAAAAAAAAACTAGTGGGTCCAAAGAGAGAAACAAAACAGAAACTATACAACCCCCATAAATATCTGAATCCCGAAAATACTTGTGAAGTAAGTATTTTCATTCAAGCTTCATTAGTATTAAGCCTGTAAACTGAAATGTTGATGCAGATGGTGTACCCAAAGATGGACTAAGAATACAGGATGTACTTGTTAGGATCGCAATCTTGCTTCTCATTGGAGACAAGGTAAGTGACTTGTCTTATGCCTGATTGATAGATTTATTTATGCTATGTTACTTGTGAAAAGAATAACCTCTAATTTTATGCTCTTAAGATTTAGTCATCTCAAGAACAGTGACAATCTTTCCCTCCATCTGTAGTCATCCGATCTTAATTCTACGTGATTGACTTGATCCAGGATGAAAATGTCGTTTTAGGTTCTGTATGTTGACTTGTGTGAACATGAAAATCATTTCTCTCTACTCACGAGGAGTACTTGGTATACATTTTGATTCTCTGGATCACATTTCTTAACTTGAGAGTGTATACAATGTGTAAAGACCATGCATTAGCTTATCTTTAATAGGTTTAAATATATCAACTTAAATCAGAGATGAGAGATGTTATTATGTTACATAGTCACTTATGTCACCCATGGCTATTGAAATTCACAACAAGTTTTGGGAAGGCCAAGATAGACATGAGAATTTTTTATTCAGTTTTTGAAAAAATCTATTTTGCATATATTCAACTCTATCGAAACTGAGGATCCTATATTAAGTCATAACCAGCCTGTCATTCTTAAATATCTCTGATCATTTCTAGTCTCTTAAACCTTCTAGCATTGTCATTAGTGTTGATAGCTAGGGAAACTTTGAATTCTTCGTTCACGTACATCAGTCTTGACCCTAAAAACTCTCATGTCGGTAAAACTATTTTCTGAACGTATTATTTCGACATAGCATTTTATTGATGAGATCTTGATTCTCGTTTGTCGTAAGGCAGTATTAGAATTTCCTATCTCCAATCATAATCCACATTACAATCATCTTGTTAAGAAGTTTTGTAAAAAGCATTCTTACTTCTCCTAGTAGCTTGAGGAATTCCATCTTGTCCTGAGGCTTCTTATTTGCAGTTTTCTTTCTGTAATCATCGCCATTGTTTATTTATTCCAAGGAAGGAATCAACCTCTCTTACTTTTCCAAGTTCTTCATAGTCTTTTGCAGCTAAATTGTTGTATCAGACCACTATGTGCTTCTCTCAATCTACTCCGTTCTATCCTTAGAGTTCTGTCTTTAACACAATCCTTGAAATTTTATAACACACACACATATATATATATATATATATATATAGGGTCGTGCTCCTATGAGAACCGTGAGAACTTGGATACATTAGGTAAAAAACTAATGTATCCAATGGTTCACTTGGATACATCATTGGATACATTACTTGGATACATTAGGTAAAAACTAATGTATCCAATGTGCACTTGGATACATCATTGGATACATTAAGTTCTCACGGTTCTCACGATATTTAGGTTCTCATTTGAGCACCTACCTACCTACCTACCTACCTACCTATATATATATATATATATATATATATATATATATATATAGATATATATATATATACATCTCAGATGGATGGGCTATCTATTCCCTAGTATTTTGATGAATGCCATTATGGTCGATATGGAACCTCATTGGTTCTGTACAGTGTCGATAAGAATCAATCAGGTTTTTCTTCTATGTATCATGTGGGCCCACATATTTTCTTAAACTAGAGTTGCATCTGGCGTTGAAGGTTAAAATACTTTATGTTAAAGTTAAACTCTCTTTGTTTCTTTGTTTCTCATGAACCGTATTCATACAGGTAAAGGCTCCAGCTGCGCAGCAAGGAGCTTCCCTTTTTGCTGATGACATCATATTGCGCTTTCCAGGATTAAGAGGTGTAAGAGTCTGGAAGGAAGAACATGATCTGATCCTTCTCCGCGCTGTACTGAAGTATGCAATCTTTTCCCTCTCAATAAAAAGATATTTAGCTGTTAAGGCAAAGAAAGAAAGTTCCGCTGGTGGGGGAGCTTGTCTTTTCATTTTAAATTCATTTATATTTTTGAATGACAAATATCTTGTAAATGTTTCCCCTTTGCTGAACCAAGAGGTTTGGGAGGAATTTCAATGTCAACACAAATGCATCATTTGTTTGGGTGTGGTTTTTGGACAATATCTCATGATGAATGGCGTGAATGATTACAGTGTCATAACATGTGATTGAATAACTGAATAAGTATCTAATGTAACACTACATAATAAGTTCGTTATGACTGCACAAATCAAATTGTAGTTGTACTTATAGTCAAATTTGAGTTTTGCTTCATGGTACAAGTTCAGCATCTATCAGTTTCTATCTTAAAGTTATGGCGTAGACTTTGATTATGAAGTGTCAATGCTAACTAGTCCACTATTTACTTGTTGTATTCTGATCTTGGTCTGGTGATAATTTGTATATCAAGACATGGTTATGGAAGGTGGCAAGCTATCCTCGATGACAAGGACTTGCGGATTCAAGATATCATTTGCCAAGAGCTGAATCTTCCAATTATAAACCTTCCTGTGCACGGAGTTCCCCAAGCACAAGTTACTGCCCCTGGAGGTTCTCATGAACAAGATCCTGCAGATGGAAGTAAGTTAAAGGGAGCGAGCAGTGGCACTGATTTAGGAGTTGATGGCCCGCAGGGAGCATCTGACGCTGTAAACCGAGGGGGATCGTTACAAGGGGGATCGTTACAAGAATCGTCCGTCTTGTATCACTTTAGAGAAATGCAAAGAAGACAGGTGGAGTTTATCAAGAAGCGTGTACTTCTTTTGGAGAAAGCACTCAATGCAGAATACCAAAAAGAATACTTTGTAAGTTTACTTTGCGTGATTTTTGGTTAGACTGAAAAGTGCTTAGACACACACAAGGTTCTAAAAAACGCTAGGCGGTTGCTAGGCGCCGCAGGGGCGCCTACTGCGGCGCCGAGAATTCAGAAATAACTATAATATCCTAGACGGGACCTAGGCGTTTCATGAACGCCTAGCGCCTAGGCGGGGCCTAGGCTGCCTAGACGGGGGTCTTTTAGAACACTGGACATACATATCAACATGACAACATCTAGACTGTCATGCTGGAATTCATAGGGATACTAGATCCTCCAAATAGTAAAAATAAAACGGGTTCTTCTCTTTTGGAAGAAATATAAATTTAAAGATCAACTTCCATATGTTTCCTTTAACTTATAGAAGTTGAGGTATTTGTTCCAGTAAATCAAGTAGTATGTGCTGTCCTTCATATCAGCACATCCCATAAAATATCCTTTGGTAGTATTGTATCTTCTCTTTCACGACTTTGTTAAAAAAAAAATGCATGTCAAGCTGTAGCTTTATTCTCTACATTGAAAATCAAGGATGTCTTTGGCCATTGGTTGTGATGGTTGCTGGAACATCCATTTCCTTGAACAATTTGGCAATTGGATCTATGCTCTGCTTTCTATAATATTTCTCTTTGTGCACTTCAGAGACCTTGAAAGGTCCAGGTGTGCTTCATGTTGCTTGCCCCTGTCTTTTCTTTAGATACATCTTATTATGATTCCTTCAAATTATAGAAGTTGAGTTATTCAATTAAAATAAATCTGCTTCTTGTTTGTTTATATTAATAAACCAATATCTTAAAAAAATAATAATATTTTTTCAGTTAAGCAGCATATCCTTTAGTATATTGCTTTGGTGCTTTATCAAGCATTGGTTTTTTCTAGTTCATGACAGCATTTTAGGAAAAATGCTTGCCAAGCTGCATTGAAAATTGAGGATGTCCGTTGACTGTTAGTTTAAAATCCTGTTCCTTAAACATTTTGGCATTTGCTAAAGTCTACTGCTCTACGTTCCACTTTCTGAAATATTTCTTTCTGTGCACTTTATAAATCTTGAAATGGTTCACTGCTTTCTGAGATCATGATGTCATTATCTGCAAGCATTGGAGACTGATGTTTCATTTAGTAGACTGCGTGACAGTTTTGTATCTCTGTTGACCAAGGGGAATACTGAAGTTGACCTGTAACATAATTTTACCCATACTCAAGTTGCTTGATTCATCACCTTGTTTTGGTTCTTGTGGTTTTCCAGGGCGATGATAGATCTAATGAGATTCGTGGCGGTTATGCGGACACGGAACCAAAAGTTGTGTATGTTGAGACTCCAAACATGGCGGAGACGTCTACGCAGATGATAGATCATTTGCCTCAAACAGAACCAATTTGTAAGTATCTGAACATTTTAACTGTTAAGTAATCAAAATAGCTTACATCTTTAGCTGTTACTGCGAGGTCATGGGAAATATATATGATGCTCTTTCTTCCCTCTCATTCAGTCCTTTGTTGCGTGGGAAAAAACTGAGATTAACTTTTTTTGCAAACTCTTAGCTGGAGTTATACCAAATTGAATCAGGAGATGGTAAAAATCCATAAAGCTATGTTTGATGACTCAGTTACAAGCCTTGGATAGAGATTCGGATGAATAAAAACAAATGATATTATGTCCCCCAAGCAAAGAAAACTGATGAGGCATTTAGAAATAATTACGCCGCAAGCCACTTATAATTCGTTGGCAAGCTCCCGACACAATCAAATATATATGTGTGTGTGTAGAATTTATTACTCCCTCCGTCCCATTACAATGGGCACTTTTGGTCAAACCAACTTGAACTTTGACTAACATTTTATGCTAAATTATTAATCTTCATAAAAATTTAAAAAAAGTTACTAAATTAGTAATATAAACATTATCAATAACTATTTTTAAATTTTTATGGAGATAAATTATTTAGTATAAAATGTTAGTCAAAGTTCGAGTAGGTTTGACCAAAAATGCCCATTGTAATGGGACGGAGGGAGTATACCGCAAGCCATTAATTCAATGGCAACATTGTAGGGAATTTATGCTGTTCTTAAATTAATGGCTCATGAATCGTGAGTCACGACACAATCGATACACTCCCTCCGTCCCACTTTAATCTACAAAAATTTCCATTTTGGTTGTCCCTTTTTAATTTACAAAATCATAACATGGAAACTTTTTAACACTTTTTAAATAAGAGGACCCACTTGTCATACTCGCAACAACCACCCAGTTACTATTTCCTACCCCGCTTTCTCTCTCCTACCCAACTATCTATACTCACAACACATCACCTTTTCAACGTTTTCCTTAATTCATGTACCCAGGCTCAGTTTTGTAAATTAAGAGGGACGGAGTGAGTATATATACACTTGGGTGGTGTTTGATGTATTAAGCACTTGATGCTTGATGCTTGATGCTTAATGTATTGCAAGGTATAATTTGGAGGTAAGGTGCCTTGATAACATTGAGCTCTACATGTTGAAAGTTCCATGAGGCTCTTATTGGTTAAGCAATGATTTTGATTCTCAATCATTAAGAGCCTCACGTAACCTCCAACATCTATACCTCAATGTCATCAAAGGCACCCTACCTCCAAAATACCTTGCAATCTATTAAGCATCAAGTGCTTAATACATCAAACACCACCTTAGTCTGTAATTTCTTATAACGGACATTATAATGGTGATTTATTTCAGATTTTGCTCAACTTTTCCACTGAAAATTCAGAAATTGGGTGAGAGTGATTTCTCTGCTGGACTCATTAGATATACATGCTAATCTGTAATGATGTTACCCTGTTTGGATAATCTTGAACTAGTTATCACTCGCGAGTCATTAAGTTTAAAACAAGATTTTGCTTTACTAGGAGTATATCGTAAATCATGTTTACTAGATGGTTGTTATCTGAAACTCTTGTTTATGTGTGGCAAGTGCTGTTTTGGAAGACTTAACTAGGTTATTCTTGTGCAGCTTCAGAAGAAATTTCAGCATCTGCATGTGATGACAAACCAGGTCGTTTGGAAATGGCTCGCCTTTATAATGAGGTAATCACTTGATCCCATATTGAGATTAGATTACACTCTCGCTCATAATAATACTCGTTTCCGGTGAAGTCATTGCTTCAGCGAGCCAATGGCATTTGATATTGAGATATCTTTATTATACTCTCTCCGTCCTAAAAGGATTTTCACATTTGATTTTTTGATTGTCAAGAGTCGACACAAGTGAACTTTGACAAAACATCAACGTTAATCTATTACCCCAAATAATTGCTATTGACAATCCACTTGATGATTTATCCATATCAAATTTTTAAATATCACTAGGGTAATTCAGTTGACATTGATGTTTGGTCAAAATTCGCTTGTGTTGACTATCCAAAATCTGGGACTAGAAATTATTACTGTATTAAGTTTTGTGATATTTTGAAACCGTGATTTGCAGATGTGCAAAGTTCTTGGTGACAATGCCCACGAGTCCGTGGCGGCATATTTGGCAAATAAGCCCGCAGGGTTCAACTTGAGAAAGAATCTCCTTCCAGTGGAAGAAATATATCAGAAGTTGACCCAAATTCTCTCTCCAAATGCAGAACCGACTACATCAACAGCAAATCAATTACCCGAGAATGGTGGTCCCCCTAAGGTAGATCATGGAAACTCAGCTACAGCTACAGAGAGTGCACCCGAAAAGACGAGCCAATCTGTTGAAGTACGTGCTTCAGATAGGAGTACACCTCAGACTGAACCAACGAGTTCATCTGAAGGAGGGGGAGGGGCCGGAGAAGACGTGGAAATGGACGAGGCATTGGCTAACGATGATGATTGTGTCATTCGTTTGGACTAAGAATAGAAGCAATGGGAACTAACTATGTTCCGTTACTAGCGTTAGCTCTTTAACGGTTAATTAACGAGGTACTAATGTTGTAAGAAGATTTGTAACAAATGATGGATAGAGAATTTTCTCAAATTGTTACTGGAATGGGTTTATTTTATCAACTAGCGTATTTGACTATTAAGACTATTCAATCTGTAACAGCAATTATATATTCTCTCCGTCTCAATATAAACGTTGCATTTGACTTGTCAAACATTTTAAGTTTTGTGCAAATAATAACATGGGTTATCGACCGAAACTGAACCATGCAACATATTTAGGTCATTGACCCATTTTCGGACTTCGTCACTATCATTACCCTTTTTTCGATTTGTGAAAATTGTTAGACTTTGTTATAAAAGAAATCAATTTAATTGATCAACAAAGTCGAAAGTGTGGAATATATATTGTTATAGAGGGTGTATAAATATTTACACATTCAGATCTGAACTATAAAAAGCCTATTAACAACCGAGCACTGCTAGGGGCACAAAATAAAGTCACAAAATTTTGCATACAACATGAGGTGGCGATATTTTATTGGTTGCATCGATAATGGACCTGCCACACTCTAATTAAAAACACCAATAAAATCATTAAACCTAGGATTTTGTGAGCAAGATTTTGTGATTTTTTTGTGACTCTAGTATTATTCTTAACAACCATTGTGAGTAAAATTTGTTATATGCATTAGTTATGATTCTTTTAAAGTGAGAGTATAAATGATTATTGTAAAATTAATTTTATAATAATTATGAGTATATTTGGATACCCATGCTCAAAATTGATTATGAAGGATAAATCCAAAAATGTCACTTTATATATATATAAATAGAGTAAATGTACATATAAAATGAAAATTATAAGCGTTAAAAACATCCTAAAAATAGATTTCCAGAATCAATTTTAGCTAAAGTTGGGTCATAGTCGTTTTTGTCAAAATGTACTCATTACGTCTCATTATGTTTCGCCACATTTGTTTTTTTAATGGTAATCACAATTAAATTGTGACCAATCATTAATATCAACCTAATCACTTTAATAAATTTTAAAAATTGTTATAAATACCAAATAGTGTTTTATCACTAATAGTTTTTATAATTTAATTAAGATGATTTAGTTGATAATAATGTTAGAAAAATGAATTAATTGTCCCCAAATGAGTGGCCCATTAGTAAAGTCAAGCCTCACTCTCGGTGAGCGCTAGAGTTAAATCCATCTCCTCAACTCCTAGCGTGGACATCGTAAAAAAAAAAAAAAAATTAATTACCATTTTTTTGTTTTAAGAAAATAAATTACCATGGTTGAAAAAAATGTCTCTAGCATTCCGAACCCATTTTTACTGTTTAACGTTGACACAAATATAAACAAGTACATCCTGCTAATTTAAAAATAAAAAAAAAATTCACATTCCTTAATTTTCAAGCTTCTCTCTCTCTCTCTGGTCTCCACCGAACGGGAGAGAGGTCGCTCACGCTTCTTACGGATTCCTCGATCTGGTCTCTCTCCCTCCCTGTTTGAAAATTAATTTCTTCATTTGATTGATTCTAGAAAAAAAAAAAAAAAATTACAATTTTGTAAAGCCCTAATTTTCTCCTTTTGCTTATGGATCCGCCAACTTCATGGGATTCCTTGCGAAAACAGGTATTTCTTCATCTCTCTCAATTCGCACGCATATATCTGTAAATTATGTAGGGTTTAATTGACATTTTAATTGTTTTTTATTATTTTAGCTTTTTAATGTCATTATCTTGCAATCTCGCTGCCCATTTCCCCCTCTATTTCCATATGTTTGTGTATTTTAGATGCTGTATAATTGATTGGTCTAGGTTAATATATATATATATATATATATATATATATATTGAATTTTCTGAATTGTGTAATGAAATCAGATCCATCTGAAAGTGTGTTGTTTTTTTTTTTTTTTTTTAATTTAATGTTTAAATGTAACTTCTAATTGAGCAACATGATTAGAATTGCTGTGATGTAGATTTGAAACTGTGATGTGGTTTTTGATCAATATTTTTAGAAGATACATGTCTCTTTTGTAGATGAATGCTAATGCTTTTGAGTTGTGGTAGCTACTGAGTTGTTATAATTGCCATTTCTTTTTTTTGTTTTGGAAAATCCAAAGTAATTTCTTCTTTTGATAACCTCTAGGCGAGAAAGCTTGAAGCACAGTTGGATGAGCAAATGCATTTGTATCGTCGATTAGGTTCTAAAAAAGTTGATGATGGTGATGAGAATAATCTTGAGTCTGGAATAGACCAGTTGCTCAAACAACTGCAGCAAGTAAATTCACAGATGCAAGCTTGGGTATCATCAGGCGGATCAGAGATATTTTCTCATACATTGACTCGTCATCAGGAAATTCTTCATGATCTTACTCAGGTGATTTTTCCATTTGCTACTTAGATGCGTTAGTTGATTAGCGACTTGTTTCATGATACTGATAAAAAGACAGTAGGCCTTCATTTGGTAAAAGCAAATAGAATCGATGCCGCGTAATGATTCAATGTAATTGACTGATTGCGTTTGTTTACCCAAAGTAATTTTGGATCAGGAATCTGATTACTAGAATCTTGGTATTGATTACTAAAAGGCGTTTATAAATAAATGCCATTGAATTCTTCTGTTGGGTCTTGTTTAATTTGCATTTCTAATCCATTTGGTCTCCCTGAATTGCTTCATTTTAGTTGTTCCTTTTATTATTTCACTGTATATACTATATACAACGGAAACAAACACACGTGTATACATGTACATATAAACATATAAACACACACACACATATATATATATACATAGGGAAAGAGAGAGAGAGATACTAATGCAATGTTTCTTACGTCATTGATGAATAATTGATTATGGATGAAAGTTGTAATTTTATTAGTGCCTAACTCTATGTAATACTCTAGAAAATTTATAACAAAATGCTTGACATGTTGCTTGAGATACTTCGTTTGTTCTCTTCATTTTTTCCTAGATTCCAAGTTATTTTGTTTTGAACAAAACACGATGATAAGAATTTGTAGTTCATGAGTAATCACATTCCTGATATGTCCCAATGCTAGTTAGGGATCCAATTTGCTTTCAATTATGTGCAATTCCATTACTAGTAACAGACTAACAGCTAAATAGGGATAATAAACAAATAAACAGGTTACAGACTAGCATTAAAAAAAACGAAGGCGACACAGAGAGAGGAAAAAGCCCCAACACTTTCTCTCTTCCATGTGTCTTATATGTCCCCTCCAGAACGTTACGAGGTCGAGAAAAGAAGGTTGTTATTTTGGTTTAGTAATTGAATTAGAATCGCAGTAGTTACTTTGGTGTCACAAGGCTAAAGTTTCTGAATGCCCTTGGACGTAATGTTGTCAGTTTTTTTTTTTTTTTTTTTTTTTTTTTTTTTAAAGAAAAAAATTCAGTTCCTTGTTATACTTCTTACACTTTTAGCTTCTTTTTTTTTTTTTTTGGCAATAACGGCCTTAGCGGTGAGTCCTTGCTTATGCAGTTCATCTGCATTGTTACATGCAGGAGTTTAATCGGTTGCGGTTGAGCCTTAGAGCAAAGAAAGAGCATGCTTCACTGCTTGAAGATTTTAGAGAGTTTGATCGGACAAGATTAGATCTAGAGGATGGTGGTGTCTCTTATGAGCAGCAGGCTCTTCTTAAGGAGCGTGCAACACTTGGCAGAAGTACAGGACAGGTTTGTTGAGATTAAGCTCTATTTCTTTTGAACTTCTGTTGATGAGTACAAATTCTTATTTTTCTCTTTTGACCACTTCCGACGTTCCTTTGCCTTGTAGTTGAAATGTCCATGATTGACCATTTGTCATAATTGTTCATCAAGTAAAGTAAGTAACCATGATAAATGAGCTGATTTCTTTTTAAGTTGATGCCAGCCTGGTTTTTTACCATATGCCAGATATTTGTTTCCTAATCATCAGTTCCTTATTTTTTTTTCTTTTAGTTTGTATATTCTTTGTACTTAGTTCCAAACGTTGTTTACATGCATATGCTTACGGAATGACCGACTCTACTTAGTTCTCCTCACAACATGGTGTCTTTTACATGAAATCCATTTTTCACTTTTCACTTCCATACCAAGCGTGATTTGTTTTTCTAAAAACTGAAGGGGGAATATACTTTTCACTTTTCTTGCAGACTCCTCCTCCTCCTCCTCCTCTATTGAACATATTAGCCTATTCTTCTTGGCAAATGCACCCAACTACTCCCTCCGTCCCACCTCACTTGAGACCTAAGAGGTGGGCACAATAACTAAGGAAAAAGAATAAAATAAGGAAAATGTGTGGTGGAAAATGAAGAGAGAGAATGAGTGGGGTTAATAGTAGGTTGGTTAAATGAATTGTGTGGTGGAAAATGAAGAGAGGGAATGAGTGGGTGGGGTAGATTGAATATAAAATTATAAAAAAATTACCATTTTGGGAAGTCTCAAGTGAAGTGGGACTGACCAAAATGGAAATAAGTCTCAAGTGAGGTGGGACGGAGGGAGTATACGGTAAAACCTACGGCAAAGATGCCTGATAGAACTTCTTGTACATGTGTACGCGTATATGTAGAATATAAGATATGCAGTCTTCTCAGGTTAAATTGAACCTATTTTGCGTGTAATATACGATATACCATTATATCCGTAAGTAACAACTGAGTTTAGACTAATTAAATGATCCCATTTGGTTCCTTTATTGTGGTTACTTGTTCCATCTCATAGACCTACACATTTCCTCTTTGATAATGATGCTCATAATCTATAAATACTTAATTTCTGTCCAGTCTACTCGATTGATAAGTGACCTTGGATTCTTTGATAATTAAATGTCCATATGAAAGATATTCCTGTGAAGCTAGGAAGTCACGACATATTTCACCTGCCTCTATGTTATACTAGATGGGGTAGATGCGGTATATACTACATATTTCACTTGTCGTAGGACCTACCTCAATTGGGTAGATGCGTTATGTAGGACTGAATAGTTTCACACCATCTTGCAAGTTGTAAGCCCGAGTCGTAGGGTGGTCGCACTCAGTCAAGCGAGAAAGACTTTTCCTTTTTGGGAACGGACCGATAGGTGTTTACTAAAGGGAATGTGTGCTCATCCTGTCCTTAGTAAATCACCGCCTGTCCGCACTATTTCCCTAAAAGGAAATATTGTTTTTCTTCTTTAATCTCTTGCCCACCTTCATTACTTCACTGCCTTCTACTTATGACACTGAAGTTGACAAAATGTTGGAAAGATTCATAGAAAAAAACTAGAAGCCATAATCAAAAGTGCGTTCGATATAGTAAGTTTGGTGAGTGCTTAAATAATGAAAATGTTGCAGCAGCGAATACAATTCCCGAAGCCGTGAAGGACAAAAATGATCTTGGATGTTTGTTGTCAATCTTCCCCCTCGTGTAGAGATTGGTACTCCTGAAGGACAAACCATGACATAAGCTATAATTGACCATTGACTGCAGATGTCATAGAGGTGCTAATTCTGAAGTTGCTGAGTATCAAGTTGATCATAATCTAGAGGCTTATCATGATTGGATGTATGGCTTTGAAATGCATTTTTATTGGTAAAATCTGACTAAAGAAAGAAAGTTGTGCTTTGCTGAAGTCAAATTATCTATAATCTTTGAGCATTGTTTAGCCGCTGTCTGGTGAAGCAACTCAATAGACATAAGTAGTACTCCCCCATTCCATGTTAAGAGTCCACTATTCCTCTTTTGGATGTTCCACTTAAGGAGTCCTCTTTCACTAATTAAACTATACTTTCTTTTCTCGCATTTTATTCTTTCGTTTTCGGAATGGTATACGTTTCTTGCGTATTATATATATAATATCATAACTTTAGTACAAATAAATAAGAAATACAAAGGCGTAAAAGTACAAAATTAATACTCCTTCCGTCCCAGAGTGAAAGTTCTACTTTGGTTTGGTTATTCACGCTTATTACGAAAAATAATAGGAAATGGGTAAATATTTCAAGTGGATTGAAGGCATTATTGCCCGAAACACTTTTCAAAATGCAAGTGGGTATAAGTAGGCTAGTAATGTGTTGGATTTTTTATAATTATATAAGCATCACAAGGACAATGTTGTCCAAACCACTATTCATTATGTCCCATCCTTTACCATTTTGTGTAAGGACTCTTACTCTGGGACGTACCAAAATAGAAAGAAGGACTCTTACTCTGGGATGGAGCGAGTAAATTTTACTTCCATACGTGGACTCTTAACATGGAAAGGAGGGAGTAATTTGGATCACCATTTGGATATATCTTATGATGCTTTATTGGTTATTTTGTTATGACACGTGATGCGAAAGATGTGTCCTGTAGTTTATTTAGGTTTCAACCACCATGTCTGTAGGCCGTTGTAGCCTGAATTGTCCAGGCTGTTTGCAGCAATCTGTGATGTGAGATAGAAGTCTTCAAACTGCTAATGGTTCACAAACATGTTCATTAATTTGGTTACATGAAATGGAAAGTTATCCCCATCAAAATAATGGTTGCCTGGAAAATGCCATATTTGAGGGTGGATAGTAATCGCTCGTACTGAAAGAATAACGCCTGAATGAATATCACTCATATGGTGCCTGAAATTTGTTTCATGTGCATATTCTGCTGGGATTTAACTATCATTGGTTGTCATCTTTCTCTTAAATTAAAATCTATCATAAATCAAAGATGTTAAATCAGGTGATCCGTGCTCTGTACTCTAGAAGTATAGCTAGGGAAGCTAGCATACACCAAAAATTTCCAAGAACCTTTGAAGATGCTTTAATTAAACTCCCCTATTCCCATGAAACCAACGTAAGAAATGACTATTCTTTTGGGGCGTGGGTGGGGGGAGTATACTAGGTGCGCAGGCCTAAGCCTGAGCAATAGTCTTTTTGCAATTTCAAATGGACGGGGGAGTTAAAGTTTAAACACACCCATTAGTTGTTTAACACTTTAAAAAAATAAAGTGGGTGTATTTAAATATTTTATGAGTGTAAACAACAGATTTTCTAAAAGATATATACTCCCTCTGTCCCACCCGAAATAGGACGTTTTGCCATTTTGGGTGTCCCACTCGAAATAGGACATCCCAAAATGGAAACCTTTTATTACTTTTTTATTAGTAGGACCCACTTGTCATACTCACAACAACTTTTCATTTATTATTCTCCACCCACTTTCTCTCTTTCATACTCACAACACCTACTTTTCAAACAACTTTTTATAATAAAAGATTATTATTCCTTAATCCCCGTGTCGGGACCAAGAATCCTATTTCGGATGGGACGGAGGGAGTATACATTATGTATACTCCCTCTCTCCCGGAAAGTTTGTCCCATTAACTTTTTATAATCCACACGTGTTAACTTTGACGATACATTGGTGTCAATCTAATAATCACAATGAAATTGTAAAAATTGTTATTGATAAATTAGTTAATGATTTATCAATTACAAATTATAAAATTTAGGATGATTGGACCGATATCAATGTTTGGTCAAAGTTCATTTGTGTTGACCATAGTTATTAAAGGCGCGCCTAGGCGCGCTCCTAAGCCCCGGGCACAGAGAGGCTCAGTTTTGGAGCCTGGGTGCGCCTAGCTCCGGGCACAACAATCGACCATCAATTAAATTGTAATTAAACATAATGCGTGACTATTACTTTTCCTATCCCACGACTCTCTCATGTACATGCACCATAACTTTGTATAAGAGTAGCAATAACTAGGAATTCCTTCAAACTAACAACTGTTTATCATTTTATAGGATTTAGACTTAGAGTCCTTCGGTTTGAACTTCTCTTTATGCTTGTTTGAACATCTATCTATGTTTGTTCCTTTTATGACTTATAATGTATGTTTGATTTACTAGTTGCATTTCATTTATTGCTTATCTCGATGTTGTATAATCTATGCTATACTTTTAGTATTTTAAGGCATTTTTGTGGGCATCATCACTCGGGCACGCGCCCGCCTTGCACCTTGCGCCTAGGCTCCGGGCACACCTTTTGCGCCTTGGTGCGCCTAGAGCCTTTAATAACTATGGTGTTGACCATAACAAGTCAAATGGGACAAACTTTCCGGGGCAGATGGAGGATTAAATACCTCGTTCCCAATGAAAGCATACCGTGTTCCCAACTCGCATACCAATTAATCCTACCCATAGTTACCAGGAACGTGGGACGTTTCGGAACGCGGGACGGGTACGGGAACGAGGAACGTGACTTGGTAAATTTTGGGTACGCTTGGGGGTAGGATCAATTGGGAACGTGGTACGCTCTATATTGAAAACACACCACTAACTTGAATATAATAGCATATATATACACACACATTTACATATATTTATATATATATACTTTTAGGGAGATAAAAGAGTATAATGTAAAGGCAGATAACCATAAAAGATTGTAAATGCAAACAAGATCTACGTTGATGACAGTTTATTTTCCGGTACGATTGTTTGAGTACTTTGGGTCGAGTTCCCTTGTGAACCCGGGACGCGTGTTCCCGGGACGTGGGACGAGGGGGGGTTGGGAGTTCCCGGTAACTATGATCCTACCCCTTAACGTACCCAAAATTTTAAAAGCCACGTTCCTCGTTCCCGTTCTGGCATAGTTATCAAAGGCGCGCCTAGGCGCGAGGCGAGGCGCGATCTTGGGGCTTTTTTCCGCTAGGCGAGGCGATCTAGGCGAGGCGCGCGATATTATATTAGGCGACGTATTAGCCGTAATCTCTGGACACGCAATTGACCGTCATCTACATCCTAATTAAAGCTAATACCCCCTTCCTCTCCCACGACCCTCTCCGTACACGCATATAAGAGTAGGCGACTCCTTCAAGCGACAACGGCGACCTCCGGCGACCTCCTGCGACCTCCTGCGAACCTCCAGCGACCTCCTGCGACCTCCGGCGACCTCCTGCTACCTCAGGCGACCTTTCGGCAACATGTTTTTCTTTTTCCAGACTTCCCGTTATCTTTTTTCTATTTCCAGTTATCTTTTTTCTAATTCATGTTATCTTTTTTCTTTTTCCAGTTATCTTTTTCCTATTTCCTGTTATCTTTTTTTATCTTAGTTTTTTTTTTCCTACTAATTTCAGTGTAACTAATCTTAGTCTCATTTTTTAGTCTCCATTGATTTAATTTTAATCTCATTTTTCAGTTTCTCTATGCTTCTATATTTTAAATATTTTAAGGCATTTTTTGTGCTCCGTCTCTCGGGCGCGCGCCCGCCTTGCGCCTAGGCTCCGGGCTCACCTTTTGCGCCTTGGTGCGCCTTGGGTCTTTAATAACTATGCGTTCCGGTCCTGTGTCCTGAAACGTCCCACGTTCTTGGTAACTGTTACTTACTTTGGACGAGAACTCCTAAGTTCTTCAATATCATATCCTGCTTCATGTTTACTTCCTTTTGGTTGTCACTAATCTTTTCCCAATTATTGATATTGCTGTAGATGGATAATGTGATTTCTCATGCACAAGAAACCCTGGGGGTTCTCATGTTTCAGCGTTCAACATTTGGAGGCATTAATTCAAAGCTTAGCAATGTTAGCAGTCGCCTGCCAACTGTAAGAAAACTATTCTTTGCTTTGTTATAGCTCAAGTCGAGTTGATTTCATCTACTAAAGCGGTTTCAATCACTTGAACTAGCTCCGTGCATTTTCCTTTTTGGTATTGTTCACATTTCTTGTTTACATTTCAAGCTATCTGCATATCATCATATTTCTGTTTAACAATAGAAGTCGTGTTCTGTGGTGACGAGGAAGCTACTTCACACTGATTTTCATGGCTAGGGCTGCTAAACGATTCTGTACATATTGAGTTTTGGGGGGATACGGGTTTGTTTTTTGTTTTCATTTTTGTTTTGTAGAGCTCTAAATAGTTTGGTTGAACTCAGCTCAAATTTGAGACATGTATCTCGAGCCTTACCCGTCTTCAACAGACTAACCACATCTATCTGTTTTTGTTCGGCTGACTCCCATATTCTCCAAAACCCTACCATATATCATGGGCGGAGCTACCTTATCACATAAGGGGGAAATTACCCCCTTTACTTTTTAATTAGTACCAAAATTAGTACTATTGAATTTTAAAATAGTTGATTTTTATCATTAAAAATTGTATTTTGACCCCCCTTTAATCAAGAAAAAAAAAACACTATTATATTTTGCCCCCGTTTATATTAAATTTTGATAGTACATCATAGTGTTCAAAATAAAAATTATCTTGTGCCCGTTTCAAAAAAAATAAAAATTCTGGCTCCGCCACTGCGCCATATGCAAGTACTAGACTACACCAATAACAGAAAATAAAATCCCACCCAACCCTCTCATATTCTCTTTCTGAAGCAGAAGGTCAAGAAGTTAAGAGTTCCATTCCTCAATCTCTTTCTCCTCCATCTTGATCTCACCTCTATTTTCCAAAATTCCATCTACTCCATTATCCATTCATGTGACGCGTTGGCTTGCGAAGCTCAAACTATGTATGTACTCCCTCGGTCCCACCTACTTAAAGACTTATTTTCATTTTGGTCTGTCCCACTTCACTTGAGACTCCCCAAAATGGAATGTTTTTACACTCACAACACCAATCAAATCACTATTCCTCCCACTCATTCTCTCTCCTACTTTACCTTTTATACTCACAACACTTCCTCCCACCAATTCTCTCTCATACTTTTTCTTAATTCTTGTGCCACAACACTTAGGTCTCAAGTGAGGTGGGACGAGGGAGTATATCATAATCTAAACACTAGAAACTACAGGAAAAATTGAAAGCTTTCGACATGAAATCCTTCTAGACACAGGTTCTAGTTTGAAGAAATTTTAAGCAACTTTAACTGGCCAAGTTGGTTTTG
Organism: Campanula takesimana; assembly: GCA_026119855.1. Lineage (NCBI taxonomy): Eukaryota > Viridiplantae > Streptophyta > Magnoliopsida > Asterales > Campanulaceae > Campanula > Campanula takesimana. The sequence continues at coordinate 432,527 of JAOWBW010000591.1, forward strand.
AGTCGAGGCGAACTGTTCAACTTATTTTCTCGTTGATAGGAGTTCAAGCTGTTCATCTGAGCAAAAGGTGCAAGACCATGGTGACATGGCATTTTTAAGGCCTTCTGAACATTGTAACAACCCCGATTCAGTATATCATTATAATAATAAAATCAATTGATTTTGATAATCTGAATGGTTTGTAATGAGGAAGGAGTGTCAGTTAATATGCCATGGAAATATACTCCCTCCATCCCAGCTCACTTGACTTGAGACTTATTTTCATTTTGGTCCGTCCCAGCTCACTTGAGACCTCCCAAGATAGCCAACTTTTAATAATTTCATATTGAATCTACACCACTACTCATTCTCTCTCTTCATTTCACACCATTCAATTTATTCAACCAATACTACTATTTACTCCACTCATTTTCTCTCTTCATTTTCTACCGCACATTTTCTTTATTTTATATGTTTCCTTAGTTATTGTGCCCACCACTTAAGTCTCAAATGAGGTGGGACGGAGGGAGTATATCAAGTTTCTAGGCATTTGTGATGTTTAAATTGAAAATTCTGTTTAATATTTTTCAGGTGAATAGCATTCTTTCATCAATTAAGAAGAAAAAGTCAATGGACACCATCATTCTTTCACTGGTTGCCTCTGTTTGCACATTTCTGATTGTGATATATTGGTTGACCAAATAGAAAAAAATACTAACAGGTATAATAAAATGATAATGATAATAGATTTATTGTTTGTAATGTTGGCTTTCAATAAATTTTGTATTGATTCTGTATGTGTCTATGTAGTTCTGGAACTGAATTTTCCAGTTTTTGAGACCTGGCTTGTAAATATTGCACCTTGTCAAACTTCTCTGGCATTCATCAGTTTGTTTGAGGACAGTAACTTGTAAGCATAGGTGGTTTGGTTTATATTTGGAACACTTTGCTCTCGGATGGAACAAAGAATCCAAATTCCCCGTACTAAAATGAAATCCCGTTTGACTTTTCAAATATTTCGACGTTACGTTATAAAGTTTTGAAAATTCATTGATTTTGAAAACAAGACTAACTTTCTGAGACAGACAAACAAAGAAGAAAAAAAGGAGGAGAAATTGGACTATTATTTTAGAATGAGAGTACTCTTTATAGTAGTAGCTTCTTTTTTTTGTCCTCGTTATAATACTAATCCTAAATAGTTCAAGATATCTTATGTTTGTTATATTTTTTTTTTTGAAAGTTTGTATCATATCATTTAAGGCAATTGTCATCGCGTTACAAACTCCTATGAAGTCTATTACTGTCTATTACAGTGATACTTGCCTGTTGGCACAAACTAACTTAATTATTGGGGAATGGGGGGGGGGGAGGGGAATCGAACTTGGGACCTCCCGAAAAAGTTGGTACCGCTTGGCCAAAGCGGCGCGATTATGTTTGGTATATAGAAGTGGTTTTATTAAATCATCCACATCAGAAAATTCTCTTAGCCAATAGTTCAATTTTTTCCATCATTAATGTCCTTGATGCTCATTGAATACATCATTTCGACTGCTTATATTAATTTGATTAGTTTTTTAAACGAATTTTAGGACATGATTATTTGTCATTTCAAAATCTCAAAATCAACAACATATTTAATACTTCTCGATCTATTAAGAGTTTTACCTTGGTTGTGCACCTTTATTAAGGATATAAACAATAGGACATGAGTAAACATTGCAAATGTGTTGAGGATATAATTTTCTAAAACACTATTGTGTAGTAAAATTAGGTACATCAATTATAATAGATCTCGAAAACAATTTTAACACATTTTTCAAAAATTTCTGACCTCGCCACTGCTCAAATCCCCGCCCTCTTTTGATTAAATATGTTAATGCATCGTTCCATTCATTGAATTCAAATCATGGTACTGGACCACATAACTCATGCAATATCTTACTCCCTCCCTCTCTCTGTTTGTTTCTGTTCCGCTTTAAAATTCTTTCTTTTTTGTCCGTCTCAAATTAAAGTTCTCACTTTACTTTATTATCTAAAATGAACAATGAGACCAACTTGTCGTTCTCACAACAAAAACTCCATACCCATTTTCTCTTTCCTATTTTACTTTTCATACTCTAATATTTACTTTTTCTTAAACATGACTCATAATGCATCCGGCTCAATTCAAAGATACTATGCATAATAAATTGACCATAATAAATTAAATGCCTTTTCCTTTACCCTTCTAAAACGTTACACAAATCAAATCCATACGAGAAAAATCAAGGTTTTAATTATAGTATAATCCAAATTATCAAAACCCAAATCATCTCAAGTAAGGAAACAAATAAACTTTCCATCTATTATTCTCTCATGGCTGCTTAACAAAACTCATTTTTCTTCACAATAACAATCAGAAATATGATTTAAAAAAAAAAAAAAAATCACAAAAATATGAACATGGATTCCTCAATCTTGATCATTTTCTTAACTTTGTCTTCTTCAATGGCGTTTTTAGCTCATTTTGGTGTTCATTGTAACCAACAAGCCAATGCTTTCGATGTCACCAACTATGGAGCCGTCGCCGATGGAGAAACTGATAATTCTAAGGTATTGTTGTACCTTAAGCTCTAATTCTTGTACTTTACTCTGTTTTCTATTGACTATTCAGAAATCCCATTTTTGGAATAAGTTATAAGCCTCTTGTCATGCATAAGTCTTGCAGATTTGTACGTTTTGCATGTAGAGTTGTACATGACAAATTGGCAGTCCGACAAACCTTGCTATAGATTATAAATGTTATCTCGTTCACATATACAACTCAGGTTACTATAAGATGTAACTTATGTGCTTTACGAATCAGATTGTTATGCAGTTCGACTGTACATGCCCCAGATCTAACAACGTATCATTATGCTCAAAGACCTAATGTGCTTAGTGAGACATGTTTGTGTATTGTGTCTTTTGAGTATGTGATTCATTCATTTTGTTTTTCATGATTCTAAATTAGGCATTTTTACGAGCATGGACCGATGCTTGTAAATGGAAAGGACCAAGTATGGTTTGGATCCCGTTAGGAACATACATGTTAAGTTCAGCGGTCTTCCTTGGTCCGTGTTCAGGTCAAACCCAATTTGTGATTAAAGGGGTCCTTAAAGCACCAACTGATCCCAAATTATTCTTCACTAACCATTGGATCACTTTTCGGTACATCGATAATCTGGTGGTCAAAGGTGGTGGTGTTCTTGATGGTCAAGGTAGGGTAGCATGGCCTTTGAATGATTGCTTTAAAAACCCCTCTTGCAAGCCTCTTCCCATTGTAAGTGACAAGTCATTAACATTAAAATCTTTATTTTTATTCATTTTTGGTTTAATTTCATGATATGTTACTATTTTTTGATTTTTTTTTTTTGTGCAATTTATGGTGTAGTCATTGAGATTTGATTTTGTGAAAAATTCAAAGATACATCACATAAGATCTATCAACAGCAAGAATGCACATTTCAACTTATTTGCATGCAATAACATGAACATAAGTCACATTACACTGACTGCCCCTGACAATAGTCCTAATACCGATGGTATCCATATCGGAAGGTCTAACGATATAAACATTCGAAAGTCAACCATTGAGACCGGTGATGATTGCGTAGCCATGGTATCCGGTAGTCAGAATATCGACATCTCGGAAGTATCGTGTGGGCCCGGGCATGGTTTTAGTGTTGGAAGTCTCGGAAAAGGGTATTTTAGTCAAGATATTGTTTCGGGTATACATATAAGGAATTGTACAATGAAGGGTACTCAAAATGGTTTGAGGATCAAAACATGGGCACCTTCTATGTCAACTATTGCTTCCGATTTCGTGTTTGAAAATGTTATCATGGATAAAGTCAACAATCCGATCATCATCGATCAACAATATTGTCCATCAACTTCTTGCGATCCGAAGGTAAATACTTGACCAAACTACCCTTTAGAGTTCAATACACATTGTCTTAGAACTATGCTTAATTATTCACGAGTTTTTTTTCAATACTGCAGGCTCAGTCAAAAGTCCAGATCAGTAATGTTACGTTCAAGAACATTTGGGGAACATCGAGCACACAAGAAGCACTTGTACTCAAATGCAGCGGACTTGTACCGTGTCAAGACATCAAGCTTATCAACATTAACTTGGCATACAACGGACCGGAAGGACCGGCTATTTCATCTTGTGTAAATGTCAATGGGGAATCATACGGAAAACAGTCGCCTTCCGGTTGTTTATGATAACACTTTGTTACTATAAACTGCATGGCCGTTAACTAGATAACGTTGCCAGTTATCTTGAAGCTCATAGGGCTATTGTTCTTGCTATAAGTGTTTGAAAGTTAGAAATTTGGACATGTTTGAGAGAGGCCTGCAAGTTGCATTAATTGTAATAACACTTTGTTACTATACACAAGAGCGGCAAAGCTACTTTCAATTTTAGAACATGTCAATTAAATCACTTTTAAATTAAAAAAAAAAAATAACAATTCACTATAAAAAAACGATGGATTTGTACATTTTGACCTCTCGAGTTTTTAGAAAATATTGCAGTAAATTATTATTTTGACCCCTTTTTATATTAAATTTATGTACCTCGATTTTAATATTTATCCCATAAATAACTTCGACCTTTTTAACAAGAATTAATTCCTAACTTCGCCACTGTATACAGAAATTGGTGGGTGGTTTCATGACTCGTGTTAGAAATAAAAATTGAATGACTCTACTAACGAGAAATCAAGCAAAAACAATGAAACATAAGGAACTGTTTGACCTGGTCGTACAGGTAGAAAGTTCAATAAATATGCTAGATTATTGGCATGTTTAACATAGTGGAATCTTCCTAATCACAGCTCTCGGTTCGCGATTCGAATTAATAATTTTGTTAAAATCAAATCTATGATACAAATTAAGTCACCACTTGATTTAAAAGCTTCATATAGGGTCACTGTAACCACATATGGAAATTTTAGTGGACTATACATTCTACAAATATACTCTTTTCGTTTCAGAGTAAGAGTCATACTTTTTATTTTGGTATGTCCCAGACCTTTACTAAAATGACAAAGAATCTTTACTATTCATCATACTAATTCTCTCTGCTACTTTACTTTTATACTCACAACAACAATCAACTTACTATTACCTCCCACTCTCCTACTTTACTTTTATACTCACAACACTTATTTTACTTCCACCATTTCTTCATTTCCGTGCAAATGGGAGGTAGGACTCTTACTCCGGGATGGAGGGAGTAACAAATACTAGTATTTTGGTGAACGTATCAAACTCTAAGACTTTTACATCCCTTCAATGAGAGACTAACAAATAAAATATACAGATCAATTGGAAGATCGATCTCGAGATTATTCAAGGCTTCTGCTTAATATTTAACGGGTTATTCAAGTATTCTGTTAAAGTTCATCGTTAATAATGATTAAAGTACTTCCGCTTTTATGCTTTTATGATACTCATTGAATTGAATTGGATTGGTATAAATTGAATTGAATTGAATTGGTATAAAGAAATCTCCCAACACATAGTAATTAAAAATTTAACTGAATCGCAAGAAATCTTATGAAAATTAACCTACTCCATATTATAATCTACTTATTTATGCTTGTTAAAATTAGATGTGTTTTGATTTTGTTTAAGGTGGCTTGTGTTGGTGGTCGTAATGATTGGGGACACTAGCGAAGCTAAGATTTAATGGGAAAGGCTAGTGTTATTTCTTTCTAAATGACCGGGGTCAAAATTACAAAATTATTGCTTTTAGTGGTAAAAATGCTAAATTACTAAAACTTAAAAAGATGTAAAAATGACATACCGAATCAAAGGGGTTGAATGCCCCCTTCACTAGGGGTGTCAGTGGTTCGGTCCAAACCGCAGTTTGTGTTAGAAAACTTGGGGTTTAGGGTAATTGATAATCCTGGATATTGATTGAATCGTGTACAATCCACTATCCGAGTAAAGTATTTCGACCATTTAAGCCTAGGTTTCACGAAATCTTCACTGGGATAAGACAATCAAAACAATCTGTATCTTAGGCCAAGAAAACAGATCAAAACTTAGAGTATTATTAGGGTTTTATCGTGGTCGAAAACATATTGACTCAAAATGAGTGTGTACTCCACACTTTCCCTTACTCATATCCGAGCCTAATATGAGATCGCATTGGTCTCTAGTAAATCCAATTACATAAAATCGTTGATGACACTAAAATCACCAACGGTTTGGGATCGAACCGAACTAAACCATACGGTTTCGTTCGGTTTTTAAGCACAAGTAGTTCGGTTCGGTCTCAAAAATTGGTAAACCGCGTGGTTCAGTTTGGTTTGTGATCTGGCCCCTCCAGACCAAACCAGACCGAACCAAACCAAACCAAACCGTCAGACCGAACCGCCAGACCAAACCACCAGACCAAACCGCCAGACCACATATATTAGTCATATATTTGTATGTTAAGTAACATTCACCTTTAAATTATTAGAATAATTTATATTACATTACATCATTCTTAACTCTCGTTTTGCATCTTATTCAATATTCATTTCATCGAATGTTATATTCATTGAGGCACATAGTTAACAAAGTTCTTGTAATAACCGGCCTTGGGTCAATTATTTTATTTTATTGTGAACTCTTTTATTAATTGGGCATAATTAATTAAGAATAAAAGTTAGATTTAAAATTTGGGCCCAAGTAAATTCAAGACCCAATGAGGATTAGGAAACCTCTTTAAGTTAGGAAATTAAAACCCTACACTATATATATACTCTTTAGATACTTAGTATTATTATTATTACTCACAAAAAAAGAAAAGAAGAGATCGGGAGAGAGAAGGGAGCCGCAAGACAAAGAGATCGCAGAGAGAGAGAAAGGCCGGGCAAGAGAGAAAAAGGGAGAAGAGAAAATCAACCAAGGTAAACCCTAAAACCTTTAGTTTCTTTTCTTGGATTGATGAACCCTAAAGGTAGATCATTGAATTAGGGTTGTAAATTTAGTTAATGAGGAAGATGAAGTGTGTATGTACAGTGTGTGTGTGCGTTATGTATGTACTATGTGTGTGTGCGTTAAGTACAGTGTGTGTGTGCGCGTTATGTATGTACTGTGTGTGCGTGCGTTATGTATATGTGTGTGTGTGTTTTGTGTTTACAGTGTATGTGTTGTGTGTGTGTGTGTTTTGTGTTTCCAGTGTGTGTTATGCGCGCGCGCGCGCGTGTGTGTGTGTGTGTGTTTTAAAAGGTTAAAACAGTGTGTGTGGAGTGCTGTGAATAGTAACCGTGAATAGTAACTAGGAATAGTAACTGTGAATAGTATTTGGGTGAGTATAATGGAACCCTAAAACATATTAATTGGGAATAGAAACAATGAAACCCTAGGGGTATTTTGGTAAACTAAAAAGGGTATTTTGGGAATATAAATAAAGGGTAGTACAAACCCTAGAATGAATCTCGAACTTAAAAGGGGTTAAAGAAGATAAACCCATAAGGTTAAGAAAGTAAAAAAAAAGTATTTGGGGACGGAAGTAAATAGTATTACTTTTCCTAAGACTATTTTATGCGTGATTGTAGATTCGTGCACGATGTTTGCTAAATGGAATAACGCAAAGCCAAGGTAAGGGATTACGTTCCTTAAGTATTTGAGATTCATCCTTTTATGTAGGATTCTCTTAATTCTTTCAAAGTGTAGCTACTAATGGCCGGTAGCATTTGAACTCCGATGTTGATATAACGTCTTTTGAATTATCTTACCCATGATATGTGTTGTTCATAGGGTATCTAAGTGAATTGAAATCGTTTATGTATTCTTGTACCTTGAATATTTTGTGGAATATGGATGTATCTAATTGAAACAGGTGCACTTAGATTAGTCTGATTGAAAAGGGCTTAGCTAGAATTAGTCTGAGTAAAAAGGGCTAATTAAGATAGTCTAATTTGATTGAAAAGAATTAGGCGTAAACGCTGCTTGATGAAGTGGCTAAATAATCATGATCGAACTAAATGAGGGAGCACCGTGAGGAGATGTAAGGTCTCTCGACACCCTGAAAAGGTGATGAATGAAACTATGGATTTGACGAACTTGTACTAGGGCCATAATCCTTTGAATGTGATAACTGTTTTTTGTATATGTACAGTTAAGATTATTGTTGTTAGCCTTTCGTTGAATAATATCGTTTGGCTCCGTTTTTTCGGTCATCTCTTCTTAGTACCCGGAGAGATCCCGTATGAACTTACTGAGCATTGTTCGCTCACCCCTTTCTTATATTATTTTCCCAGGTAAAGACTAAGGATCTAGATGGATTGCAAGGAAGGGCAGTCCAATGTTTTGAAGAGTTTAAGATATTAATTGTTTTGTGTTGAGCTAGTGGATTGTACTAGCCGTTGGGATTTAATTATTAGTTATGTTTCCGCACTGTTTGAATTATGGTTAAGTAAACTAGCCGTTGAATGGTAACGTTAGTTTTGAATTTATGTTGATGTTTGGGATTTTCCCTAGTTTATGGAATTTATTTATTATGTGAAAGTTCGGGTCGTTACAGTTGGTATCAGAGCTATGGGATTAGAGCTTAAGGGATAAGAACTCTGATATTGAATAGGTTTGGTTAAGTCTTCTAGGAAGACTAAGGTTGCTTGAAGTCAAACCAGATATTTAAGGAAACTTTCTAATTTAGGAAACTTTCTAATTTAGGAAACCTTCTAAGTTGGGAACTTTCCAAATAAGGAAACTTACTATTTTAGGAAAGAACCTAAGATAAGAACTCCTCGAGAGATATGAGGTATATAAGTGAACACTTGGGAGTAAAACTTAAGCATTTAAAGGTTACATTAGAACGATGATTCCTTAAGCATTCACATACTATTGATAATAATGATATTCACTTTTAAGTATGTGATACTAATAATGATTGTGTCTAATTGTAGGAAATGGACGGACATAGCAGAGCTACCATGATGTGGAGACATAGAGTTCTGAGTAAGAAGCTGATTCAGAAGTATGCTCATGGGATTAAAGGGCTACTAAAGAGAGTAGAGAAGGAAAGAACAAGGACCAAGGATGTCATGGGAAGATTATTGTATGCTAACAATGCATATAAGGAGGTTATAAGAGAGTTAGAAGAAACCCGAGAAAATCTAATTGATAACGAAGAGTACACTGAATTAGTGGCAAATGAAGGACGTATACATTTCTATGAATTAAAGAAATTAAAGGCACAAATGGCCGCAAACCCTATTCAAGGAAACCCTCTAGTCAATGAGGCCCCAATAGAAGAAAAATTGGTGGTTGAAGAAGGAGCCGTAGAGATTGATATCATAATGGAGGGCAGTGAATCCGCCCCAATCTTGATTGAGGATGATGAAGAACTGGAAGAGGTACCGGTTCGTAGGCCAAGAGGAAGGCCAAGAGGCTCAAGGAAAGCACCGAAAGCCTCAAGTGGAAGGCCTAGGGGAAGACCTAGGAAGATAATTCATGACTGAAGAAGAGACATAGAATTTTTTTTTAATTATTATTTATATTTCATAGCATTGGTAGCTAGTTCTAGTTTCTAGTTTAGAGAATACTAGAAATTTAATTTTGTTTTGATATTTTATTCCCAGAAGATTCTATTAATAAAAGTTTATGATTTATTTAAGCAAGTGGCTTTATTAACTGTTTTGTTCTTAAGTTTATGGCGTGTGAGCTAGTTAGAACAAAAGAGTATTGATCAAATGAAAAGATCATAAGAAAAATTGGCTTATTGAAACGGCCAAGTGAAATAAGTTTGGTCTAGTAAAATGATCGAAACAAGAATGAAAATAACCAATTGAAACAGTTAAGTATAAAATTAATTGGCTTAGTAAGACGGCCAAATGTGAATGAAAGAAGGTCTAGTGAATCGACCTATTATTAATAAGTAAGAGTCTAGTGAAATGACTTCTTTAAGAGGAATTATCTATTGAAATGACTATAGATCTAGTGAATTGATTTTATGAGAAAATTATTACGTCTTTTGGAGACGGCCTTTTTTTTTTTTTTTTTTTGAAAGTATTAAGCATAGTAGCAATGCTTGTGTGGCGTGAGTGATAGCGTTTACCCATGAAACTAACAAGAGTGTGATCTTAACCAAATGTCTGGAAGGGGTAACAGAAGGAACGCTAACAACGCTGGGAACAACAATGGACAAGCTGATCCTAATATGGCGAATTTACTGCAAACCTTGAACCAAACAATAGCTGGGATTGGTCAAGTTATGGCGACTTTAGCTTAACCGCAGCAACAAGCTCCGCAAGTTCCATTAAGAGATCTATTGGAAGTATTCCAAAAGAGGAACCCAGAGTCATTTTCTGGCACGAATAAGGAAAAGCCCGAGGATTGGGTAAAAGACATGGAGAAGATATTTGAGACGCTGGAATGCACGCCTGAGAGAAAAGTGGTATTTGCAATGTTTATGTTGAAAGGGCAAGCCTTAAAATGGTGGGAAGCCGAGAAGAGGTCTGCTATTGCACGTGGAGATGCTGAGTTTACTTGGGACAGGTTTAAACGAGTATTCTATGAAAAGTATTACCCAATGAGTGTTTGAAATGCTCGAGTGGTAGAGTTTATGATGCTGGCGCAGGGTAAAATGACTGTGGATGAGTATTGTGAGAAATTCACCGAGTTTTTGGAGTTTGTCCCTGCGTTTTTCGACAATGAAGAGCATAAGGTTCGCAAGTTTGAATTTGGGTTGAGTGACCGGATCCGTTATCGAATCACTTCATTAATGCTATCCATTTATGATTAAGTGTTAGACAGAGGGAGGATAGTAGAGAAGGAGGCGGAGAGTTACCGCAACAAGAAGGAGGAGAAAAAGAAATCCACTGAGAAAGAGTCAACCAAGGGAAATTGGAACCGTGATGAAGGCAATAAGCGTAAGGCTACCGATGATCGTGATAAGGATAATGCGGCAAATAAGTACCCAAATAGAGGTCAAGGAAACCGAAGGGATGGCAAGAAAGGTGATACTAAAGGGCAAGGCCCTAATGAGAAATGCCAAGTTTGTGATGGAAAGCACAAGACGGATGAATGCTGGTACAAGGAAAATAAGTGCTTTAATTGCGATAAAGTGGGACACCCGTAATGGAAATGCCCAGAACCAAAGAAAGAAACTGGATCTCAAGGAGCAAGGAATAACAACAAAGGGAATGGTGGAGGTAATGGGCGTATATTCACCATGACGGCCAAGGATGCACGAGCCACCAATGATCTCGTGGAAGGTATGATTCAATTATATTCCCGTAATGTTCGTGCGTTAATTGATACTGGAGCTACGCATTCTGTGATAGGTACTTGCTTAGCTAAGAAAATGAAATTGATTCCTGAGGCATTACAAAATTCATTGATAGTAGATAACTTAACCAAAGATTCTATCCCCATTACGTCTGTGTATAAGAATTTCCCCTTGAAATTGGACAGAAAGGAGTTTGAGGTTGATCTCATTAGTTTGGAGGTCGGAGAATTTGATGTAATTTTAGGAATGGACTGGTTATCTGCATACCATACCCATGTGGATTGCTTTAAGAAAGAAGTTCACTTCAGATTATTGTCTGGAGAAGAATGTTGTTTTTGAGGAACGAAACTTAGAACAAGGTCGAACCTTATATCGGTAATGAAGGCTCGAAAGTTGTTAAGAAAAGGATGCGAAGGATTTCTGGCATATGTGAGTACTACGAATCAGAAAGAAATAACCATAGAATCACTTTCTGTGATTAAGGATTTTAAGGATGTGTTTCCGGAAGATTTATCGGGGATACCACCGGAGAGAGAAGTAGAATTTTCCATCGATTTAGTTCCAGAGACGACACCAATATCGAAAGCGCCGTATAGAATGGCTCCAGCAGAATTGAAGGAATTGAAGGAGCAATTGCAAGAGTTGTTGGATAAAGGGTTGATTAGGCCGAGTGTATCACCATGGGGTGCACCGGTATTGTTTGTGAGGAAGAAGGTGTAGACACCCCGCCTTGGACCTCTCATGTCCCGATTGCATACACGCTCTCTATCTTCCTCTCTTCTGTTATGTTTTGTTACTTTCCGTTAACTTTTGTTACTTTCCGTTGAGTTCTTGACTTACTCCGTTAGTCTTGGATTTGACTAAGTGACAAAGTCAACCTTGAATCTTTGTTTCATTTATTTTCGTTGACTTTCGTGATGTTCGTTAAGTTTTTGGACTAATTCCGTTAGTTTTGGGGCTTAACTGCATAACGGGGTTAACTTTTGAGCTGAAATATGAATTTCCTAAAACTGGGATGCGCACGCCTTTGCCCTCCTTTGTGGGAGGCGTGCTCCTCCCATAGGGGGGCTGGGAAGCGCGCGCTTCCCGTTTCCAGAATCTCAGATTTTGCCAAATTTCCCTCCTTTTCTGATTTGTAACCCCCAAGACCATTATGCCTTGGCTTGATCCGGGGAATGGCCATCTTTGTGACCACAAACACTTCTCCAACACCTATATAAACCTCTTCATTCCATCATGAAAAGGGGGATGATTTCTTAACACAAAAAATACTTCAAAACACACAAAAGTCTATTTTTCAAGAAGTGGTCAACACAAAGATTTGGTTCTTCTCCGTTCAAGCATAAGGTACAAGGTTTATTCTCTTCTTCTAAATTCTAAGTCTTATTTCCTTTCTTCATATTCTCATCTCTTCTAAGTGAGTATGCAATCTCCATAAAAAGGGATACAATCAAAAGGCCACTTCACTATTGAAGTTTGACCAAGGTTACATCCCAACATTCCAAACTACATTTTAATTCACCATTTTCATCTCTTCATGTAATTGTCTAGCATAATTATTACATGTAATATTTAGCATTAAATCAATAAAATCATTCTTTTCCCCTTTTCTTTTCATTATAATTGTTAGCACATTTCTATTTAAATAATTGAAGGACATGTAAATATTAGAACACCAAAAGTAGCAAGACCGGCTTAAGCCGGGCGGAGTGGGTGTTTAATTACTTCCCACTCCGTCACCTAACCCACGAACCCTTCTCTCCCGAATCTCTGGTTTTGTACATAAATTAGGCTATTTCTAGGTTTTTCTTATGTTCCTTTAAAAAAATAGGTGGCGTCTCTAAACAAATCTAAAAAACAAGTTAGACATCCTAGGATAATTCACCGCTCTAGCCAAGCCGTGGTTCCCCGGGGTATCTACAGTGACGACTCTGCTGGGGAAGTATTAGAGGGTTAAACTTGCGTTCTTAACTTTTGGTGTTCTTATTACTGTTTTCTGGGCATTCTGGTAAAAAGGGTGGGAAGCGCGCGCCTCTGGCCTTCTTGGCCTAAAGCGTGCGCGTCCGACCCTTATTACCAGAATCGCCCATCTTCCTTCTTGTCCTTCAATTCCATGTTTCTGTGCTAACAAATCCTGCAGGGGAAAGTTTTCTTAATTAAGGGTCAAGGCAATCCCTTGAACCCACTGATTTACAGGTTCTCACCCAGAAGCGGGCGCCTCTGCCCTTCTTCCTCTCACGCGCGCGCCTTCCGCATAGGCAACCCAATGCGCGCGCTTCTGGGCGCATTCCCGGAACAGAACAGTGCACAGAAACAGAACAGAATGACAGTGTGTGGGCACCGGGCCTGCATACAATTTCTTTTACTTTCTGTTTATTTTTATCGGTCACACGGGTGATTCGAAAGTTGTAATTATGTGCTTATTTGTTTTTTATTTCTTTTGAAAAAAAAAAAAATGTTTTGTCACATGTTAGACCTCACACTACATGCACATATTCTTATCAACTGCTCACTATCGAGTCGCACAAGTCCAACCCCAAACCCGTCGAGGCCCGTCCTAGAAAGTTTCAAGCTCCACTCGACCTTGGCTCTTTCGAAGCGGTAAACCTCAGCCCAGGGCGTAGTTCATGACTACATGCCGGGGGTGACCTTTGAGCCTCATATTCAAGCCGAGCACAAACCACACAATTCTAGTTTAAGGTCTAACACTCCGTGACTCAAGTCGGTTTTCATGTACCGAGATTTCCCTAAACTAATGTCTTCAAATCATACATGCCAATTTGTTGCAATGGACGAAATAAAAACTCCGTCCCCAAAAGTGGTTATTTTGGACGAAAATAAAAATCCGTCCCCGCATGTATGATTTACTACATTAATTTAGTTTAATCCCGTCACATGTAGGTATCACAAGCGTGGTGGAATCCGATGAGTATATGGGACCGCGAGAAGGTCTATATACTAGTGTGACGATTCCACTATTTTTCTAGAAACCCCAAAAAGGACCACGTCCTTCCGACTTTGTAAATAAAAAAAAAGAGTCGTTTTTTTCCTTATGTGGTTGAGTCTTTTTCCTTGTTTGTGGGTTAATTCATTTTATCCAAAAGGTGTTTGTGGGGCCAATCTAAGATCAACCGTGCTCTTTCAATAGGTCCAATGGCTTCCAACGGCAACAACAACAACGGTGAAAATGATTTCGTGTCCAACGAAGAGTTACTCAACGTAATGAAATCAATGTGGGAACAAATGGATAGGATTGTCGAGGATGCCCGCCGTAAAGACAGTTTGTGGCAAGCCCGTTTCGATATCGACAAGAGGATTCACAAAGAAGAGGTTTCCGAACTCAAGGCCCGTCTTGATTATGAAAGAAGAATTCACAAGGAAGAGGTTTCCGAACTCAAAGCCCGTTTGCAAGAGCTCACCGACGGCAAAGCAAAGTTCAATGGTAAAGCATGCTCAAGTGGCCCGACCTTCAAAAGCTACAAAGGTACCACCAACAACCGAGTTTTCACTCCTCTTCAAGGAGTAACCCAAGCCGAGGCATTTGAAATTTTGGTGGCAAGAGGGAAGATCAAACCTTTGGAGGGGTACAAGCCGAAGACGATACCGAAGAATCATGCACATGGTGAATGGTGCGGCTACCACGAGCATAGTGGCCACACTACCGAAGGGTGCTTCTTTCTCCGAAACATCATCCAAGATTTGATCGACAACGGCGAATTTACCGTGGGTGAAGAGCAACTCATCAAAGGAGTGGCTTGGTTTTGAAATGGGGCTTCAACAAAGAGGACGATGATAATAATCTCCGTTTCTCTTTCTCTACCTAGTAGTAGGAAAAAAAAAAAAAAAAAAAAAAAGAGTCAAAAGTCCTCTTTTGTGTGCATTAATGTTTTCTCTCATCCCATGTTAAGTGTCGAGTCTTCTTATCAAATAAAAGTCGTTCTTGTCCTCATATACTCTTCCAAGTTGTTCAATTAATTCTTGGCAAAATGATGAAAAAATGTCTAAACAAGTTTTGGAATGAAGGCCATCGCTTGAATGCCTAGGGGCTAAACATCGACGACGGAATCAACAATGAAGACATCAACAACGATGAAATCAAGACAAAGAAAGGTGGAGCAACGATCATGAAGCAAAGTTTTCGAAAGGGGATTAAAAAAAAAAAAAAAAAAAAAAAATCCCCTTCAATTAAAGAAGATCAACATCATCATCCACCAACAAAGGACGAAGCTACGAAGCAACAATTCCATCACGAAGAATGGAGAATCCACAAGAACTACGGTGACCTGAGCCTCTACACTGGAGGAACGTAGGCAACCTGCGGGTCCGGTCTCATGCAAGAAAGAAGATATGTTTAGCCCTAGCGCATTATGGTGATTGGCCTTCATCTCGAACTTGTCAAGACATCTTTGTACGATTCATTTGCCAATGAATTAATCACCAAAAAGATTGAACAACTTTCTTAGATTTGGAATCATTTCGCGTTCCTTGTCGAGTCTAGGGACTTCTATTTTTTCTGCGTACTCCCAATTTCTTGCAATCAAATTGGGGCTTTCCTTCTCTTCTCTCTTAATGACTTACTTGCCTTCGCGAGTCATTCAATTCAATAAAAAATACATGTCAATACTAGGGACACTTCCCTAGTCGAGTCAATGTCACTCATCTTTAGTGACAAAAGGTCTCCACCGCAAAATCACATGTCTTATCTCCTCAGATAGAGTCAATGCACACTTCCTCATCAATTGAGTCAAAAAAAAAATGATGAAGACGCAAAAGAGATGCCCGCTAGATTGAAAACCCGAAAGGGCGGTCTAGGCAAAAAACAGGGTGCGTCATAAAAAAAATGAGAGAGTGAGAGAGAGAAGGGAAAGAGAAATGGAGATCTCCGGCCTCTAAAGAAGACAACTGCACGAGCTCTACATTGGATCTCCTCAGCAAGTCAATTCCCCACCGAGTCAACTTTGGGATTGCAAAAGGCTCAACAAGATATGGCACCATCAAAGGTTGTTTTGGGTTATTGGCATCATTCTCCAGCAGTGTGCATTTTTAGGTTCATGAAAAGAAGGCCCGTGGCAGCCAAGACCCATCCGAGAACGAGCCCATCATAAAAGGGCACGAGGTTGCACAAATAATCCCTAGCTATTCAATTGGCTTGGGCAAATAGCAACAACATGTGTCTCAGTTTTCAAAGCTTCTTCAAGTATGTGCTTCTAAAGTACGCCGAAAGGCTCCCGAGAAATGGAGTAGCTCTTGCCATATCCTCTCATGTTTGTTCCCTCGCACGAGGATGAGTCACTCTTGCTTTGCTCAACAAATGGTGACGCCCTAGGGGCTATGTGACTCAAGGACAAGGACTTCTTTTGCTTCACTTGACAATCAATACACCCTAGAGGCTATTTTCGAGAAAGGTGTGTGAGACTATCCTCAAAGTCTCCCAAAAGGGATGTCAAAAAGCCCTCTTGTCGCGTGTATCCGTGCTCGTTCTCCCAATCAAGGATGGACCTTTCTCGCAATCAATGATGGCACTCTAGGGGCTACGGTCAAGTCTTAAAGGCTCCCTCGGCAAAGAGCAATTAACTCCCCAGCAGTATCCCCAGCCAAGTCATGTGCAACATTGGAAGCTTCCTCAATTCGGCACCGAAGGTCTCCAAGGGCTCCGCAATCTACAATCTTTTGGGCTACGGCATTACAGTAATCCGAGCAAAGGGCAATATTGGGGCTTCGCAACCAACAGTCTTTTGGGAAACAATGCTCAAGCAATGCAATGTGGAGTAGTCTTATGGCTCCATGAAAGAGATCAAGCTTCAAAGGTCTCTCAACACTTCAAGTCAAAGGCCTCTTGGTTTTAAATGAAGACTCCGATGTTATGAATGAAGTTGATGATTTTTGTTAGAACTTTCAACGAGATCATGAAGAAAGTCTTAGAGAAAAGGAAAAAGATTCAATATGCTAAACTCTAATCAAAACAGGGTTATAGCGGGAAATGCCACGGCCAATCCCAATGTTTCTGCAATTCAGCACCCCCTTCTCCAAGATCAAAAGCACAAGGTGCAGCTCAGATAAAGTCGGGCCACAGCACTAGTTGCATCCGAAGATCCGTCATTAGTTCAACTCAAGAAGAGTCAACCAAGCATACTCATTTGAGACTTTATCACGCCAAGACCTTATCCTCCGCGACCTCGACGGCACCGCAAGACATTACTGCATCCTTTGACATAAGCCCTCATCCATTTGGGTATCGACCACAATGAGGCCATTCATCTCCCCAGTAAGAGCAAGAAGGAAATCTCTATCAAGAATTCTACCAAACGGTACACCCGCTCTCAATGCCGAGCCAATCACGAGGTAATTTGGGGCTTTATAATGAAAGGTCTTCACATCTCGCCATCTACAAGCCCACGACACTTGGGGCTTTGCAATCTCTCGAAGCTTGGCATCAACGATCTCCTCTTGGGGCTTGCTCACTACAACAATAAAGGGTGATTTACTCGAATGGTCCAAGAGCTGATTTATCTTGGAGCTATGCAAGTCCCTCAAAATTTGGCATCAAAGGCATTCTAGGGGGCTTTACAATCAGCAACCCCTCATCTCAGCATCAAAAGCCTTTTGAAGCCCCATAATCGACAAATCTCTTGGGGCTAGACATCAATCTTCGTTGGGCACGACGACGACAACGACAGAATTCAAGCGAAGCAATCTGGACTTCGACTGAGCATAACTTGATCTTGGGTTGGCTTCACAAACACACAATGGCTAAAATGGTTCACCCACGAACCAAAAAAAAAAAAAAAAAAAAAAAAAAAAAAATTTCTTTCTTTTTCTCCTTCTATTGTGCAAAATTATGTGCTTACTTTGCTTTTCTCCTAGCCTCTCCTCCAGCGTTCTCCATCATCCTTGAACTACGCTGGTCTGATTCTCTTAAAGGGATACGTAGGCAGCCTCTTGGCACGACCAACCCATCATCCAGAGTACCATCTCGCCAACCCATCATCCAGAGTACCATCTCGCCAACCCAACATCAAGGGCATTCTCTCATCAACACCCAAAGAATGGACATTCTCCATCAAAGCATCCTCCGCGGACATCAGAAATCCATCTCCACTCAAGCGGCAATGGTAAGTGAAGGTATGAATACATCCAAAGCCTTCTTTAAATCACACCGCACACAAAAGCAATTTCTCCATTCTTGCAAAATCTCTCTCAAGCAATCTCTGCTTTTCAAATCACAACGCACCACAAGCACAATTTCACACTTCACACAAGCACGTATATTTGCAAAGCACACACATAACAGGTACCACAGCAAGTGCGGCTTCAAACAGCATACAGCAAGTGCGGCTTCAAACAGCAAGCAAATGCGGCTTCAAACAGCATACAGCAAGTGCGGCTTCAAACAGCAAGCAAATGCGGCTTCAAACAGCATACAGCAAGTGCGGCTTCAAACAGCAAGCAAATGCGGCTTCAAACAGCATAAAGCAAGTGTGGCTTCAAACAGCAAGCAAATGCGGCTTCAAACAGCATACAGCAAGTGCGGCTTCAAACAGCAAGCAAGTGCGGCTTCAAACAGCAAGCAAGTGCGGCTTCAAACAGCATACAGCAAGTGCGGCTTCAAACAGCAAGCAAATGCGGCTTCAAACAGCATACAGCAAGTGCGGCTTCAAACAGCAAGCAAATGCGGCTTCAAACAGCATACAGCAAGTGCGGCTTCAAACAGCATACAGCAAGTGCGGCTTCAAACAGCAACTTTGGTCCATGGTGGACCGCTCAAATCACCATACCTCTTCCATCAGTAAAAGTCGCTTACACAGGGAGCGCATTTCTATCCTTTGTAATTTCAAATTCCTGCTTTATCGAGTCTTTGTTTTCTCTTGTCGATGTCCTTGGCGGTTGTCTTTCTTTCGTCGACGCATTTTGCTTCGCAATCCACGTCGCCGAGGGGCTCTGTAGACACCCCGCCTTGGACCTCTCATGTCCCGATTGCATACACGCTCTCTATCTTCCTCTCTTCTGTTATGTTTTGTTACTTTCCATTAACTTTTGTTACTTTCCGTTGAGTTCTTGACTTACTCCGTTAGTCTTGGATTTGACTAAGTGACAAAGTCAACCTTGAGTCTTTGTTTCATTTATTTTCGTTGACTTTCGTGATGTTCGTTAAGTTTTTGGACTAATTCCGTTAGTTTTGGGGCTTAACTGCATAACGGGGTTAACTTTTGGGCTGAAATATGAATTTCCTGAAGCTGGGATGCGCACGCTTTTTCCCTCCTTTGTGGGAGGCGTGCTCCTCCCATAGGGGGGGTGGGAAGCGCGCGCTTCCCGCTTCCAGAATCTCAGATTTTGCCAAATTTCCCTCCTTTTCTGATTTGTAACCCCCAAGACCATTATGCCTTGGCTTGATCCGGGGAATGGCCATCTTTGTGACCACAAACACTTCTCCAACACCTATATAAACCTCTTCATTCCATCATGAAAAGGGGGATGATTTCTTAACACAAAAAATACTTCAAAACACACAAAAGTCTATTTTTCAAGAAGTGGTCAACACAAAGATTTGGTTCTTCTCCGTTCAAGCATAAGGTACAAGGTTTATTCTCTTCTTCTAAATTCTAAGTCTTATTTCCTTTCTTCATATTCTCATCTCTTCTAAGTGAGTATGCAATCTCCATAAAAAGGGATACAATCAAAAGGCCACTTCACTATTGAAGTTTGACCAAGGTTACATCCCAACATTCCAAACTACATTTTAATTCACCATTTTCATCTCTTCATGTAATTGTCTAGCATAATTATTACATGTAATATTTAGCATTAAATCAATAAAATCATTCTTTTCCCCTTTTCTTTTCATTATAATTGTTAGCACATTTCTATTTAAATAATTGAAGGACATGTAAATATTAGAACACCAAAAGTAGCAAGACCGGCTTAAGCCGGGCGGAGTGGGTGTTTAAGTACTTCCCACTCCGTCACCTAACCCCCGAACCCTTCTCTCCCGAATCTCTGGTTTTGTACATAAATTAGGCTATTTCTAGGTTTTTCTTATGTTCCTTTAAAAACATAGGTGGCGACTCTAAACAAATCTAAAAACAAGTTAGACATCCTAGGATAATTCACCGCTCTAGCCAAGCCGTGGTTCCCCGGGGTATCTACAGAAGGATGGGTCGATGAGGTTATATATCGACTATCGTGAATTGAACCGTGAGACGGTAAGGAACCAATACCCGTTGCCCAGAATAGACGATTTATTTGACCAACTTCGTGGAGCGTGCTATTTCTCGAAGATAGACTTGAGGTCTGGTTATCACCAACTGAGAGTGAAGAAGGAAGATATATCTAAGACGGCCTTTAGAACGTGATATGGTCATTATGAGTTTGTAGTGATGCCGTTTGGGTTTACTAACGCACCAGCAACATTCATGGAGCTTATGAATAGGATATTTCAGAGGTTCTTAGACAAATGCGTGATTGTATTCATTGATGACATTTTGGTGTATTCGAAAACTAAGGAAGAGCATGAAGAGCACTTAAGGCTAGTGTTGCAAATCTTAAGAGAGCAAAAGTTATATGCTAAATTCAAGAAATGTAAATTTTGGTTGGAGAAAGTGGCATTCTTAGGTCATGTGGTGTCAAAAGATAGGATTGCCGTGGATCCAACAAAGATAGAAGCTATTGTGGATTGGGAAAGACCAACTTCGGTAAGTGAGATAGGAAGTTTCTTAGGTTTGGCTGGCTACTATAGGAGGTTCGTAGAAGGTTTCTCGAAGTTGTCAGTGCCATTGACGAGGTTGACTCAGAAAGGAGCAAAGTTTGTTTGGTCAGAAGAATGTGAACAGAGTTTTGAGGAATTGAAACGACGATTGGTGTCCGCACCAGTGATTGCTTTACCATCTGGATCGGATGGATTCGTAATATATAGTGATGCTTCATTAAAGGACTAGGTTGCGTGCTGATGCAGAATGAAAAGGTTATAGCTTACGCATCTAGGCAATTGAAGAACCATGAGAAGAATTATCCAACCCATGATCTAGAGTTAGCTGCGGTGGTATTTGCTTTGAAGATATGGAGGCACTACTTGTATGGGGTGACATGTCAGATTTATATGGATCACATGAGCCTTAAGTATATATTCACCCAGAAAGAACTTAATATGCGGCAAAGAAGGTGGTTGGAGTTATTGAAAGATTATGATTGTACGATTTTGTACCACCCTGGGAAGGCTAATAAAGTAGCAGACGCGTTGAGTAGAAAGAACCGTGGGATGCTAGCGACGCTAATTTCTAAGGAGGAAAGTGCATGGAACCGCATTGAGATTTCAAGCATGGAAGTGCAAGTGAAGGGTTATTTGGCTCAAATGAGTGCTCAGCCAACGCTTATGGTTAGGATTAAAGAAGCACAAGAAATTGACGAAGAAGTAATGAAAGTACATGAGAGTATCGCTAAGGGAAAGGCAAAAGACTTTCGTGTGGGAGAAGATGGAATCATGAGGTACCAATCTAAGGTATGGGTGCCAGACAATGAGGATATCATGAGGGGGATTTTGAAGGAGGCTTATTGTTCGAAATTCTCCATACATCCTGGAAGTACGAAGATGTATAGGAACTTGAGGGAGAC
Organism: Campanula takesimana; assembly: GCA_026119855.1. Classification (NCBI taxonomy): domain Eukaryota; kingdom Viridiplantae; phylum Streptophyta; class Magnoliopsida; order Asterales; family Campanulaceae; genus Campanula; species Campanula takesimana. The sequence continues at coordinate 454,371 of JAOWBW010000591.1, forward strand.
GTTCTGGTGGAACAATATGAAAGGAGACATAGCCGAGTTTGTATCAAAGTGTTTGGTGTGCCAACAAGTGAAAAGTGAACACCAGAGACCGGCAGGGTTACTACAGTCATTACCTATTCCGGAGTGGAAGTGGGAACATATAGCTATAGATTTGGTGGTAGGATTACCAAAGACGTTGAGAGGCTACAATGCAATTTGGGTTATTGTGGATAGGCTTACGAAGTTGGCTCACTTTCTAGCTATTAAAGTAAATGATTCGTTAGAGAAATTGGCCAAGTTGTATATTGATGAAATTGTGAGATTGCATGGAATACCAGTTTCGATAGTGTCTGATAGGGATGTGAGGTTTACGTCGAAATTCTGGAAAAGTTTACAACAAGCATTGGGTACGGAATTGGCAATGAGTACAGCTTTTCACCCACAGACGGATGGACAGTCGGAAAGGACTATTCAGACTCTAGAAGACATGTTGAGAGCTACGTCGTTGGACTGGCAAGGAACATGGGATGAACATTTAACGCTAGTAGAATTCGCGTACAACAACAGTTTTCATGCTAGTATCGGAATGGCACCGTACGAAGCATTGTATGGAAGGAAGTGTAGATCACCTACTTGCTGGGATGAAGTTGGTGAGAGGAAGTTGACTGGTCATGAACTTATCCAAGTGACCGCTGATAAGGTTCAACAAATTCAGAAATGGTTATTGACTGCTCAAAGTCGACAGAAGTCGTATGCCGATCGCCGAAGGCGCGATTTAGAATTTCAATTGGGCGATCATGTGTTCTTGAAGATTTCGCCAACTAAGGGAGTTATGAGGTTCGGAATTCGCGGGAAGTTAAGCCCTAGATATGTGGGACCATTTGAAATTTTGGAACGAGTTGGGATGGTAGCGTACAAGTTAGCTTTACCACCCGTACTAGCTGGAGTGCACAATGTATTTCATGTGTCAATGTTAAGGAAGTACATTCCCGATACGAGTAATGCGATCGAGTATAAACAACTAAGAGTTCGTGCTGATTTGAGTTACGACGAAGAACCCATAAAGATTTTAGATCGGAATGATCAAATCCTTAGGAAGAGAGTGATTCCTTATGTGAAAGTACAATGGAGCAACCAAACAGAAAGAGAAGCTACATGGGAGCTCGAGAGCGAGATGCGAGAGGCATATCCTGCCCTATTTTCTGATTAAGGTACGTTTAGTTTGGAGGACCAAACTCTTTTAAGGAGGAAAGAATGTAATAACCGGCCTTGGGCCAATTATTTTATTTTATTGTGAACTCTTTTATTAATTGGGCTTAATTAATTAAGAATAAAAGTTAGATTTAAAACTTTGGGCCCAAGTAAATTCAAGACCCAATGAGGATTAGGAAACCTCTTTAAGTTAGGAAATTAAAACCCTACACTATATATATACTTTTTAGATACTTAGTATTATTATTATTACTCACAAAAAGAGAAAAGAAGAGATCGGGACAGAGAAGGGCGCCGCAAGATAGAGAGATCGCAGAGAGAGAGAGAGAGAGGCCGGGCAAGAGAGAAAAAGGGAGAAGAGAAAATCAACCAAGGTAAACCCTAAACCCTTTAGTTTCTTTTCTTGGATTGATGAACCCTAAAGGTAGATCATTGAATTAGGGTTGTAAATTTAGTTAATGAGGAAGATGAAGTGTGTGTGTGCGCGTTATGTATGTACTGTGTGTGTGTGCGCGTTATGTACAGTGTGTGTGTGTGCGTTATGTATATGTGTGTGTGTGTTTTGTGTTTACAGTGTATGTGTTGTGTGTGTGTGTGTGTTTTGTGTTTCCAGTGTGTGTTATGCGTGTGTGTGTGTGTTTTAAAAGGTGAAAACAGTGTGTGTGGAGAACCGTGAATAGTAACTGGGAATAGTAACTGTGAATAGTATTTGGGTGAGTATAATGGAACCCTAAAACATATTAATTGGGAATAGAAACAATGAAACCCTAGGGGTATTTTGGTAAACTAAAAAGGGTATTTTGGGAATATAAATAAAGGGTAGTACAAACCCTAGAATGAATCTCGACCTTAAAAGGGGTTAAAGAAGATAAACCCATAAGGTTAAAAAAGTAAAAGAAAAGTATTTGGGGACGGAAGTAAATAGTATTACTTGTCCTAAGACTATTTTATGCGTGATTGTAGATTCGTGCACGAGGTTTGCTAAGTGGAATAACGCAAAGCCAAGGTAAGGGATTACGTTCCTTAAGTATTTGAGATTCATCCTTTTATGTAGGATTCTCTTAATTCTTTCAAAGTGTAGCTACTAATGGCCGGTAGCATTTGAACTCCGATGTTGATATAACGTCTTTTGAATTATCTTACTCGTGATATGTGTTGTTCATAGGGTATCTAAGTGAATTTAAATCGTTTATGTATTCTTGTACCTTGAATACTTTGTGGAATATGGATGTATCTAATTGAAACAGGTGCAGTTAGCTTAGTCTGATTGAAAATGGCTTAGATAGAATTAGTCTGAGTAAAAAGGTCTGATTAAGATAGTCTAATTTGATCGAAAAGAATTAGGCGTAAACGCTGCTTGACGAAGTGGCTAAATGATCATGATCGAACTAAATGAGGGAGCACCGTGAGGAGGTGTAAGGTCTCTCGACACCCTGAAAAGGTGATGAATGAAACTATGGATTTGACGAACTTGTACTAGGGCCATAATCCTTTGAATGTGATAACTGTGTTTTGTATATGTACAGTTAAGATTATTGTCGTTAGCCTTTCGTTGAATAATATCGTTTGGCTCCGTTCTTTCGGTCATCTCTTCTTAGTACCCGGAGATATCTCGTATGAACTTACTGAGCATTGTTCGCTCACCCCTTTCTTATATTATTTTTCCCAGGTAAAGACTAAGGATCTAGATGGATTGCAAGGAAGGGCAGTCCAAGGTTTTGAAGAGTTTAAGACATTAATTGTTTTGTGTTGAGCTAGTGGATTGTACTAGCCATTGGGATTTAATTATTAGTTATGTTTCCGCACTGTTTGAATTATGGTTAAGTAAACTAGCCGTTGAATGGTAACGTTAGTTTTGAATTTATGTTGACGTTTGGGATTTTCCCTAGTTTATGGAATTTATTTATTATGTGAAAGTTCGGGTCGTTACAGTTCTATAGTGTATTCACTTCCTTCGGCTTCTTTATTCGTTTAATATTTTCATTCTTCCGAATTTTCTCTTTTAAACAGAGCGTAAACCATAATTTGAATCGTGATATAAACCTCAATGTGAATGGTGGTTTAAACCACGATCTAAACCATATTCTAGACCACGGTCTAAACCGCAGTCTGGACCACATTACTGAACCACGGTCTGAACCAAACCGAATCAAACCATGGCGGTTTTGTTCGGTTTGAAAATTTTCGTGGTTCGGTTCGGTTTGGAATTTTCGCAAACCGATGACTAGTGGTTTGGTCTCTAAAATGGCCGAGGCCGAACCAAACCGAACCATTTACACCCCTACCCTTCACCATATAATGATTGACAAAAACTTGTATGAGAACATCATGACCCGTCTCACAGTAGAGACGGATCATTTTTGACCCATGACCCGGATCCATGACCCACATGCAAAAAAAAATGTTTTTTTTGTTTTTGCTTTTTATATACTCCCTCCGTCCCTGCCTAAGGTTCTTAGTTTGAATTTACACGAAGATTAAGAAAAGTAAATATTGTGAGTATGAAAAAGTAAGTAAGAGAAAGTAGGAGAGATAAAGTGGGTAGGGAGTTTTTGTTGTGAGAATGACAAGTGGGTCTCATGGTCCATTTTAAGTAATAAAGCAACTAAGAACCTTAGGATGAGACAGACCAAAAAAGAAAGTAATAACATTAGGCTGGGACGGAGGGAGTAATTTTTTTTTTTTTTTTTTTTTTTCGGTTTGTCAAAAGTAATAGTTATCATAACTAAATGTAACAAACGTGTTACTTATATGTAACAGTTTGTATACATAAAAGTAATACACATATACAGAAATGTAACATTGTTTTTTTTATATTTTTTTTTCGTTTGCCAAAAGTAATACTTATTACAACTAAAATGTAACGAACGTGTCACTTATATGTAACAGTGTTTATACATAATTGTAACACATATGTATAGAAAAAGTAATAATTCAACCATTTACAATTTTAGAGCTAAAAACACTAGATTAGTATTACATTATCTATAGAAATATGTTATAATTTCTTTTATTAAAGTGTTACATTTACTTGTACAAACAATTACATTCATGTATATGAGTTGTTACTTTTCAAATGTTACTTTCTTACAAAAAAATTAAATCAAAATACACAATATTTTACATTTTTGCAAATCACTATTACATTTCAGTATAAATGATAATTACATTTAGATATTGTTTGGGTTACACGTAATTATAGTTAGTATTACATTTGAAAAAAATGGGTAAAACGAGCTTTTGTTTTTGTAAAACAGGTGTTACGTTTACTTATGAACAATGTTACTTTATATGTATACAGTTATTACATTAAGTTATTGTAACAATTACTTTTGGTAAACGACGGAAAAGCCGGGAAAAAAAAATATAAAAACTCAAAAAAAAAAGCATATATTTTTTTTTGGGGGGGGGGGGCAATGGGTGGTTTCCACGTGGCAGGTTATGCCCCATGGGTCATGGATCCGGTTCAATGGGTCGGGTTGGGTTGGGTGGGTAAAAAAAACCCGTCTCATAGAAGAGACAAATATAGGTGTTCTCATGGGATACTAGCTCATAATGATTAGGACGCCAGTGGAAATATAAACCGCTTATATTCATAGATAAAATACATAAAAGGACGCCAGTGGACATATAAACAGCTAATATTCATAGATAAAATACATAAAAGCCTTGCTCATCACGGATCCCTTTGTCCCGAAATAAATTTTATAGGTCAATGTTTTTAAGCTTTTAGTTGTGTTTCCTTGATTGCCCAATCTATTCATATATGTAGAGTGACACCTTTTATGGCAGTGTAAAGCTTGTGTTATTATAATGGGTAGTATAGGAAGATCACCAAATTTCATACCCTATTTTTAGTAAGACGACATTTATTTTCGGACAAACAAAAATAAAAAGTAGGGCATTAATTCCAGGACAAAGAGAGTACATGATAACATGAGTTGGTTTTGGGGGAAACTGGTTTCCCCCTAATGTTAAAAAAAGACCGGTTTTGACAAGCAATAATGAACCAAACTTCAACCTTTTTTTAAACCGGTTCGGTCCAACATCTCGCTCATTAACAAAATTAGGGCATAAAACGTGGAAAACACTAGTAGCCGCCGACTGTTCCCTTCTTTCGGAATCTCTCTCTCTCTTTTTCTCTCTCTCCATCTCTCTACCGCCATTGCAGACGAGATGAGCTTCAAAAAAAAGATTGAAAATGTATGAATCTTTACAAGTTTGTTCATCAATTATCACTTCTTCTTTTTTTTAATTTGAAATTGAAATTGAAATTGATATTCGAATTCTCTAACTGATCTAATTGAAATTGATTTTCTCCTTATAGAAGATGGATATGGAGATGGAGATAGAAGATCACAATGTCCTTGAACCAGACGAGAGTGAGATTGAAAAAGACAATGAAAATCAATTTGAAGAGATGGATATCTTCATTTGGCTCAAAAACACAAAATCTACACTTAATTTGAATCCTGTAGTCGTTTGCTGCTCAAATTGAAATGGAGATGTTCAAGCTGCTCAAATTGAAATAGAATTGATTTGGTGTAACTTGTTGTTTAGTATAGTAACTTGGAGTTTTAGTATTGTAACTGATATTTTATTACAATAACTTGATTTTTTATTAGTGCAGCCTGGTGGTTAATCAAGCTATGTTGTATCAGATCTATACTTAGTATTTTAGTAGCGTAACTTGGTGTTTAAGTAGACAAACTTGATATTATAATAATATTGAAATAAAGCATTTTGAATATCGAGTTATATATAAATTGGTGTTGTTTTAGTTTAGTAACTTGGTGTTTTAGTATTGTAACTTTATGTTTTAATACAATAACTTGGTGATTTGTTAGTGCAAGTTGCTGGTTAAAGATGTTATGCTATATCAGATATATACTTGGTATTTTAGTAGTGTAATTGGTCTTTGGAACAGACAAACTTATTATTATAATAACCATGCAATTTCTATTGAAATAAGCATTTTGAACATCAACTATAATATAACTTAGTGTTGTTAGTATAGTAACTTGGTGTTTTACTATTTTAACTTTATGTTTTAGTACAGTGACTTTGTGTTTAATTAGTGAAGCCTGGTGGTTAATCAAGTTATGCAGTATCGGATCTATACTTGGTGTTTTATTAGTGTAACTTCGTAATTTAACAGACAAACTTGATATTATAATAACCGTACAATTTCTTTTGAAACAAGCAGTTTGAACATGAGCTTATAATACAACTTAATACACATGTTTAATCATAAAAAAACAGCAAGTTAATAAGTTAAAATAATAAGTTTGGACTTAAAAACAATAAGTTACAATTTAACTGACTAACACCCTTTCTAGACCTAGTTTGCTGACATATGCTGCAGTCGAACCATCAGCTTTCTTCCTCTTCTTCTCCTTGTTGTCTTTGCTCCCAACAACCTTGTCAATGTGATCATGTTTGATTGCCGAAAAGTCTTCAACTTTATTCATCAAGGACTCATTTGCTTGTTTAAATCACTTAGTAACAAGTACCAAACTCAACATAACTAAACAAGCATCACAAAAACATAACAAAAAAATGCTTGAAATCAACACAATAAGCGAACAAAATAGAGTGAGAATCAAGCAAAAAAAGCTTGAAATCAACACATACCCTCCATCATGCCCGTCCTCTTCTTCATTACATATTTCTTTGCGTTTGGATTTGAAATCAACCTCATTCTGCTTGAAATTGAGTGCAATCGAGTGAAATAGAGTGAGTATGACCGTCGTTACGTCTGAGAGAGAGTGAGATGGAGATAGCGACGGCGACGGTTAGTCAGGGAGTGAGAGAGATGGAGATTTAGGTCGAAGAGTGAGAGAGATGGAGGCGGCTAGGTCTGAGAGAGATGGAGAGAGCACGGTTAGAGATGGGAGAGAGAAAGAGTCGTACATCCAAAGCCGCATAAAAGGCCGGTTTACAAAAATTTTGATCGATTTTTTTTAATGAGCGAGAACCGGTTCAGAAAAGGTAGGAGTTGGTTTGCTGGTTGTCCAAAACCGGTCTTTTTTTAACATTAGTTTCCCCCAAAATTTTGTGTGATAACATTTGATTTTCAACGATTCTGATTCTGATTCTGTTATACATCTAACGGCTATCCATAATAGGTGGCAAAGTGGGCCTAATTCAAACATATTGTAATGTTTAGGGCAAATTACACTTTAGTTACCTGAGTTTGTCGTCATGTTTCAATTGTTTATCTAATTTATGTTTGTTACAATTTGGTTGCTGAATATGTTTTTTTGTTGCAATTAAGTGTAATATTAGTTAGTCTATTAAAACATAACGAAAAGTATGTCATGTACCACTCAAACGATATTTTTAAGGGGCATATATGTCATTTCTCCAAGCATTGAGTGAGTAAAACGGTCATTACTGTATTAAAAAAAAAAAAAAAAAAAAACTCGGTCTATCCCTTTCTCGCGGTGACTCTCTCTTACACTTCCTAATCCCCCCACTTTTCCTCTCTCTTCCCATCTCAATCCCCTACCCTAAATCCTTCAGTTTCCCCCAAAATACACCAAAAGCCCTAATTCCCAAGCCCCCCCCCACCATGACAACACCACCCACCCCGACCCCCACCTTTGACTCTCGGATGTATGAAGCCCGGTACCCAGAAGTCGACACTCCGGTCATGATCCAAGTCAAAGAATTCCCTCCTCGAATACAACAATGTTGAGGGTATGATCCTCTTGTCTGATCTCTCTTGACGCCACATTTGTAGTGTTGGTAGTTTGATTAAGATCAGTCGAATTGAGCTTGCTATGTTGCTTTCCTTAATTTTTTCTGATTAATGATTCTAAACCAAACTTATGAATCTTGAATCTACAGTTCTTGCCTTTTTTTTTTTTTTTTTTTTTTGAAATTTTGGATGGTTAAATAACATTGTTGGTGGTTATGATGGTGGTGAGGGTTGGTGGTGAATGATGAAGAAGTTGAGGACGGTGGAACATATTAGGGAGTTATTATTTATGAAATGACTCAATTGCCCTTGGAATTTGGGGTAAAAAACCTGCCTCACAACCACCAGTTCCCACTCTAATTCATGGACAAAAATACCCCTTAAATATGTCATGTGAGTGGCACATGACATACTTTTCGTTAGATTTTTAATTTGCTAACCAAAATTACATCTAATTGCAACAAAAAAACATATTCAACAATCAAATTGTAACGAACACGAATTGAATAACCAATTGAAATATGACGACAAACTCAGGTAACTAAATTGCAATTCACCCTAGTAACTCCTACGATGGTTTCTCTCTTTCTCCCTCGTCTCTCTCAAATCCTCCATTGATAAATCTCTAGCTTTTCATTAAACTAGTGGGTAACCCGTGCTTTGCACGGGAAACAAATTTACTATTTTTTCGGTTTTTTTTTACTTAATAAAGAAACATAATAACTTTTTGTAATATAATTATATTGTATATGAATTAAAACGTTTGCTTACAAACTTAGGAAAATTGTGTTAATTTTCTAATTTTGTTTTAATAATTATGATAATTGAAATTTGAATATAAAGATAAATTATTATCATTATGAATTAACTTTTAATTTTATAGATAATTGACTTGATAATATTAGCTATTGTTCAAGAATGATTTTATAAATACACATTATGATTAGTAAATATAAAATTTTATAATGTACATCTAATGTGGTAATATAATAATTTTATTATGTCTTAAATAAATAATTTTTCCTAGTTATAGTAACTAATAGCTTATCCATCATCTTAACTAATACTATTATTAAATAATAATTTAAATAACTATTATAATTACCTAATATTATTAATTATATTTACTAACATATATAATAACAATTATTATACACTAATAATATTAATAGTAATAATTAAACCTATATAGTAACTATTATGATTAATTAATACTCCTTCTGTCCTATCGTAAGAGTCATACATTGTTTGCGCACACTTATTAAAAAACAATAGAAAATTGGTAAACATTGCTAGTGGGCTGAGGGTATAATTGTCCAAAATACTATTCATTCTTTTCCATTATTTGTCATTTTAGGAAATAGACTCTTACTCTGGGACGTATAAAAATAGAAAGTAGGACTCTTACTCTCGGACGAAGTGAGTACTATTAATAGTAAATATTACTCCCTCCGTCCTCGAGTAAGAGTCCTACCTCTCATTTGCACAGAGATTAAGAATTGGTGGAAGTAACATAAGTGTTGTTGAGTGTAAAAGTAAAGTAGGAGATAGAATGAGTGGGAGGAATAGTAAATTGATTGGTGTTATGAGTATAAAATTAAAGTATGAGAGAGAAATAAGTGGGATGAATAGTAAAAATTCTTTAGGAATAAGACTCTTACTTTGGGACGTACAAAAATAGAAAGTAGGACTCTTACTCTGGGACGGAGGGAGTAATATATATTGTATAATGATTAACTAATACTATTAATAATGATAGTTAACACATATAGTAATTATTATGATTAACAAATTATACTATTAATAGTAATAGTTAATATATATAGCAACTATTATGATTACTAATACTATTAATAGTAATTTTTAATTTATTCAATAGTTAATTATAAATGTTAATTATAATAATAGTTAACTATTAATAGTCAACTATTATTTGTTTAACATTATTAGCTAATAATATTAATTACTATATAAGGTAACTATTATAGTAACTATTACTAATAATAGTAATAGTTACCATGATAGTTAACTACTATAGTTACCTATTACTAATAATAGTAATAGTTAACTATAATAGTTAACTACTGTAGTTAGTAATAGTAATAGTTACTATGATAGTTAACTACTATAGTTACCTGTTACTAATAATTGTAATAGTTAACTATTGTAATAACCCGAATTCTTTCCTCTGTTTTAATTGTTTTAGATTATTTTAATTAAATTACAATTAAAGTTAATGGGTCAATTAAAGGAGTGGGCTAGGTAGTTAAAGAGTTGGACCAAAGTATAATGGGCTCAAGTGGGTTAGCTTGAACTTAAAACAAATAGATCAAGCCCAAGTAACAATTAACCAAAGTATAAAACCGGAGAGGCCACGTATGAACTTACTGAGCATTCATTCGCTCACCCCTTCTCTACAATTTCTATTTTCAGGATTTAAGTAGAGGGAAAAGGAAGGAGAGCAGCCGTAGATGGAACGACATATTTGAAGATTTATTATTTAGTTATTTTAAGAATAATTAATTACTCTGTTTAAGTTGAAATACATTAACGGCTAGGGTTGTTTACCTGCCGAGACAAGTTTTGATGGTTACGCTTCCGCGTTTATGATGAACTGATGATCTAATAAAGGGTTGGTTTGAGAACCCTAATTTGAGGTATTTTAATTATTGTTATTTAATGCCATTTAATGCTCAGATACATTAAGAAAATTTGGGGTGTTACAGTTGGTATCAGAGCAATGGCTTTAGGTTCTATGGGAGAAGTTGAAAGTTAAGATTAATGGGAGACCTAGTACTTGACTTTGAATAAGGTTTACTTGAGAGTTTTCAAGTGATAAAATCTATCTCTAGGAATAATACTAAGGGTGCACGTAAAGCATGAATGCACTTGAGGAAGTAGAAATCTGTTCATCCTTGTACATGTCTACTCATTTTTTTAAAAAGAAAATTTTATAATGAAATCTTGGGGGTTATGTACTAATTAAGTTTATTGTCTATTGTGTGTAGGATTATGACAAGGAAACTGATGAAATCCGTAAGGTATAGTGCTACACTGAAGGAGAACATAGAAGCCAAGGAGAATCGAATCAAGCTAGTGAATGAGGAATTGGCTCAAGAAAAGGCAAAGAATGTTAGTATGGAGGAAGAGTTGGTTAAGAATACTATTGAACTGACCAAAGCTAATGAAGAGATCCGTAGACTGAAAGTGGGAATAGAGGGTTTACAGTACACTCTCAAAACACATGATGATGACATCAAGGTTTTAGAAGAAAGACTGTTGGGTATGCCCACTTATATCTCAGTTTCAATGTAATATGATTGATTAGATTTGATTGATCTATCACCTAAGTTTTATTTCATGGACTTTAGACCTACATGTAAGAAGTATTCATACTTCATTTTTTTGGTTGTCCATTTGTAATAGAATAGGCTTAGGAATAGGGCAAGAAGATCAAGATTCAAGAAAATCACATTTTGAGTTTGAGCCATGCGCCTTCAAACCACGCGCATGAGTATGCGCCTAGAATTAACTCAAGCGCTCCATTGGCTCATGCGCCTCAGCATATGTGCCATGCGCTTCTCACCAATGCGCCACGCGCCTGTGAATGTAATATGTGCCCCATGGCTCATGCGCCCCTCAAGGATGTTAATTCAACACAGTGATTCTTTGAAGACTTGAAGAGTTGAAGAAATTCTCCCTACGCCAAGAATTCAAACGATGGTTAAATAACACGTGTGCGCCCAAATTGAGGACACCTGTCCACAACGGTCACATTTGTGTTATGTATCTAACGGCTATAAAAGGACACGTGCGCCACTCAATGAGCGACAGCACATTTGTCATTTGCTCAAAATCATCATGAATTTCCAACGGCTAGTTTTTGGAATTTCACTATAAATACCCGATAACTTCAACATTTTGAAGTTGCTGAGTTGCTAAAGAATTGCTAATTTCCAAGAATTTCTCTCTCAAGTATTTGTTGAAGATTTGAAGATTGCCTTTGAAATTCCCAGATTCCTCAAGAACATCTTCATACCTTCATCCTTAGCCCAGATCTTCAAGCTATAACACTTTAGTTTTCTTGTGCTCTCAATCTCAAAGATCTAAAGAGCCTTGATACTAAAATCACACACGCACCTCTTTAAGTTTGATCACTTAGATCTTTCTTTAAGAGATACACCGGTTATTGTTTTGGATTTGTTCATTCATAGAATATTAGATCTTGAGTTAGTGTATAAGCTCAAAAGTTGTAATTTGTAACACTCACTCATTATATAAGATCTTCATTAGAAATCCAAGACTAACCATCTTGGTAGAGGGCGTAGATCTTTCCTTTGATCGAACCTCTCCAAATAGCGCGTATTAATTACTTGTCATTTACTTTCAAGTTATTATCTTTACTCACTATTTACTTGTTTATCATTGTAGATTGATTGATTTGAATTGTGTTGTGATTGGTTATATCATTTGCCTTAGTTCCTTATTTCACCCACTTTGAGCCAAAATACTTAGAGTGTGTGTGCGCCCCCTTTATCATACTTTGCGCCTATTTACTTTACTAAATTCCACTGTGCATTTCACTCACTCACATAGGCGCATATCATAACGCTTATTTGATAAAGTGCGCATTTGCAATTGAGTTTATCAAGGGTACGAAAAGAATTTTAAAACAACTATTCACCCCCCTCTAGCTAATTTTCATACCCTTGTTGCCCTTTGGGACCAACAAGTGGTATCAGAGCAAACACCTATATAAAAATATTTTGTTTTTCAAGCTTAACAGCTTGGGTGCCGATTCTAAATGGCAAACTCAAAACCTATGGCAACTGCAAACTACACTCATGTTCCGGTCTTTGATGAAGATCATTTTGACGTGTGGAAATTCAGCATTTTGACTCATCTTACCTCAATCTATGAAAGGCTTCATGACACCGTGGTTTATGGACCTTACATTCCGGTTAAAGCAAATCCAAATCCACGCACCAACGCTGCTCAACCAACCGTTCTAAAACCAAGAGAAGAATGGACCGAGGAAGAAATAAGAAGAGTTGCAAATGATGGCAAAGCAAGAAACATTCTTCTAAGCACGGCTATGAAACAACAAGTCATGCATTGTGCTACTTCTAATGAGCTATGAGATGCTATTGAAGAGCATATAGAAGGAGACACCGTTTGCAAGGAGAACAAGAAATATGAAGTACAAAAGAGATTCAACAATTTCTCTCAACTCCCCGGTGAAACCTTAAGACAAACTTATGAACGCTACTGTGAAATTATCAATCTATGCATTTCACTTGGCATAAAGTTTTCCAACAAAGATTTGAATGTAAATTTCCTCCAAGCTTTTGGCTCAAGATATCTCCATAAATCTAGCGCTCTCGAAGACGCCGGAACTTTAGATATACGGACTTTAAGAAACTTTTACGCAAATCTCAAAGTTTATGAGCTCAAACTTCAGCGAATTAGTGAAACTAAAGGAAAATCAAAATCCATAGCAATGGTGGTGTAAAGAGAAGAGGCGCATGTTTCTGCGCCTGCGCCTACTCATGATGAGAAAAGTTCCGATCCCAAAATTTCTACTTCTGAGCTATTGGACATGGACGATGAAGACTTCGCTTTATTTGTGAAGAGATTCCAGAAGTTCAGAAAATTCACCAAGCCCGGCTCAGCAAGCAAATTTCAAGGATCTACCAGCAGAGCTCCTCCAAAATTCACAAGGAGCAGTGATACTAAAAGAAAAGAAGACCTTGTTTGTTTTAATTGCAGGAAACCAGGACACTTTGCTTCAAGCTGCCCAATTCCAAAATTTAAATATATGCAGCAGAAGAGCAGCCACACTCCCAAGTCCACTCCTAAATTCACTCGTCACAAGGGAATGGTTGCTGAAGAAGAATCACCAGCAAATGAGCATAACACATGGATTGAAACAGACTCCGATGAGAGCGATGAAGATTCCGATAATGGAATCGTTTGTTTGGTGGCAAATGATGATGAAATTGATACTTATGATTCCGATGATGACTACTCCAAAGATGTTCCTGATATGAATGGTGGATTGTTATTTGCAAGATGTGATCTGAGTGCTAGAAACAAACTCAGAAAAAGTGAATATGTCAGACCTCAAGTTGCACCGATTCCCACAATCACTCACGATGAGGACATTGCCAAGCAAGAAAAGTTATTCTTGGAAGATGAAAAGGTAATTAGTAAATTTGGCAAAATGAAGGAAGCTTTAGCACTGTCATGTGATGAAATTTCCCAGCTTAAGACCGAGAAAAAGGTTCTAAAATCTGAACTCACCCTCCTTAAGGAGCAGATAAAGAGCATGACTCCTCTTACTGTTAAAAACACTTTTCTAACAGAACAGAACTCAATTCTTAAAGTTCAAAACGATGAATTGATTGCTCAAATTACTGATCTTAAAAAGATTACAAATGAGTGGTCCAATTCTCGTGTCACTATGGATAATATATTTGAGTCCCAAAAAGTCAGTGGTGATAAAAGTGGCTTGGGATTCTCATCAACTAGTGACAACTTTAAATGCGATGTCTGTGCTGAAAGAGATAGTGAATTTACAAACCAACAAACTTTTGAAATTCCCAAGGAAAAACATTCTAATTCAATGGGTAAGGGACAGGAAAAAGTCAAGAGACAAACATTCCATTATGTCTACCCAACGAAACAATTTGGGAAAGCTAAAGGGAAAGATATAGCTACAGATGAATCAACCTCTAGCAAAATCACTCTTGAAACAAGAGCGCTCCTTCTACGAGTGCTCATTATGCGCCTAGGAGCCACGCGCCTCATCACCGTGCGCCTCCTAGACCTATGCGCCCTCCTAGATTAAGCGCTTCAAAATTTTAAAAGAAGGATTTTGTTAAGGCCGGCTCATCTGACCCAACGAAGAGTGCTATCCCAAAGAAAAGTAATGAGTTTGTGAAAACTCATGTGATTGGTGGCTTTCATCATTGTTCAATTTATAATTGTTTTGGACACAAGGCCGTGGAATTCCTTTTGCGATTCACTCCCAATGCCAAAGGACTTAAAAATCCCAAGGTCAAGCAAGAGTGGGTTGTCAAGAGTTGCTAACTCTTGGACCCAAAAGGAATAAAGGGGACCAGTTTTTAAATGTTTATATTTCAGGTTCTTTGCTTCATGGCTGGATCTTCAAAAGCTAAAACGTATGAATGGATTCTCGATAGTGGATGTTCAAGACACATGACTGGAGATGAATACTTATTAGAAGATGTCTATGAAGAAAGAGGTCCCTCCGTAACATTTGGAGATAACAATAATGGTCAAGTTGTTGCATATGGAAAACTCAAGAAAGACAAAGTGTGCATTGAAAGAGTCTCTCTCGTCGAAGGGCTCAAGCACAATTTATTATCCATATCTCAATTCTACGACAAAGGATTAGAATGCCATTTTACTTCAACGCAATGTCTTATCAAGAATGGCAAAACTGGAGCTACATTACTCACAGGATATTGTAAGACAAATATTTATATTATTGACTTCCATAGTGTAGACACCCCGCCTTGGACCGCTCACCCCGATTGCACATTTGATCTTGTGTTTCTCCCCATTTTAAGTGTTTCTCGTTAGTTTCTGTCACTTCTGTTAAGTTCCTGACTAACTTCGTTAAGTCCAGGGACTAAACTGAATAACAGGGCTGACTTTCTAGTCCATTCTGTCAAAATTGCCTTCTCTGAGTCGCGCGCCTCCGACAGGAGGATCCAGACGCGCGCGCCTCCCGCCCCCAAAGTAGGAAGCGCGCGCCTCTGGGCGTCAGTTACAGATTTCTGGCCAGGATTCTCTCCCTTGCTCAATTTACAGGATTTTGTCCGGGAAGGATTTCTTGGTGACTGAGTTTTGGCACCAAAAACATCCCTCTTTCACCTATAAAAACCTCTCTTTACCTCCATTTTCAAGGACCGAAAAAGAGATACAAAAACTTTGACCAAAAACCTTAGACCTTGGACCTTTGGCTCTCAATCTCACACTTTCAATAAGAAATCAAATTTCTTACTTTCAAAGCATTTTCCAAAGGATTTCTCCAAGTAATTCAACAAGAAGTGTTTGAAGTCTCTTGAAGTCTAGGTAAAGCTATTTCTTTCCCATTCTCAACTTCATCTCTTTTCTCTTTCTTTTTGTTTTATCAAAGTGCAATCACCCAAATCATTTTGGGACATGACTCTGATGATCACCTCATCTCGTTGAGGTTGGTTAAGGAGTTATCTCCTACATTCCAAACTCTATTTTAAAAAACCCCTTTTATAATTTAAAGAAGAAGAAGAAGAACGTTTATCATTCATGTAGATTTTGATCAAGCAAGACCAACTTTAGTTGGGCGAGATGGGTGTTTCGGTACTTCCCATCTCGTAATCTAACCCCCGAACCTCAAAACAAAGAATCTCTGTTTTCGTAATCAAACTTAGGCTATTATCAATAGGTTTTTCTTATGTTCCTCAAAACATAGGTGGCGACTCTAAAAACAAGTTAGACATCCTAGGACAATTCACGCGCTCTAGCCAAAGCCGTGGTTCCCCCGGGGTATCTACAGTGGCGACTCTGCTGGGAATTTTTGAGGGTTAAACTTGCATTCTGATCAAAATCTACATCTTTTCTGGGCATTCTGACTCCTGATGGGGGAGGCGCGCGCTTCTGGCCTATTCAGCCTAAGGCGCGCGCATTCCGTATCAAGGACCAGAATCGCCCGCTTCTTCATGTTCTTCATCTTCTTCTTCTACTATTCTCCACTAATCATTTCTGCAGGGGTTACAATATGCACATAGGACCAGGGCAATCCCCTGAGTCCAAAATCTGACAATCTGACAGGTGTGCCCAGAAGCGCGCGCCTCCTAATGGCATTGCGCCACGCGCGCGCATCCCGTATCAACACCCAGAGGCGCACGCTTCTGGGTTGGTTCCCAGAACAGAAACAGGTCTCAGAACAGAGCAGTGTGATGGGGGTGTGGGCACAGTTGCCTGCATCAGTGGTTATTCTGAACTTCAGACTGTTTTAATTTTGTGTTTTATTTTATCGGTCACACGGGTGATTCGAAAGTTGTAATTATGTGCTTATTTGTTTTTTTTTTATTTCTTTTGAAAAATATATATAAAAAAAATATTTTGTCACTTGTTAGACCTCACACTACATGCACATATTCCTATGAATTGCTCACTATCGAGTCGCACAAGTCCAACCCCAAACCCGTCGAGGCCCGTCCTAGAAAGTTTCAAGCTCCACTCGACCTTGGCTCTTTCGAAGCGGTAAACCTCAGCCCGTGGCGTAGTTCAAGACTACATGCCGGGGGTGACCTTTGAGCCTCATATTCAAGCCAAGCACAAGCCACACAATTCTTGTTAAGGTCTAACACTCCGTGACTCAAGTCGGTTTCCATGTACCGAGATTTCCCTAAACTAATGTCTTCAAATCATACATGCCAACTCGTTGAAACGGACGCAATAAAAATCCGTCCCCAAAAGTGGTTATTTTTTGGCGAAAATAAAAATCCATCCCCGCATGTATGCTTTACTACATTAATTTAGTTTAATCCCGATATGTGTAGGATTCTCAAACGCAATGGAATCCGATGAGTATATGGGACCGCGAGATGGTCTATATACTAGTGTGACGATTCCATTATTTTCTTAGAAACCCCAAAAGGGATCCATTCCCTCCGACTTATTAAAAAAAAAAAAAAAAGTCTTTTCTTATGTGGTTCGAGTCGTGTGCCCAACTGTGTGTTCTAAGCCTCTTCGTGGACCGCAAGTGTTACTCAAGACTTACAAGGGCCTCTTCTGCAATATAGGTTCAATTGGTACTTACAGAGTCTACCGGGATTCGGCAAATCGGTTAGTCCGTAAAGAGATCACTCCAACAGCTCCTGCATCAACCATGACCGGCAGCAGCAACACCATGTCTCTCGAACATCTTTCAACCATAGTCCAACTCCTCCAAGAGCAAGTCTCCACCCTTAATAAGGAGGCACAAAGCAAAGAGGACATTTGGCAATCCCACCTCGACAGCCAAAGGGAGGCCCACGAGGCCGAGATGGAGCCAATGAAAGAAAAGCTCACTAATCTTGCCAAGGGAAAGAACAAGAATAATGATGACGAATCCGAATGGACCGAGGGTTTGTTCAAAAGTCCTTATGTCAACACCCGCACCAAGAAAGTGGGAGGGCCAAGTTCCGAGAACAATGAGCCCAAGATGGTGGATTCTATCATGGCCTATATCGACCAAAAACTCAATGGGCTCAACATGGGGAAAGGCTCCGACACAAGCCTTTATCAATCATCCATCCTCATGAGTACTATGGCCGCTCTTCCTGATAAGTTCAAGATGCCCGACATAAGCAAATTCAAGGGCAACTCTTGTCCTATGGCTCACATTGAGACTTATATTTGGGCAATGGTTCCGAAGAAGGTCTCCCCCAAGGTGATGGCTCAATGCTTTCCTCTCACTCTCGAGGGGGCGGCAAAAGATTGGTATGCTACTCTCCCGCTCACTGTCCGTCTTGATTGGGACTCCGCCATGCTTGCTTTCAAGAACCAATACCAAGGCAACACCACTCACCGGCCCACAAGGAAAGAGCTAGAGAACACTACTCAATGAGACCACGAGTCCTTCATCGACTTCACAAGGAGATGGAATGATAAACTCTCCGAGATTGTGGAAAGGCCAAATACCAAGGAGAAAATGGACATCTTTCTCAAATGTCTCAAAATTGATCTCCGCACCCACCTAAGTGGGGCTTGCTATGCGGATTTCTCCCAAATGTATGAGGCGGGGGTCCGAATGGACGAGTTGCTCAAGGAACTCAAGAAAAGTGCTCCTAGCTACCGCTACAAGGCCGCTTCCAACTCCACAAAAGAGGCCTCGGTCAACGCCGTCACTATCGATAAGGGGAATTACAAAAAGGTTCCTCCACCCCAAGGGAAGAAGTCTCGAAATGACCGTGTCTACACGCCTCTCCAAGGCATGACTCAAACCGAAGTGTTCGAAGTCCTCAAATCAAAGGGTCAAGTCACACCCGTACAAGGGTACCAAACCAAGACGGTCCACCCCAATCATGCTCACCACAAATATTGTGGCTACCACCAATATAGTGGCCACACCACCGAGGATTGCTTCGTTCTCCGCAATGTCATTCAAGATCTCATAGACAAGAAAGAATTTGTAGTGACTAATGGCGAACATGTCAATGTAATAGAGATAGGAGAACTCGAGGGGACCACCCATTCAATCCCAATTGTGAATGGGGGCCCCAATGTTATGAATAAACTTGACAATTCTTGTTATGTTGTAACTTACGATGAGGTAATGAGGGAAGTACTAGAGAATAGGAAAAAGAAGCAAGATGGGAACGTCAACATGCTAACTCGATCCGGTCGAGTCATAGCAAGCAACCCTTCCACTTCCGCACCAAGCTCCTCTTCTCAAAGGCCGCAAGCTTGTGACACTCCCGAAGATCCTCTACTTGTCCAACTTAAGAAAACTCAAGCCAACATCTCTATTTGGGACCTCATCGCATCCTCCAAGAAACACCGAGATCTTGTCATCCGCAATCTCGATGATACATCAATTTCTCCCGATACTACTCCCGAGGACCTCACGGCAATGATCGGTAACATTCATTTTGGCAACGTCATCACCTTTGCCGATATGGACCTTCCACCATTTGGTTCCAACCACAACGAGGCTATTTACCTCAAGGTACGAGCAAGGGGGAGGCCTATCTCAAGAGTCTTAGTGGATGGTGGTTCCGCACTCAACCTCATGCCTGGCAGAATCATGGGCATACTGGGGCTTAAGGATTCCGATTTGAAGCCTTCCACTCAAGTAATCCGAGGTTATGACAGCACCGCCCGTACAGTCATGGGCATGATCGAAATAGACATTGAGTTTGGGAGCATGGTCATGTCCGTTCCATTCCAAGTGCTTGACATCCCGGCCTCGTTCAACTTGCTTTTGGGTCGACCATGGATTCACAGTTCTGATGCCGTCCCGTCAACTCTCCATCAATGTGTCAAGATCCGAAATGGTGATGAAATAGTGACCGTCATGGCCGAAAACGTCACTATCCACAGAAAAGGTGAGCCCGTCCACCAAGTTCAGCATGGTCTACCAGACTCCACTCTCTCCGGCGTCTCAATCAACGCCATTGACAAAGAAGGGGGAAACGGATCATGGACCCCCAGCAACCACAAAGTCCTCCGCATGATGAGGAATATGGACTACTTCCCTGGTTTAGGCCTAGGAAAATATCAACAAGGAATCCTACATCCTGTGCAAGTCCCATTTTTCAAAAACACATTCGGTTTGGGGTACGAGCCTTCCAGAGAGGACTTGAGACAAGAGCAAGCAATCAAGAATGAAAAGGCCCGAGCTCGTAAAGAAGGCCGTCGTTATGAGGTCCCTAATCTAAGGCCTTACCGCAAGACGTTGAATGGCTATTTTATCCACCAAGAGGAAGACGTTCCATACATGATCTTTCCCGAGCCATGGGTTAACAATAAGGGTGTCAAAAAGCCCGGTCTCGAAATCTTCTCCGATTGTGAGATCCAGATATCCGAAAGGGAACCAACTCCCATGTCGCCCCGTGAATGGTGGGGAAGGAAGGTGACTATAGAGTCCGAGACAGAAATCATCGTGGGGGAAGAACTGACAGATTTAGCCTCCATGTTCGAAGAGCTCGCCATAATGAATGAATGCCAAGTCAACATCATCCATGACACCGTCATCTGAATGAGACTATCAGTGAGATCCCGCCAAGCTCCGAGCCGATCAACAATTGGTATTCTACGAAAGGGCCCGTGGTATCTGAAGAATTCTTAGTCCAAGAAATGGGTTGCATACCCCGCACAGCAACAAAGGAAAAGCGGCTCACACTTACTTTCGAGTCCGAGAGTGTCTCTAATACCCTCACCCAAGAGGATTTGGAGGCCATAGCCGAGCGTGTGTTTCCTTTCTTTGCTAATGAAAAATTTGATATTTCTGAGTACCCTGAGATTGCAAACATCATAAATGATGAATTAACTAATGATGAACTTAATGAACAAGTTAATAACGATTCAAATTATGATGAAATAGACCACGAAAACACAACATACTTAAATGAACTTGCTCAACAAGTCCGTAGTCGTGGTGAAAATGGTCCAGAGGCTGACGAAGAATTGCATGTTGTTAATCTGGGTACCGAAGAAGAGCCAAGAGAAACTAAGATCGGAATCTTCTTCAAGGGGGACGACAGAGACAGATTGACTGCACTACTACGGGAGTTCGTGGATGTGTTCGCATGGTCATACAAAGACATGAGGGGTTTGGACAGAAAGGTAGCGGAGCACAGAATTCCAATCAGAGAAGATGCTAAGCCGGTAAAATAGAAGCTCATAAAGATCAAGCCAGAATGGTCTCTGCAAGTCAAAGAAGAGATCGAGAAGCTCCTCAGTGTGGGTTTCATCAAGGTTATCGAGTATCCGACATGGTTAGCCAACATCGTGACAGTCAGAAAGGCAAACGGCAAGGTTCGAGTTTGTGTGGAATTCCGGGATTTGAACAAAGCTTCCCCAAAGGATGATTTTCCACTCCCTAACATCGACATGCTGGTCGACTCCACTGCTGCCTACGAGGTTCGCTCATTCGTGGATGGGTTCACTGGGTACAATCATATTCTCATGGCCGAGGAAGATCAACATAAGACAACCTTCACAACATCGTGGGGTACCTTTTGCTACACAGTCATGCCATTCGGGTTAAGAAACGCTGGGGCTTCCTACCAAAGAGCCATGACAGACTTGTTCCACGATATGATTCACAAAGAAATCGAGGTCTATATGGACGACGTGATCATTCGCTCCAAAGGGAACGATGGTCAACATTTAATCGACCTCCGCAAGTTCTTCGAAAGGCTTCGTCAACACAAAATGAGGCTCAACCCTGCAAAGTGCACGTTTGGGGTTATCCGAGGCAAAGTCCTTGGTTATATGGTCACTGAAAGGGGAATTGAAGTAGACCCCTCCAAAATCAAGGCAATCATTGACATGCCTCCTCCAAAGACGCAGAAAGAGATCAAAGGTTTCATGGGCAGACTGCAATACATCAGTCGGTTTGTGCACCAACTCACTTCCATGTGCGACCAATCTTCAAGCTACTCAAGAAGAATGTGGCTTTAGAATGGACCGACACGTGCCAAGAAGCCTTCGACCAAGTGAAGCATTACTTGACGTGCCCTCCTGTTCTAGTTCCACCGCACAAGGAGAAGCCTCTTTTGCTCTATCTCACTGTCAATGATGAAGCCCTAGGGGCTATGTTAGCACAAGAGTAACGAGAGTCCACAAAGAAGAATGCCATTTATTTTGTCAGTCGCCGATTCCAAGGAGGCGAAAAGAACTACTCTGTCTTAGAGAAGTCATGTGCAGCATTGGTTTGGGTCACTCAAAAGCTCAAACACTATATGGAAGCTTTTCCGATCAAGCTAGTAGCAAAGGTGGACCCGCTCCGCTACATCTTCGAGAAGCCTTTCATGTCAACAAGAATAGCCAAATGGTACTTCATGCTCGCCGGCTATGATATCACTTACGTCACACTAAAATCTGTCAGGGGGAAAGTGTTCAGTGACCAGCTTGCCGAATTCCCGTGTGACGAAGTGAAGGGGGAAGACGTACAGTTCCCCGACGAGCATTTAATTTGTACTGCAACCGAGGAAAATAAGTGGAAACTTTTTTTCGATGGCGCCGCCAATAAGCACGGTTTTGGTATAGGAGTATTGCTTGTCGATCCAAAAGACATCTACACTCCCATTGCCGTCCGTCTGGAATTCGAAGCTACCAACAACATTGCCGAGTACGAAGCATGCATAGCAGGGCTCGAAGCAGCTCTCGAAAGAAACGTCACGGAACTAGAAGTATTCGGCGACTCTTTGCTCCTTATCAATCAGCAATCGGGTAAATGGCGAACCCAAGACCCGACTCTCCAACAGTATGGTCAACACCTTGAAGAATTTGTTGAACAATTCCAAGAGATCACTTTCAACTACCTGCCAAGGGATAAAAATCGCTTCGCCGATGCACTGGCCACTATAGCTTCATTAGTCGAAATGCCCAAAGGGAAAATGGTGAAGCCTTTCAAAATTGCCCGGAGGAACAGTCCGGCGTACTGCATGAATATCGAGATCAACGAGGTTCAAACAAACTCTCCGTGGTATTCAGATATCATGAATTTCCTCAAAAATGGCACTTATCCCGAGAATAGCAATAAGAAGTCTCAAGCAGCTCTGCAAAGGCTAGCCTCTCGGTACGTACTGATTGGGGACCGAGTCTATAAAAGGCACCACGACGGGATCAATCTCTTATGCGCCAATGAGGCCGAAGCTCAAGAGATAATGTGTGAAGTGCACGAAGGGTAGTGTGGACCCCACATGAATGGATTTATGCTAGTCAAGAAGATACTCCGCATTGGTTACTATTGGAGCACTATGGAACGAGACTGTATCGAGAAAGTCAAAAGGTGTGCCACGTGCCAATTCCATGCTAATCTGCAACACGCTCCACCCTCGCAACTTTACAACATGGTCACACCTTGGCCTTTCTCTTGTTGGGGGATAGACATCATCGGTAAAGTCCATCTTGCCGGAAGCAATGGGCAGTCATTCGTCCTAGTGGCCGTCGACTACTTCACAAAGTGGGTCGAAGCACAAGCCTATCGGACCCTCAACGCCAAGAAAGTGGCCGAATTTGTAAAGATTAATATCATGTGCCGATACGGCGTGCCTCATGAAATCATTTCCGACAATGGCTCTCACTTTGAGAAGGAAATGGACGCACTCTTGGTAGAATACAAGATCACCAAACACAAGTCATCTCCTTACCGTCCCCAAGCAAACGGCGCGGTTGAAGCAGCGAATAAGACCATCGAGACCATCGTCAAGAAAATGGCCTCAACAGGAAGGGATTGGCCCGAGAAGCTACCATTGGCATTATGGGGCTACCGCACATCAATACGGTCAGCAACGGGAGAAACTCCTTATGCGTTAGTCTATGGTTCTGAAGCCGTACTCCCAATCGAACTTGAAGTCCCATCTCTACGGGTCCTCCTCGAGAATCAAGTCAACGAGGTCGACTGGATGCAAAGTCGATACGAACAGCTAGCCTTACTCGACGAGAAAAGGCTAAGAGCACTCGAACGCACAAGGGCGTATCAACAAAGGATGGCAAGAGCTTTCAACAAAAAGCTAAAGCCTCGAAACATCAATGTGGGAGATTTGGTCTTAAGACAACATCCTCCTAACGCCATGAATCCCCTGGGGAAATGGGGACCCCGATGGATCGGTCCGTACGTAGTCAAAAAGATACTAAGCGGCGGTGCAGTCCGACTCGTGGATTTAGATGGTGACCAGCTGCCAAAGGAGGTCAACCTCGACAAGCTCAAGAAGTTCTATGCTTAATAAACAAAGACCATAAAAAAATAAAAAATCGCTCGCTAGGTTGAAAACCCGCAAGGGCGGCCTAGGCAAAAATTAGAGCACGTGCAAAAAAGAAGCCCGCTAGATTGAAAACCCGAAAGGGCGGTCTAGGCAAAAAACAGGGTGCACAAAAAAAAAATGGTCTTTGTTTGTTTGAACTACGGAGACCTGAGCCTCCCAACTGGAGGAACGTAGGCAACCTTCGGGTGCGGTCTAAAACATATCAAAAATACCCAATTCACTTCAAATAACAAGATGCAATTTTCATTCATTCAATGAATTATTCAAGCCATTACAACGGATTTATTGAGCAACAAAAGACATCAAAACATTAAATCCTAAAACAAAGTGGTCTAATTTCAATCTCTTGGGGTACAAAGAAAAATCTAATCTTTCTTAGGTTTGGGAACCCATTGCTTCTTGTTATGCCCTTTAATCTTCTTGGATGGGGACGGAACATTCTTGGGACCGCCAAGACGGGAGAAAACGCTAGGACGGGACGGAGCTTCATCAACGGCTTTCCCTTTGCCCTTATCAAGCGGAGCCTTAGTGGGGACAACCATGGGACGATTCCACACATAGGAGGAATTTCCCTTACCTTTCTTCTTCTTGGGAAAATGACGGGGTCTATAGTCCCGCACATGAACCACCGGTCTCACGGGGTCAACAACATCGTCATTGGGCCTTCCCAAACGATCAAAAACGCTCGGACGCTTCTCCATCATCGAGACGGACCCCACAGCTGGAACGGCGTTCACCATTGGAACGGACTTCTCACCCTCGGGGACGGAAACCTTGACTTTAAAAGAGAAAGTCATTGGGGCCATTATGACAACAATTTTGTGGTTTAGGAGGAGAAAATGTTTGCAGAAGAATGTTGTGTGACCATTCTGGTTGAAAATGGTTCAAAATTTATAGCTGTTGGAACATTCTGATCAGAAAAAGAAAGGGGCTGTAATTCAGCAGGCCAGAAGCGCGTGCCTCCGACCAAGGCTGCACAACGCGCGCGCCTCCCACAAGCAAGGCCCGACGCGCGCGCCTTTGACAGCAGTTCAGACAGAAACAGCCCTTGTCAGTTCAGAACGGAACCCAAGCACTTCAACATATCCAACCTGCAGCAAAATCAAATCCCAGCAGCAAAAAGGAGTTCAAGCACCAACAACAAGCATTCTTTGGGCACACATTTGTTTGTAAAGAGTCGACACCTAAGATCGAGTCGCTAATAAAGCATAAAATGAGTAGTAAGATAACTAGGATTGTAAATACATGTTAAATGTTATTACAGGCAAAATGTAAAGGTGTTTTCAATCCCTCATCCTCGCAGCCACAACAGCTCGGGCACATCATCACCAGCACTGTGCTCACCCCCTGCTACCACTCTCGGTCTCCTCATCATCATCGTCATCCTCATCATCATCATCGTCGTCATCATCCTTAGACTCAGATGTCTCAACCACAACATCAGGACGGGTCCTCTTGACAGCTCTCCCTGATGAACTAGCGCCACCCCGGCTCTGGCTACCTTCTCGGCTCAGACTCCTACTATGGCTACCCCCGTGGCTCAGACACCTGCTCAGCGACTGCCTCGCCGAAGAGACAGCCTCATCAATGTCCAATGCAGCATCCCTGCAGCCTCGTCCCATGCCCCGAGCACCTCGGGTAGCTCCTCTCGCAGCACCAGAGACAGCACCAGCAGCATCTCTAGTCATGGCAGCAATATCCCTGCACAGCTCTAGCACCCTCTCCTCCAGCTGACGGAGCCTCCACCTCATCCCTTTGTTCTGTCTACCCAAGTACCTATAAGCAGCTACAGGTACATGTTGCAACAAGGAACAGAAAAAGGAAGTTACATCAATACAGAGGACAGAAAAACAAGACTGGAACTGAGAAATGTAAAGATGGTCAGAAAAACATACCACAGCAGCCTGAGCGGGAGGCTCTCTCTCCGGTGACATATCCTCGGGAACAATCTCCCTCTGCTCCTCAAAGACCCCAAAGTTGGAATAAGTGTAATAGGGGGGAGGCAAAGGAGGATCAAAACAATACCCAGCACCGGTAGTATAAAACCGAGCGGAGGTCGTAGGAGCAGCCTGTGATCTCCTCGGATCAGCAAACATGAAACCTTGCATCAAGTTGTTCTCCCTGAAGAGGCCATAATCCTGATCCAAGTGAATGTAAGGGACGGCATCAACCCCTACCATATATGCCGCACGATCAGCCTCTGAAAGTGACCTCCAATTACGAAGGCAGAAAGGAGGAACGTCTGGAACTGCAGGACGAGGGGGGGTGTAAAAGTCTGTCACCTGGGTACCATGCTGCCAGAAAACTCTGTCTCCCAAATACAGAGCCATACACTCACACGAACTCATCAAAAGCCGAGAACGTGTAGGAATGAGAGTATGCTTGAACCAGTGCTGAACTGATCTCCACGGATACAAAGAGAAGGCAACGGACTCAGGCCTCAAGGTGTCCAAGTGCCGTCGGGCCGAAGTAAGACTAATGGGATTCGTACCAGTCTTCACATTCCTCTCCTTGTACGCCCACCGTGCGCAGTCCGGATACTGGGGCTGGCCTTCCTTGGCAATCTTGAAATCCCTCAGATTCAGGATAGCAAAAGCCCAAAGCTGTAGACAAGAGGCAGAAACAAAGTTAATGATAGTCAACGAAAAGGCAGTTATGACCAAGGCAAGGAGAATATAAAAGGGACAGTAAGTGGTATACCTCCCACAGCAAGCTGAAGCCCGTAACCGAGCTAGTGGTCGAGCGGCTGGTCAAATCCATGCCGTGGTAACAAGCAGCTAAGCCCGCTGCGCCCCAGTTATACTGGCCGATCTGGTCCAAATCCACTAACAAGTCAAGCAGAGCCAAAGAGGCCGAAGATCTCCCGTTGGCAAACAGAGTGTGGGATAACAAGTACCAAATAAAGCAACGGGCCACGGCATCGACCCGATCAGCAGTAACACCTCGAGCCTCAGCCATCAAGATGCTGAAATAAGCTCGGATTCGTCCCCATGTCACTCGAGAATTCTTGACCTCGAACCGGCAGTCAACCAGAGCCAGTAACTCATCCGGAGTCCGAACAGCCCCTCTCAAACCAAAAGGGACAGGCATCCCCATGAACGGCAAGCCCGTCAAAGCTGTGAAATCGGTAGGCGTTATAGTCACCTCTCCCATGGGTAAATGAAAGGTATGGGTGGTGTCCCACCATCTTTCCCTCAATGCCTGGACCACATCAGGGTTATTCTTCAAAGCTGGAAGGCTGGTAACAAAAAGACCAAAATGAGTCCCTGTAACCCGGGCCCGAACATTCTTAGGCAACCTCTTCCATATAGAGATGGGCCCATGAGCCCCACCACGAATCTCTGTCAGACGGGTCCACTCCTGAAAGGAAAGAAGGAACAGCGAAAGTTTCATCAGCATGACTGCTAGAAAACGGATGAACTCAACACAGAGATTTCAATGGCAGAACAATGTACAAAAAAGTGTGTGAACATGAAAATGGGCGCCCCAACATGTTTCTTACAACAAATCAGCAGCAACGAACAACATGCAAGGAATGATCAATAAAGCTGCTGCAGCAATATTTCGGGTAAAGAAAACGGAACTTCATGAAATCCGAAATCGACAAGAAAAGTGAGGCATTCTTACCAAAACCGAAGTCACGAAGTGAGAAATGTGGGTATGAGGCCGGAAGGTAATCAAGCTCGGGTCCATAGCTTCAACCCCAATTTCGGGCTCCTCGCCCTGTGGCATCTCGAACGGAGGTGATTGTTGACGATACGACATCGTTTCTGTGACGGAATTGATCCTAGAGCAGCAAGAAAGTGTTTTGGGGAGATTTCTCTACGAAAATTTGGTTTGGAATTTGGAGGGTTCTTCAAATTTTTGAAAACTCGCCGAAAACAGTGAACCGCCTGTTTAAATATGCTGAACTTATGCGCCAGGCGCGCGCCCCCCTACATACTCATCCCCGACATACTCATCCGAGGCGCGCGCATCCCATAACGAGGCCCGGACGCGCGCCCTTCCCATCATCAGGCAGGTTCAGAAGCAGTCTCCTATGCAAGAAACCATGCACCGTATCAAGGTTTCCCCACGGATTCCAAACTCCCTAGGTTCTATCACGGGTTCCATACCCCCCCTCAAGGGCCAATCTCAACATTCCATCCCCAGCAGGAACATTCTTCTGGTCGCGGTCAACTGTGCCCGCACCCCCACAATTCAAAAAGTCAAGTGCGATTCCAAGTGGCACGAGACTTCAAAGCAATACCTCATCAACGAATTTCACTAACGGATTCGTCCTCAAAGGTTCACCAACGGCCTCCACAAGGGTTCACTAACGGCCTCATCAACGGATTTCACTAACGGATTCGTCTTCAAAGGTTCACTAACGGCCTCTTCTAAGGTTCACTAACGGCCTCTCCAAAGGTTCACTAACGGCCTCCTCAAAGGTTCACTAACGGCCTCTCCAAAGGTTCACCAACGGCCTCTATAAGGGTTCACTAACGGCCTCATCAACGGATTTCACTAACGGATTCGTCCTCAAAGGTTCACCAACAGCCTCATCAACAGATTTTACTAACGGATTCGTCCTCAAAGGTTCACTAACGGCCTCCTCAAAGGTTCACTAACGGCCTCCTCAAAGGTTCACTAACGGCCTCTTCAAAGGTTCACCAACGGCCTCTACAAAGGTTCACTAACAGCCTCGTCCAAAGGTTCACTAACGGCCTCCTCAAAGGTTCACTAACGGCCTCTCCAAAAGGTTCACTAACGGCTTCGTTCAAAAGGTTCACTAACGGCCTCATTCAACATATTCAGCCGGCAGGTTCACCTAACGAATCACGCCACCCCCTCTATCAACAAAAGCCGCTCACACAGGGAGCGCACCACTATCTCTCGCAATTTCAAATTCCTGCTTTCATCGAGTCTTTGCTTTTTTCTTGGTGATGTCCTCGGCGGGTGTTTTTAACTTTCGTTGACGCGTTTTGCTTTGTAATCCACGTCGCCGAGGGGCTCTGTAGACACCCCGCCTTGGACCGCTCACCCCGATTGCACATTTGATCTTGTGTTTCTCCCCATTTTAAGTGTTTCTCGTTAGTTTCTGTCACTTCCATTAAGTTCCTGACTGACTTCGTTAAGTCCAGGGACTAAACTGAATAACAGGGCTGACTTTCTAGTCCATTCTGTCAAAATTGCCTTCTCTGAGTCGCGCGCCTCCGACAGGAGGATCCAGACGCGCACGCCTCCCGCCCCCAAAGCAGGAAGCGCGCGCCTCTGGGCGTCAGTTACAGATTTCTGGCCAGGATTCTCTCCCTTGCTCAATTTACAGGATTTTGCCCGGGAAGGATTTCTTGGTGACTGAGTTTTGGCACCAAAAACATCCCTCTTTCACCTATAAAAACCTCTCTTTACCTCCATTTTCAAGGACCGAAAAAGAGATACAAAAACTTTGACCAAAAACCTTAGACCTTGGACCTTTGGCTCTCAATCTCACACTTTCAATAAGAAACCAAATTTCTTACTTTCAAAGCATTTTCCAAAGGATTTCTCCAAGTAATTCAACAAGAAGTGTTTGAAGTCTCTCGAAGTCTAGGTAAAGCTATTTCTTTCCCATTCTCAACTTCATCTCTTTTCTCTTTCTTTTTGTTTTATCAAAGTGCAATCACCCAAATCATTTTGGGACATGACTCTGATGATCACCTCATCTCGTTGAGGTTGGTTAAGGAGTTATCTCCTACATTCCAAACTCTATTTTAAAAAACCCCTTTTATAATTTAAAGAAGAAGAAGAAGAACGTTTATCATTCATGTAGATTTTGATCAAGCAAGACCAACTTTAGTTGGGCGAGATGGGTGTTTCGGTACTTCCCATCTCGTAATCTAACCCCCGAACCTCAAAACAAAGAATCTCTGTTTTCGTAATCAAACTTAGGCTATTATCAATAGGTTTTTCTTATGTTCCTCAAAACATAGGTGGCGACTCTAAAAACAAGTTAGACATCCTAGGACAATTCACGCGCTCTAGCCAAAGCCGTGGTTCCCCCGGGGTATCTACACATAGTATGAACTCTAGTACTAATCTTTGTTTTGTAGCTAAAAGTGTGAGCGAAAATAGTTGGCTATGGCACAAGCGCTTAAGTCACTTGAACTTCAAGTCTCTATCTAAACTCAGCAGGAATAATCTTGTCAAAGGACTTCCCAAGGTTGCTGATCATCATGACAAAAAGTGCGCCGCGTATCAACTTGGCAAACAACCGAAGCAATCTTTCTCCAGCAAGATTAATCCTTCAACGACTAGATGTTTGCAATTGCTTCACATTGATCTATTTGGACCAGTCACCACCGCAAGCATTCGAAGAAACAAGTATACTTTAGTTGTGGTGGATGATTACTCAAGATATATATGGGTGGAAATGATGATCTCAAAAGACGATTGTTATGACATTTTGACCACCTTATTTCGACTGCTCCAAACCCAAAAAGAAGATGACATCGTTAGTGTTCGATCCGACAATGGAACAGAATTCAAGAACAACGGTGTTGCTCGATATTGTGAAGATCATGGGATAGATCACAACTTTTCAACAGCTGGAGTCCTCAACAAAATGGTGTTGTGGAAAGAAAGAATAGGACGTTGATTGAAGTGGGAAAGACGATGATAGCTGAAGCGAAATTGCCTAAGTACTTTTGGGAAGAAGCTATCAACACAGCATGTTTTACTCAAAATCGTTCCCTCATCAACAAACTTCACAACAAGACTCCGTATGAACTTTGGCGTGGTAGAACTCCCAACATTGCATTCTTCAAGATCTTTGGTTGCAAATGTTATATCCTCTACAATGGAAACGAACATAGAGGTAAATTCGATGCCAAAGACGACGAAGGTATTTTTGTTGGGTATGCCAAACATTCTAAAGCTTTTCGCGTTTTTAATAGATCTACATTAGTGATAGTTGAATCTGTACATGTTACCTTTGATGAACATTCTCTCCTTGAGCCACATTTGGCTCCAAATGTTTCTGATGATTCTATTGAGATTAATGATACAGGTGCTCCTATTAATGTTGCGCCTACACAAAATCAGAATGCATCAACTCAAGGAAATCCATCTACATCAGTTGCGCCAAGCTTAAATTATAGCGCTCCGAGTGAAGCTTCAGTTGCACCTCATGCGCCTGGTGCTCACACTCCTGTGCCTCCTTCTGCTGCTCCTGATGTTGCTCCTAGTTTCAACTCTACACCAATTCAACCCCCAAATTTTGATGATCTCGAATCTGGTGAAGATGTAGCAATTGAATACCTTCAAATCTCTACTACTCAACCTAACTTACCTCCTGAAATTCATGAAGTTAGAGGTCACCCAATTAATAATATCATTGGTGATCTACAAGTTGGTGTTCGTACAAGGAGAGCTACAAACTTCGATGCTTACACTGCATTTATCTCTCAAATAGAACCTAAGAAGGCTGATGAAGCGCTCTAAGATCCAAATTGGGTTGTTGCAATGCAAGAAGAACTCAATCAATTTGAAAGATGTAAGGTTTGGACTTTTGTTCAAAGACCAAATAATCAAGGAGTGATTGGTACGAAATGGGTGTTCAGACACAAGATGGATGCGAATGGAACCATCACGAGAAACAAAGCAAGATTGGTTGCGCAAGGCTATAGGCAAGAAGAAGGAATTGATTACGATGAAACCTTTGCGCCCGTAGCAAGACTTGAAGCAATTAGACTCTTTCTAGCTTACGCCGCTCATAAGAACTTCAAGTTATATCAAATGGATGTGAAGAGCGCGTTTCTAAATGGTGAACTCCAAGAAAAAGTCTACGTTGCTCAACCACCTGGGTTTGAAGATTCACAATTTCCAAATCATGTGTACAAACTCCAGAAAGCTTTGTATGGGCTCAAACAAGCACCAAGGGCATGGTATGATACACTATCAAGTTTCTCATTGAAAAAGGCTTCACTCGCGGTAAAATCGATACAACTCTTTTCATTACCAAACATAATGGTCATAAATTACTTGTTCAAATTTATGTTGATGATATTATATTTGGTTCTACTAATGAATTGTTGTGCAAGCGCTTTGAGAAACTAATGAAGAGAAAGTTTGAAATGAGCATGATGGGAGAACTCACATTCTTCCTCGGACTTCAAATCAAACAAATGAATGAAGGCATATTCATCAATCAAGCCAAATATACAGAGGATCTAATCAAGAAATTTGGACTTGAAAATGCCAAAGCATATGATACTCCGATGGCCACCGACAACAAACTCGACAAAGATTTAAAAGGTAAACGTGTTGATCAAACGCTCTATCGAGGTATGATTGGCTCACTCCTTTATCTTACTGCTAGTAGGCCCGATATTATGTTTAGTGTTTGTGTGTGTGCTCGTTATCAATCTGACCCTAGAGAAGCACACTTGATTGCTATGAAACGTATTATAAGATATCTCTCCGGCACTGTTAACCTTGGACTTTGGTACACCAAAGATTCGAATTTTAAACTTGTAGGTTATTCAGATGCGGATTATGCAGCATGCACAATTGATAGGAAAAGCACTAGTGGCACTTGTCATTTCCTCGGATATCTACTTGTGTCATGGGCAAGTAAGAAACAAGCTTCAGTATCTGTCTCAACAACCGAAGCCGAATATATCGCTGCGGGAAGTTGTTTCTGTCAAATACTATGGATGAAGCAGCAATTGGTGGACTATGATATAATCAAAGAAAATTGTCCGATCTACTGCGACAATACATCAACAATTGCGGTTTCTGAAAATCCTGTCATGCACTCCAAGACCAAACACATCGAAATCAAATATCACTTCCCCAAAAATGCAAGTTCACGCGCACATTTATTGCAAACGGGTATTTAATGCTTCAAAGTTATTACTCAATGATTAAGCGTATTCAATTCACAAGTACCAGGTATGTTTATTCTGTTCATTTATTATGGAGAATTTTTGTCCTTTAACATTCCATTAATTGTTCAAGGGTACTTGTGCAATTAATTTTTCCCTCGTTTTACGTTTTTCAAAAAATTTATTTTCTTGGGATATATTTCTTGCACCCCAAACTTACTCCAAAACAGATGTTTTTGGGGTTTGTGCAAAAATTAGTCCAAATTGCTCATACACTTAAAGGGAAAGTGGAGCAGTTCTTCTTTAACCCAAAATGTCACGTCAAGCGTACTTTGGGTCATTCAGCATTTATTAGCCGTCAAATCATAAAATCCTCCATAAATGCACCTCACCTCACCATTTATTACCCATCATTTCATCTTCCATAAACACCCTATATATATACTAACCCTGACACACTCATTTCCATTTTTCATCATTTACCCTATAAAATCCTACCAACTCTATCTCTCTCCCTCATCTCCTCACCAGACTCTCACTCCAACTCTCTATCTGCTCTCAGTCTCTCTCTCTCTCGTTTTCTCTCTTTCTCTCTATATATATATTTCTTTTATTTGTTCTTATACATTTCATATATGGGTCCTAAGAAAGCATCCAAAGTATCACAAGGCGAAATGTTCAATTTTTACATAGACATGCGCCTAAATATCATTTTATGCGCCTTGTATTTTATGCGCCTTAAAGACCTTATGCGCCTTTATTGATTCATGCGCCTAACAATTGTATGCGCCTACAAGTGTTATGCGCCTCAATCATTCATGCGCCTAAAGTCATTAGGCGCCTAAAATCTTATGCGCCTAAATTCATACTTGGTCAAATTTTTATGTCTAAATTTTTCTTAGGGTCGCGCAGGAAGATAGCAGGCTTGAGGCTCAAAGGAAACGAGATGAAGACTTTAGAGCCAAGCAAACAGCTGAGTTAGAAAAATGAGAACGCAAGAAAGGCGCTGGTTCAAGCGCAGATGTTGAGAAAAGCTCAGTTGATCCTGCGCCTACCCAACGCACGCCTTCAGTACGCGCCCCCGCTCCCCGTGCGCCTCCCGCACTCAAACTTCAAAGGCTCACCAAATTTAGGACTCAACCATACAGACCTTTTTGGTGATGATTTTTCTGACTTGGATGAACAAATTTAGGGGGAGCAAGAGACTATTCCTCCGCACATTCTTTTTCCGCGCATCGACGCACCTCCTCCCTCTTCTGGACCTGAACTAATCAGAGTGGAAACAGTTACTGATGATGATTCTGAAGATGAATATGCTCCTCCTCCTTCTCCTACTCCTGCGCCCCAATCAACTCAAGCGCATCAATCTGATAAAGCGCCTCCTAGCACCCCTGCGCCTCCTCCTTCTGCTCCCTCAGAATTGAGCGAGGTACTCTCTGTTCTTAAATCTTTGCAGCAAGGGCAGACCAATTTAGAGGAAGGCCAGACTCATATTAAATCTCAATTTGAGCTCCTCACTTCCATGCTCACTGATCAGTCTGAGGAGATTGCTGCCATTAAGGGGGAGATGAATTCAATCAAGGCCAAACTCTCTTCTACTCCTCCGGCGCAGACACAGACTCAGGTACAAGCTCAACCTGATCAGGCGCACACTTCATCTGCTGCGCCTCCTACCTTCATACCTCAGTCTGCTGCATCTCAGTCCAACATGAATGTGTTAGTTTCAAAGTTGGATGTGTTGAAAGAAATGATTGTCACTCACTTCACTGCTGCTCACTCAAGCTCAGACAGACGCGCCGATCACATTTCTTCTGATATTATCACTGCTCAGAATGCTATTAAAGCTCATCTTCAAATAATAGAAGAAAATGTGTTGGTCCCTAAAGGGCAACAAGGGTGTGAAAATCGCTAGAGGGGGGGGGGGTGAATAGCATTTTAAAATTCTTTTCAAACCCTTTTGCAATTCAATGGTAGATGCGCACAACTCTTATTTTGGCTAAGTATAGCGCGCAGTAAGAGTGTGAAATGCACAGCGGAAATTTAAAGCAGCTCTGCGCAGGGTATACTGCGCAGAGATAAAAACGCACGCGATAAGTATGAGGCTAAAGAGTGGCGCAAAAAGGATTCTAAGGCAAAAGCGCAATAACAATTACAACATCAGAGTGTAGCAATCTGAAAGATCAAACAAAGCAGTTCATAAATAGTTAAGCAGGAAATATGCAGTAAGTATAATGAACACGCTATTTGGAGAGGTTCGATCGATGAAAGATCTACATCCTCTACCAAGATGGTTAGTCTTGGATTTCTAATGGAGATCTTATTATATGAGAGAGTATTACAAATTACAACATTTGAGCTCAATACTAACTCAAGATCTATTATCTATGAAGAATAAATCCTAGACTAAACCGGTGTATCTCAAGAAGTTAGATCAAAATGATCAAAGCTTCAAGAGGTTTGTGTGTGACAGAAATTATGGGCTCTATGAATATGAAAGATGAAGAGCACCAAGAATTCTGGTGATATAGGCTTTGTGATATGAGCAGGAGTTTGAAGGTTTAAAGATCTTGAAGGCTGTTCTAAAGAATCTGGAAATACTAAGCAGCAGTCTTCAGATCTTCATGGTTTCTCAGTGAAGCATGAAACTCGAGCTCTGAATCATAATGGCCAACAAGAGGGGCTTGATGAATGGGCGATCAAAAGGCCGATCAAAAAAGGCAGCTTGGAAATGAAGATGAGCAGGCTATTTATAGCTGAGAGCTTGAATATAGCCGTTGGAGCTCTGAGCAAGGACAATGAGCTGGCACAAAGTGATTGGCGCGCAACTGTCCTTTATAGCCGTTGGGGATCTGATCAAAGATGATGACCTGGCACAATATGATTGGTGCGCAGGTGCTTTAGAGCCATTGGAGACTGAGCATGAAGACCAAATTCAAAAGCTTCTTCTAGAAGGTTGACAGCTGTCTTCATTTGAAATATATCTCTTGAGCGCGTCTCCACCGTTGGATCTGCTAAGTGTGCTTATTTTGTCGATTGTGAACACCTCAGTATTTTAATAAGCGTGCATCTTCTAAGCGTTTTCCAAGCTTTCTAGAATGTGAGATCAGGAGATGAGGAACTTGACCAAGATTGTGTCCGCGCACAAAGGCATGCGCATTGCCGGCGCGCATGGATTCAGCGCATGAGCAGCATGCGCACCATGCTTGGTCACACAGAGATCTCTTGAGAGTAGGAACTATGATCTTGAAAATTGAGCAGGGTCAAAGGGCTGCGCAAGATATCTATGCGCAGTGGCGACCTGCGCAGAGAATATTCTGCGTTGTGAAATAAATCCTGCATAGGAAATATTCGATCTTTAAAGCTTCAAGTCCTATAATCTAAGCCTATACTATAAAAAGGACTTGGCTAAAAATTGAAGTTATAAACTTATTTACATGAGGTCCTAAAGTCCATAGAAATACTTTTAGGTGATGGTATCAATCAATTCTAACAAATGTAGGAGGGTTAAGTAATAAGCATACCCAACAATCTCCCCCTAAATTATTGATGCCATTACCTACTATAGCAAAGGAAATTCATTGTACTTGATAATAACATGTCCATAAAAATGTGAATGGGAAATCCTGCCTCAAGTCAATGCACATACTAGCCAGTGCTATAGATTTCTAATCTATCCAAAAGATTAAAAACTTACAAGATAGGAAAGATAGACATTTTATTCAGAGCATACAAATAATGTGAGATGAAGTTTTAAGTATGCGTTTAAACTGAATGTTTAAACATCATGCGTGGAAAACATGAGCAGTAAAGATTATGCGCATGAGTTTAAGTAATAATGCATTCAATGTTCCACAAACGAATGGTTTGAATTGAACAAGGTTTTGTGAAAGCTTTATGATGCATTCCTCTCATTAAAACTTTGAAGGATAGACTGTTACAGAGTACAAGTTTTAAAGAGGAAAAACAAAAGTGGTGCGCACAAAAACAAAAGCGCACGAAAAGAAAGCGCATAAAAACATACTGCGCAACGAGAGTCAAAAAGTTCCAAAAATAACAAAATACTTACAAAGGAAATCTAATCTATGTTGATCCGTTGCAGGGCTTCGCGCATCTCATTCTGAAGACCGTTGAACTTGTTCATGAGTTCCACCTTTAAATTTTGAAATTTGTCCTGGAACTCCACAGCTTTACCAACATAAGTGTTCATTCCTCTGCGCATGTCATCATTGTCATCCACTAGCTCTCTGAATTTTGCTCTGCTGTCCGTCAGGATGGCAGTCTGCGTAGCTTCTATTCTTGAGTCGGTATGGAGGCGCTGAGTGTTGACGCTGGCTTGAATGTCTAGCATTGCGTAGTCCATTTTGTCGTTGAACGCAGAAGAAAAATCTGTCATGGACTTAGCAATGCATCGACGCACTTCTTCAATATTATGCGCAGAGCCTCCTTGTTCAATCTTCTCCATCTGAGCCTCCATCTGAGCTTGAAGATCATCAAATCCTCTATGTTACCCATCTGCAAGGGTTTTCTTGATCTTTTTCAGAATGTCCCTGAGTCCACCATCAAGCGCTCCAATGGTGCACACATTTTTGAGTTGTGCGCTGATGGTTCTCAGGGAGTCCAGGATGAGATGATCCAAAGTGATAGGAACTTTTTCTTGCACAGGCTCAGATGGACTTGCCTTTGCCTTAGCACTCTCCGTGCTTTCCTTTGCCTCCCTTGCCTTTACTTCCTCCTTGGCAGCTTTCTCCCCCTTAATGGTATCAATCTCCAAACGCTGCATATCAAGACGATACAATAAAGCAGTTTGAGCAGTAAGGAGTTGATTTAGCTGCAGCTGCGTAGCGACTTGATTCGCTTGAACAGAATGCAAGCTTTGCACGATCTGGCGCAGCTCAGCTGAAGAGGAAGGAGGAGTACCAGGGGCTGAAGACGGTTGAACTGGAGAAAGATCACTGCTGTCAGTGGCTGCGGAACTAGTACGGCGCTTCTTCAATCCTTTTGCGCTGCTGGACACCTTCTGCTTGAGACGATAAAAGATATGTGCGATATCAGTTTGCACGATCTGGCGCAGCTCAGCTGAAGAGGAAGGAGGAGTCCCAAGGGCTGAAGACAGTTGAACTGGAGAAAGATCACTGCTGTCAGTGGCTGCGGAACTAGTGCGGCGCTTCTTTAATCCTTTTGCGGTGCTGCACACCTTCTGCTTGAGACGAGAAGAGATATGTGCGATATCAGCACTGGGGATGGCTTCTTGAGAGGCTTTGGGCATCTGCTCCCCCTCAACTGCAGCATCATCTGAATCACCACAAAAATCAGCCTTGCGCTTCATTGTGGCTGGCTTTGAGGGAGCATGAGCTGGATTGCTGGAAGGATCAGCCTCTTTGAATGAAATCCCTTTGGTGGATTGAACCAAAGGAATATCCTTGAGCTTTTTGCTACTGGGCGGAGCAATGCCCTTCCCCTTGCGATTATACGCTTCTTCTGCGGTCTCTTGCGCAGCATCAGTTGTAGATCTTCCTGCACTCTTCTTGGACTTGGCCACAGGAATTGGGCCTATCCAGGGTTCCTTGTTGGGAGCGGAATCAGACAGCCAGATTTCATAGTAATCAGCGTTACCTATCTCACTGCGCAAATTCTGGAGGTGTACTCTGGAGTAGTACTTTACGTCGCAAGACTGCTTCTTGATTGACTTTTCTTCAACATAGGTGGCCAGTTCACCATAAGTCAATAAGAGTTTGGTTAGCAGTCTGCAGTGAGTTCGGTATTTGGTCTTCCCTGCGTTCAGCTTCTTCTCATAGCTGGTCATTCCCTTCACAATCTCATTGAAGATAATCTGCGGCCAGTCAAGTTGATCTTCGTTGAAGATGGCTGCGCAGTATTCCCACTGCTTTGAGATGAAATGTCCATTATTTCCATTCTTCCAGTTGAGGGAATCTCCAATTAGGGTGCACAGGTGATACATCACCTCACCAAATTCCTTTCTATTATACATCGGCCACTTCTTGTTAAGAGAAGGGATGCCAATGAGCTTCTGTGCAAGCGCATTTTGATGAGCCTCATCATAGTTGACTGAAGAACTATCAACATTGAAGTTTAGGAGGCTGCGAATGTGATTGGGGTGAACCATAACATCACTGCGCTGAACGGAGGCCATGATCATTTCTGTTGTCTTGCCTTCAAGTTGAGCCGGAACAACTCTTGCTGTCTTGAAGAATTCATCTACCAGCGCAGGCACTATGAAGGATTGCTCAAGAGTGAATAAAGGAAGAATGCCGGAGGAGCTGAGAAGGTGAACCAGACGACGACCAATCGCATCTAAAGAGAGATTTGCCTGAATAAGTTCCCAACCCGGAATGAAGTAAACGTGTCCCTGCGTAAAACAATAGATATAATTAGACAACCTATTGCTTATGGAGCTGTGCGCATTTGCAAGAAATGCAGATATACCTTGGCACAGGTTCCATGATAAGTAAAAAAAATGTTTATGCGCAGAAAATAGGAAGAGGGTGCGCATAAAATAAGAATGCATACGCAGAGAGGAATCGTGCGCACAGAAAAAATAAGTACTAGTAAAGAAGTGTGCGCAGAGAAATAGATAAAACTGTATGCGCAGAAAAACTATGCGCATGAAACTATGCGCAGAACACAGATACTTGGGGATAAAACAAAAGACCAAATAAAATATTAAAAAAATAAGAAAGAATATTTAAGAACATAAAGAACACCCAAGAACACAGAAAAACAAAAATTGACAAAATTCAACAAAAAAATACATCGAAATGACGGCATGAACAGGACGAAGTCAACCATGTAAAAAGTATGGTCAACGACATTAAAACAAACCCAGAAATTCAGAAAAATGGTTCGTCTGCCAAGGAAGTTACGGAGCACAGAAATTGACGAAAAACATATGTAACGACCATTGATCATGAAATAAACTACATGAAAGAATAGATCAGGCAAATACGAACACAACACAACGATCGATTTCAAAAATGATCAACAAACAAAGGGAGAAATCGAAAAAGGGAGTCTTGAGACCTCCAAGAACAACAATGGCGAAAAAAATAAGGAGTTATAGTGAAACATACCATGTCTTTGACGGTGGGATGCCTTGATTGTCGTTCTACTTCTTCTTCGTGAGAGTTCCCAGGATTGGAGTGCGAAGAAGAGTCGGAGATGATGATTTCTGGTTGAGTTTTGGTTTTCTTAGGTGCCATTGAAATGGTTTAAGAGAAGAAAGGTTGAGGTTGAAGATAAAGAACAGGAGATGAGAAATGAGGGTTTAGAGCAGAGGTTAGAAAGAGAGTGAGAGAAAATTTAGAGGGAAGAGAGAAGTAGAGAGAGAAATGGTTTAAGTAGGGAAGGAGATGTTAGGCGCACGATAGCTGAGAAAAATTTGAGAAAATGTGCAGTGGCGCAGGATAGCGATACCACGTGTCACAAAAGGGAACGCGCGTGCGCAAGCCTATGCGCGCGTGTGCGTGTGAAGTTCTAAGCCGGTCACTGTCAAGTCGACTTCCTCATAAATGGTGAGTCAGTGAAAGGACGGGCGCACGTTAGCAGGGTGACGTGGCCGAATGGGGAACGCGCGTGCGCAGACTTTGCGCGCGCGTGTGTCAGCGAAAAGAGGCTGACGGCTGTCGCATCACCTTCCTTATTTAATGGTGAGCAGACATTCGCAAGGTGCGCTGTTATGAATTGCAGTTTGCATTAAATGACAATGGGACATGCGCAAGGGTAAAAAGGTAATTTCCCAAGAAAATTCAAAAAATAAAAGCGCGGGAAAATTTAATTTACACAAGTACCCTTGTGACTCAGCGTTGACTTTTCAGTCAAGGACCTATGTGCAAAATCTAACGAATAGAACACTTACCTGCGGTCCACGATGATTTGCGCATGGATAGTCATGCGCAGCGCATTGATAGCGCAGAGATTCTATAAATCTCAGAACTGTTGTTTCATGCGCAGACATATGTTTGCGCAGGTGTTGCGCAGGGCGCATGAAACTTAACCTATTTTGCACACTTATCAAGCAAATACATTAGTATCAATAAATCATATGGACAAGTTAGCTAAGATTAAACATACCCATTTCTCCTTTCAAGAGATCATTTGTTAATTATTGAGGAGATGATATTAGATGTTGATGATCTTGGTAATAGTGCTTGACAGGATTGGAAACTGCAATGGTGGACATATTATCACAGAGAATTGGATAATTCTCTTCATGAATCCCATAGTGTTGGTGTTGGTGCCCTAGGCACGTTTGTTGAACGTTGTAAGTTATCATGATAATAAAGAGATAATAGGATTATTATTATGGCTCGTGTTTGCTTATAATAATCTCCGTCCCTAGAGCTTCTTAAGCACTAGTATAAAGGCTAAATGATCATGGGATGATCATGTTAGATTTATGGGTACTTGTTTGGAACAAGGTACTGGACATGACCCGCGGTATGAGATTTATGTCATGGTCGATGTCATATATAAATCTCATATTAGTTATGTCATTTGAATCCTTAGAAATGAAGTTGTTATAGTCTTCCACTTGATGAACATTATGTTTGACATATTCAAACGCTGCCTTAACACGGTAGTTATAAAGGGTATGATTGGCATGATTGGATTCACGTAGGGAAGAATAATAAGCCAAATGGATTTGTCCCTCTTCGGAGAGATGTCAAGCTTGGGCCCCTCGAAGGAATGATATTGGTGAAATGTTTGGCCAAACTCAAATGGATTGATTGGATCAATGTCATTTGGATTATCAACATATTCGGGATCGAGAAAAGTATTGAACAATACAAGTTGACTTGTTGACCATGACTTGTGTTCAATGACATCGTGGACAAAGGGATTGTGACATGTTCTAAAAGGAATGCGAACTTGTATCTAGTTACACTATTTGGGTAGGTATGACGGTTTGCTAGAACCTAATCATATCTTATGGGTTCATGTTTGGGCTCATTGCCAACTTAGTGTAATCCTAGAGGGTCACACACAAATAGAACGAATCGTAAAGGACTAAATGGGAATTATGGAAAAATATCAGTGTTTGGCTCTGGCACGGTCATGCCATAAATCCAAACCAAGGCAAACCTGTCGACATGATTGGCACGACCGTGCCAAATTACCAAGCACGACCGTGCCGAAAATGGGCGGCTGGGGAATGCGCGCGGACTAGATGGCACGACCGTGCCAGATTGTAGGGCACGACCGTGCCAGTCAAGTCGGCCAGAATTCCTTGTTGCCTAATTTGGTGACGGGATTTAGGTTTCTTAAGTCCTTAAGGGTTAAGGATTAGGCCCTATTTAAGGATCCTTTTTACAGCCATTAGACATGTTGTTGTGAGTGCCTCCATAAGGTTTTGAGAGGTTATTTTCTTGTTCTAAGATCCCAAAAAGTGAAGAACAAGAATATTCATAATTCCATATAGTTCTTACAATTGTGAAAGCGTGTTTCATAATTTGGTCTAGCAACCAAGATCAAGTGTTCTTGATATTCGTTCGTGGTGTGGATACCGCTAGAGGGTGAAACTTATCATCTTCATAGTTCGTGATTCTTGCTTTGTTCGTGATCAAGATTTCAAGCCTCCATCGAATTCAAGGTTGCAAAATCAAAGGCATCAAGGGTTAGTATTCTAGTATTCATTATGTTGTATTTGACTTAATCATATGAATGGATCTATGGGCTTTGGGTTTCATAAATTT
This sequence comes from Campanula takesimana, assembly GCA_026119855.1. NCBI lineage: Eukaryota > Viridiplantae > Streptophyta > Magnoliopsida > Asterales > Campanulaceae > Campanula > Campanula takesimana. The sequence goes on from JAOWBW010000591.1 coordinate 497,314, forward strand.
TAAATGCTTAATTCTGCTGCGCATGTAACTACGAAACCCAACAGTGGTATCAGAGCCCCGTTCATGATGATTATTTCAATACATAATCATGTTGTGTGTATATAAATTGTTTATGTGCCTAGCATGATTTGAATATTGGGATTATGATGTTTATGTGGTCTATGCGTTTATGTGGTTTATTGTTTTATAAACTTTAATCGCACTGTTCAATCGCAATTAAAATTATGGTGGATTTAAAATTGTTTGGATTATCAATTTTTGATTAGATCAAAGTTTTGATATTCTAGGGATTCAAGAATAAATTTTTTATTCAAGGTTTTGATGATCATGGCGATTGGATCACCAAGAACACCAAATCCAAATTGAATCAGGAAAACAATTTTGAGATAAATTTTGGAACTTTAAAATTTTGGATTTTTCGCAAGGGGTCCGACCAGACCCAAGCCTTGACCCGGCGGACCTAGGGTTTGGCGCGGGGGTAGGGTTTGGGTTTTGGGTGTGGATCTTGGGTTTAAATCTCCTATTTGTTTTAGTTTTGTGATTCTAAGATTAGTTCAAGGTTTGGATGGCTAATCTACGTTCATCGAGATTGTGTTTCCCAAACTTGATCACAATCAAAGTTTCAAAGATAAAACGAAGTTAGAATTATGAAGAGTTCATAATTGCTAAAATTGAGAAACAAAGTTCTTGATTCAAAGATTGGAAATCCATGTGGAATTGTGAATGCAATTGGCCTACGTTCATCGAGACCATCTATTGCTTAGTTTCGGCCACATGGACTACTTTTTTGGTTTCTTGAATTAGTGCGGAATTGTGGTTGCCAATGGCTTAGTTTGGCCGCACTTCTTGTTGTCTTGATTTGGAGATGATGACCAAAGTTCAAATAATCTCATCCTCATAATAATAGAGAAACTAATGACACATAAATATTATGCTTAAATTAATGGAGATTAATTTAGTGGCTAAACTTGATGTGTAACATGTTTATCTTATGTGCTCATAAATGTGTTGTATGCTATATGTGATGAACCTTCAAGAAAGTTTTAAGTCCTTTTTGCCATGCCATGATTAAAACACTTGTAAGTACACGGGTATTTTCATGTGGGCTCGCCAAAGCGAGGTGCATTGATTTTATCTTTGTATGAGCAAGATGAGTGAATAAGAGTTTTCTATGCGTTTAAAATGGTTGGACTTAATTAGGCGTCAAAACAGTTTTGGGCCTAGGCAAAGATGAGATTAAACATGCTTTCGAAATTGGATCCCTAAGAATCATATGAGATATGATTGACAAGAAATTGTCTACCTAATTAATTTGATTTTGAGCGGTCCGCCTCCGTGGACTCAAAGTTAAATTAAAGTTGGATCTTAGCACAATTTCAAAAGAATCTCATGAAAAGATCTAAGAGTCATATGAGATATGATTGACAGGGTTGTCTACCTAATTAATTTAGTTTTGAGCGGTGCGCCAAAGCGTACTCAAAATTAAGTTAAAGTTGGATCTTAGCCCATTTAAATTATATCATACATTGGATGTATATGAAGGTTATATAATTTAGTGGGAGTATTTTGGAAAATACACTATTTATCTCTTTAATGAGATTGGTACTTGTAAAATTTTGGAAATTTTTTGCATAAGTTGTAGATGACAACTAAAATCATTGCGATTAATCCTTGATAAGGATATGCTTCAAAAGAATGGTACAAACTTCATGGATTGGATCTTGAGCCTAAGAATTGTTCGAAGGCAAGAAGATGGGTTGTACATTCTTGATGGGCCTATTCCTAAAGAACCTAATGCCGGAATAGACAATCACAAGAATCATGAGTATGATTCTAGGAATGTGAGTTGTCTTATGCTCACGATTATGTGCTCTTAAACTCCAACAAAGTTTGGAACTTGTAGAATCCTATTAGATAGGTGTGGAGTTGAGTTACATGTATCAAAGAGCAATCTAAGCAAGAGAGGTATAAAACCATTGTTGCATTCACTCATTGCAAAATGAGTGAAGGGCAATAAATGAAACTTCACATGCTTAAGATAAAGGCTACGTAGAGCATCTTGAGAAACTTGGTTGTCCAATTGGATTGGAGCAAGCCATGGATCTCATTCTTGATTCATTGTTTAAATGTTATGATCACTTAGTGATGGAATATAACATGCTTAAAATGAATAAAAATTTCTTCGAATTGCATTAACATGCTAAAAAACTGCGAAGATGAAGATATTGGAGAATGGTTCTCCAATGCTCATAGTTCATGATGGAAAGAGGCCAAATGCCAAAAGAAAAGTAAGACAAGAGTTGTCAATCCTAAAGGAAATAATTTTGGTTATAATAATAACTCTAATAGATGCAATTTTGTAATGTGGCAATTGGATTGACCATCTAAAATTGTAGTCATAATTCTGGACGATCAATAAAAGAATGGTAGTGGGACTACCACTTGGGATATTTATGTTATAAATTAATCTTTCTAAATTTAATTATTGGGTATTGGATGCCAGAATAATTAGTAAATTGAAAGACTACTTTTAGTAACGGTTGATCTATGAGTGGTAATGATGCAAGGGTTGCAACATTATTCATAGAACACTTGTAAAGTGGCTTTACTAATGAAGTAGGAAATATTATTTTGTTATAAGATAATGAAGGATATTCATTTATTATTTGGAATAAGAAAGGTGCTTTATTTATTATGATTTACTTCATTGTGTTATCATATAAATAAATTTTATATCCTAAATCTTGAAGAACAAAGTAATAAAATCTATAACATAAATAATTAAAATTCTTTATGCCTTATTGTTTTGATCAAATAAATGAGAAATGCATATCTAAAATTCCATGGGACGGAGTTTTAACTCATATGATTTGGAATCACATGATTTATGCAAATATCATTTACTTGGACCAAAACATCTTTTACTATGAATAGTAAAAGGCTAATATCTTACCTGACCTAATACATGTCAATGTATATGGTGCATTAAGTAGCAATGCTAAAAGAGAATTTTGGTTATACTTGGTAAAACTATTCAAAGATTCTGACTCGATCGTGATGATGAATAATTGAACCGAGATTTTGATAGTTATCATTAAGGTTGTGAAATAGTTTCACAATAAACTCCACTAAGAACACCATTTGGAATGATGTGTCTACATGGAGGTATTGAACCTTATTGGATATGGTTCATAAGATGATAAAATCAAAATTGATCTTCCATTATTTGTTTTGGGGTTATGTGTTATAAACTGCTATGACTACACTAATTTGAGTTTCATCAAAAGAGGTTAAATGATGAAAGAAAACCCGGTTTGTCTTTCGTAAAGATTTAAGATGGTGAGACCCTTTTTGAAAGGAGTTGTCTGGGACACACTCACATTTAAATCTAATAAATATACTTTTATGGGATATCCTAAGGAAACTTGAGGATAATAATTTTACTCATGAGAAACAAATGGTTTGTTGCTTATGATGATACTTTTCTAGATAAAAGGTTTATCTCTAAAAGAATCAGTGGGAGTAAAATATATCTCGAATGGTTCGAGACCTAGAAAATAGTATTTAACCTATGATGGAAGTTGAACAAGTTTTCACAAGGGGTTGTGAAATTCCGTTCAAAGATATACAAGTACTTGCACACATGATAAAATACAATCTATTAGAAGAAATATTGGATATTTCGAGATAGAAAGTATTGAGGTAAAGTTCATTTAGAATGAAGTATTTACCACCTATCAAAGATGCAGTATCAACTCCACATTTAGATTAAATGGCTTGGAGTCATAAAATCTAAAAGGCAATTCATGTATAATAATCAAGTTTGGAACTTGATCATTCTAACCTAAGGTGTAAAAACCAAAGGAGATGAATGACTTTTCTTGGAGAAAAAATGTTACATGGGTAGCAAGAAACTTATTAGAATTTTCATAGTCACATGTTCATATTTGGAATATGAAATTTGACAAAATGATGTCAAAACAAGCGTTCCTCAACGGGAACTCACTTAAGGATGTATTGGATACAACCTAAAGGTTTTGATAGTCAAGAAAATTCTAAAAGGTATGAAAGTTGCGAAGATTCATTGGATGGATTGAAGCAAGCTTTTTGGAGATGAGATCTCCGTTTTGATAAGTCATAGAGCTTGGCTTGATCAAGAACGAAGATGAATCTTGTATATACAAGAAGATTAGTGGGAGCATGGTGCTATTCCTTATCTAATATGTGGATGACATATTGCTCATTGGAAACGACATTCCTACACTTTAATCTGTAAAGATTTGGTTAAGAAAGTGTTTCGCAATGAAGAATATGGATGAAGCCGCATAAGTTATTGACATTAAGATCTATAGAGATAGATCAAGGAAGCTAAATGGTTTAAAGCCAATGTACATACATTGACAAAGTCATAAGAAGATTCCGCAAGGAAAATTCTAAGAGAGGACGGTTGTTAATGTTACATGGATTTCCTCTAAGCAAGACTCAATGTCCTAAAGACAAAAGATGAGCATGAGAAAATGAATGAGATGTCATTTGCTTTATCAATTGGATCCATGATGCCATGATAAGTACTAAGCCGGATATATCTAATGCTTGGAGCATAACGAGTAGATATCAATCCGACACCGGTGAGATTCACTGGATGGCTATGAGAGCGAGTCTTAAAGTACTTTAGAAGGACTAAAGATTCGTTTATGATCTATGAAGGTATGGAAAATGATCTCGGATGCATGCTTCCAAACCAACAAAGATGATAATAGATCGCAATCAGTTTTTTTTTTTGTGCATATGTCAAATAGTGGAACTGTAAGTTGGAATGGTTCCAAGCAGAGTACAGTCACTAATTCTGTGACTAAATCTAAGTATATAGCCGCATTGGATGCTGCAAAGGAAGTTGTTTGGATTAAGAAGTTAATTTGTGAACTTAAGATGGTTCCTAGTATTGCTAATCCAATAGACCATATTAGTGATAATAGTGGTGCTATTGATCAAGCAAAGGAACCAAGGGCACATCCTGAATCCAAACACATACTTAGGCGTTCTCTTATCGTTCGAGAAATCGTTGATAAGAGAGACATACATATATGCAAAGTACCTACTAATGATAACGTTACAGACACGCTAAACAATGGGACTTCCATAAAGCTAAACATGATGGTCATGTTAGGTCCATGGGTATTGGATACCTAGGGAATTGGGCCTAGGGAAAGTGGGAGATTGTTGGTGTTGGTGCCCTAGGCACGTTTGTTGAACGTTGTAAGTTATCATGATAATAAAGAGATAATAGGATTATTATTATGGCTCGTGTTTGCTTATAATAATCTCCATCCCTAGAGCTTCTTAAGCACTAGTATAAAGGCTAAATGATCATGGGATGATCATGTTAGATTTATGGGTACTTGTTTGGAACAAGGTACTGGACATGACCCGCGGTATGAGATTTATGTCATGGTCGATGTCATATATAAATCTCATATTAGTTATGTCATTTGAATCCTTAGACATGAAGTTATTATAGTCTTCCACTTGATGAACATTATGTTTGACATATTCAAACGCTGCCTTAACACGGTAGTTATAAAGGGTATGATTGGCATGATTGGATTCACGTAGGGAAGAATAATAAGCCAAATGGATTTGTCCCTCTTCGGAGAGATGTCAAGCTTGGGCCCCTCGAAGGAATGATGTTGGTGAAATGTTTGGCCAAACTCAAATGGATTGATTGGATCAATGTCATTTGGATTATCAACATATTCGGTATCGAGAAAAGTATTGAACAATACAAGTTGACTTGTTGACCATGACTTGTGTTCAATGACATCGTGGACAAAGGGATTGTGACATGTTCTAAAAGGAATGCGAACTTGTATCTAGTTACACTATTTGGGTAGGTATGACGGTTTGCTAGAACCTAATCATATCTTATGGGTTCATGTTTGGGCTCATTGCCAACTTAGTGTAATCCTAGAGGGTCACACACAAATAGAACGAATCATAAAGGACTAAATGGGAATTATGGAAAAATATCAGTGTTTGGCTCTGGCACGGTCGTGCCATAAATCCAAACCAAGGCAAACCTGTCGACATGATTGGCACGACCGTGCCAAATTACCAAGCACGACCGTGCCGAAAATGGGCGGCTGGGGAATGCGCGCGGACTAGATGGCACGACCGTGCCAGATTGTAGGGCACGACCGTGCCAGATTGTAGGGCACGACCGTGCCAGTCAAGTCGGCCAGAATTCCTTGTTGCCTAATTTGGTGACGGGATTTAGGTTTCTTAAGTCCTTAAGGGTTAAGGATTATGACCTATTTAAGGATCCTTTTTACAGCCATTAGACATGTTGTTGTGAGTGCCTCCATAAAGTTTTGAGAGGTTATTTTCTTGTTCTAAGATCCCAAAAAGTGAAGAACAAGAATATTCATAATTCCATATAGTTCTTACAATTGTGAAAGCGTGTTTCATAATTTGGTCTAGCAACCAAGATCAAGTGTTCTTGATATTCGTTCGTGGTGTGGATACCGCTAGAGGGTGAAACTTATCATCTTCATAGTTCGTGATTCTTGCTTTGTTCGTGATCAAGATTTCAAGCCTCCATCGAATTCAAGGTTGCAAAATCAAAGGCATCAAGGGTTAGTATTCTAGTATTCATTATGTTGTATTTGACTTAATCATATGAATGGATCTATGGGCTTTGGGTTTCATAAATTTTAAATGCTTAATTCCGCTGCGCATGTAACTACGAAACCCAACACATAGTCCACAGGTTGTTGCTTCATCCATAAGATTTGGCAGCAGCAGATTTCAGCAGCAATATGTTCTGCTTCAATAGTGGAGATGGACATAGCCGCTTGTCTCTTGCTTGCCCATGCTATAAGTCGATTTCCAAGGAGATGACATGTGCCACTTGTGCTCTTCCTGTCAATTGTGCACGCTGCGTAGTCCGCATCTGAATAACATACAAGTTTAAAGTTCGAATCTTTGGTGTACCAAAGTCCAAGGTTAACAGAGCCAAAAATATATCTAATACATTTTACAGCAGTTATGTGCGCTTCAGAAGAATTAGCATGATAGTGCGCACAGATCCAATCAACATAATATCTTGGCCAACTAGCAGAAGATGAAGGAGAGTTAATAATACCTTGACATAGTCTGATCAACTTTACCTTTTAGGTCTGTTAAATTTGTTGCTGGTGGCCATTGGAGTGTCGTATACTTTAGCACTTAAGTCCAAACTTCTTGATTAAGTCCCTTGTGTACTTGGCTTGATGTGATGAAGATGCCATCATTCAATTAAATGATTTTAAGCCCGAGGAAGAAGGTGATTTTTCCATCATGCTCGTCTCAGACTTGCTTTTCAATTGCTTTTCAAAGCGCTTACAAAGTAACTCATTAGTAGAACCAAATATAATATCATTGACAAATATGAACAAGTAAAGAGTGATCATTATACTTAGCAATAAAAAGAGTTGTATCGATTTTACCGCACTTGAAGCCTTTCTCTAGTAGGAATTTTGATAGCGTATCGTACCATGCTCTTGGAGCTTGCTTAAGTCCATACAAAGCTTTCTTGCTTTGATTCTGTGATGCTTCCATTCTTATCCATCTTGTTTCCAAACACCCATTGAAGCGCTAAATATTGGATGACCTTTTCTTGCACTACTTGCATAGCATCGATCCATCTTAAAATATGGAGCACTTTATCAATCTTCTTTGATCCGACATGAGAGATAAACAAATGCTACACCGCACAGATTGATGCTCTCGATGTGCGAACCCCTACATTGATATGATAGGAATGTGAAGATCAATGGGTAATTCATTTGCTTCAGCATCACAATCATCAAAGGTGATTTTTTGAAGTGGAGAAACATCATGCGCAGGAGGAGGTGTTTGCGCATCAGGAGTTGTAACTTCAGGCGCAGCATTTGGAGTATGCGCATGAGATGGACTTGATTCTGATTTTGCTTGATCTATATTCTGCGCAGGAATAGAATTACTGCGCACCTGTCTAAAAAGCTCAGCAGAGTCATCAGAATCATTGGGAGCCAAATGTGGCTCAAGGAGAGAATGCTTATCAAAAAGTAGCATGTACAGATACTAATAACTAGAGATTTATCTTATTAAGATCATGAAAAACTTATAGAATGATTGGCATACCCAACGAGAATACCTTCATCTGCTTTGGCGTCGAATTTACCTCTATAGCGTTTGCAGCCAAAGAGCTTGAAGAAAGTAATGTTGGGTGCTTTCTCTCTCTCCATAGATCGTATGGGGTATTGATGTAGGCTTTATTGATGAGGGATCTTTATTCTGAGTAAAACAGGCACCGATGACAGCTTTTTCCCAGAAATACATTTAGAAGTACTGCTTCTACTATCATTGTTTATCCATCCTCAATCAACAAGCGATTCTTTCCACAATGCTATTTTATTGCGGAACTCCAGCAGCAGAGAAATTGTGAAGAGTACCATTTGTTGGTTCTTGTTGGTTCTCACAATAATGAGCGACATCGTTGTTCATAAATTATGTTCCATTGAAGTGTCGAACTCTATTGATGTCTTCTATGTTTGGAGATTTAGAAGGAGAGCAGCCAGGATATCATAGAGATACCACTGGTTGGTCTAAAGCTTCGCAGTAGTGAGCGGTCCAAACATATGAGGTGAAGCAGATGTAAGCGTTTTGACATTGGAGCAATCTTGCTGGAGGAAAACTGCTCAGGCTACTTACTAAGCTGGCATGGTGCTTATACCATTGCTAGCTGCATTCACTTAGGTTCATTGCTACAAAACAAGGATTAGTAAATAGAAATTATAGCGGTAAGATCAATAATATAAAAGTTGGTCTTACGAGTCCTTGTGAGCAAAGTTAGTCCAGAAACGCCATTCTTGATGTAACAGTGCGTTGAAGTGATATGGCATTCCAGATCTTTATCTCATAATTGTGATATGGAGATCATGTTGCTTGAGACTTTATTTTATGATTAGTCCAAATCCAATTATGTGCCCTTGTTGTTGTCACCATATATTACTGAGCGATCTCTTCCTTTATGCACATCTTTAAGAGTGTTGACATCTCCAGTAGTGTCTAGAATCCACTGTTGAAACCAACTGAGCTTGAGAATGCGCAGTGAAGTAGATCTTTTCTGCTTGTTGAAACATTGACTTGCGCTCTACAGCAGAGTTATCACTTAAGATCAGCAGGCACTTTGAGAGATTTCTTGTGCGGCTGCGGAGTTGGTGATGACGCAACTTCTGTCAGGTTAGCTCTGGCAGATAGGTGCTTGTCATTCTGTCTGCTTGGTGAAGGTGTCCTGTTTCCACTGGAGTGAAGGGATCTTTCTTTGATTGTCCTTGGCGCATGCTCAGGTTCCATTTCAGAAATGATTTTTGAATCATTGTCAGCATTTGCCACTAAGCAGAGCAGTCCATCCTCAGAGTCAGCATCGTTGTCTTCAGTGTCAAGTCTCCGAGTCTTTAGCTCCTTTTCTGCGCAGTTCTCTTCAGCCACCATTCTGTACTACTTTGATGCTTTGTGCGCAGGGTTGCTTTTCCTTGTACTCAAATTTTGGAGTAGGCATTGAAGCGAGATGTCCTGGCTTTCTGCAGTATACCAAGTCATCTTTCTTTGAGTCTCTATGAGAGAGAATACGGATCTTTGCTTGAGGATCCACCAGGTTTGGAGGACTTTTTGAATTTGATCTGAGGTTTGAGCAGGCGCAGGAATATGTGAAAAGTTAGCCATTGCCCTAGATTTTGAAGCCATATTGAATCGGCACCCAAGCTGTTAAGCTTGAAAAACAGAAACATGTTTTATGAAGGTGTTAGCTCTGATACCACTTGTTGGTCCCTAAAGGGCAACAAGGGTGTGAAAATCGCTAGAGGGGGGGTGAATAGCGTTTTAAAATTCTTTTCAAACCCTTTTGCAATTCAATGGTAGATGCGCACAACTCTTATTTTGGCTAAGTATAGCGCGCAGTAAGAGTGTGAAATGCACAGCGGAAATTTAAAGCAGCTCTGCACAGGGTATACTGCGCAGAGATAAAAACGCACGCGATAAGTATGAGGCTAAAGAGTGGCGCAAAAAGGATTCTAAGGCAAAAGAGCAATAACAATTACAACATCAGAGTGTAGCAATCTGAAAGATCAAACAAAGCAGTTCATAAATAGTTAAGCAGGAAATATGCAGTAAGTATAATGAACACGCTATTTGGAGAGGTTCGATCGATGAAAGATCTACATCCTCTACCAAGATGGTTAGTCTTGGATTTCTAATGGAGATCTTATTATATGAGAGAGTATTACAAATTACAACATTTGAGCTCAATACTAACTCAAGATCTATTATCTATGAAGAACAAATCCTAGACTAAACCGGTGTATCTCAAGAAGTTAGATCAAAATGATCAAAGCTTCAAGAGGTGTGTGTGTGACAGAAATTCTGGGCTCTATGAATATGAAAGATGAAGAGCACCAAGAATTCTGGTGATATAGGCTTTGTGATATGAGCAGGAGTTTGAAGGTTTGAAGATCTTGAAGGCTGTTCTAAAGAATCTGGAAATACTAAGCAGCAGTCTTCAGATCTTCATGGTTTCTCAGTGAAGCATGAAACTCGAGCTCTGAATCATAATGGCCAACAAGAGGGGCTTGATGAATGGCGATCAAAAGGCCGATCAAAAAAGGCAGCTTGGAAATGAAGATGAGCAGGCTATTTATAGCTGAGAGCTTGAATATAGCCGTTGGAGCTCTGAGCAAGGACAATGAGCTGGCACAAAGTGATTGGCGTGCAACTGTCCTTTATAGCCGTTGGGGCTCTGATCAAAGATGATGACCTGGCACAATATGATTGGTGCGCAGGTGCTTTAGAGCCGTTGGAGACTGAGCATGAAGACCAAATTCAAAAGCTTCTTCTAGAAGGTTGACAGCTGTCTTCATTTGAAATATATCTCTTGAACGCGTCTCCACCGTTGGATCTGCTAAGTGTGCTTGTTTTGTCGATTGTGCACACCTCAGCATTTTAATAAGCGTGCATCTTCTAAGCGTTTTCCAAGCTTTCTAGAATGTGAGATCAGGAGATGAGGAACTTGACCAAGATTGTGTCCGCGCACAAAGGCATGCGCATTGCCGGCGCGCATGGATTCAGCGCATGAGCAGCATGCGCACCATGCTTGGTCACACAGAGATCTCTTGAGAGTAGGTTGATCTTGAAAATTGAGCAGGGTCAAAGGGCTGCGCAAGATATCTATGCGCAGTGGCGACCTGCGCAGAGAACATTCTGCGTAGTGAAATGAATCCTGCTTAGGAAATCTTCGATCTTTAAAGCTTCAAGTCCTATAATCTAAGCCTATACTATAAAAAGGACTTGGCTAAAAATTGAAGTTATAAACTTCTTTACATGAGGTCCTAAAGTCCATAAAAATACTCATAGGTGATGGTATCAATCAATTCTAACAAATGTAGGAGGGTTAAGTAATAAGCATACCCAACAAAATGTTTCTCAGCAGCAGCAAACTATTCAACGCACCATTGATGAGTATTAAAACATCAACGTTGATCACTTGAGCTACATCAGAGACGGTGTCACTGAAACTCATACTCTTGTCACTGACACTTCTGCTAATGCCAACCGCGCCTATCAACTTTCAAAACAGATTCAGCGCTCCATTTCAGAAATAGAAGAAGGATTGAAGGATGACGACGCGCCTCCTCCCAACTCTTAGTTTTTGATTTGTTTGTAAGTTGTTAGAACTTTTTGTGGTTAGAAACTTTTATTAGTGATTTAGTGCTTACATGTTTTAGCACCTTTTGATTTTGTTCTGTTCAATACTTGTAATCTGTAACTCCTACACCTTGAGTATAAATGAGAACAAAACATCACTTTTGTTTCAAAACTTGTTCACTCAAACTTCTTGTTTGAAGAACATTGAATGTTTGTTTAAAATCATATGCATCATATTTGAACTACTTCATATTTCATGCATTGAGTTTAAACTTTGTTTAAACACATTTCAAAACTAAAACTCATATTATTTTGAATGTGTTATAAACTGTTGTTTCTATCTTTCCATTTGTAATGTTTTATCTTTATTGGAATAGATTAGAAATCTATATCTTGGACTAGTGTGTACATTAACTTGAGACATGATTTACCAATTTCATTTATTTGGACATGTTATTATCAAGTATAATGTTTGTCCTTGATATAGTAGGTAATGGCATCAATCAAATAGGGGAGATTGTTGGGTATGCCCACTTATATCTCAGTTTCAATGTAATAGGATTGATTAGATTTGATTGATCCATCACCTAAGTTTTATTTCATGGACTTTAGACCCACATGTAAGAAGTATTCATACTTCATTTGTTTGGTTGTCCATTGTAATAGAATAGGCTTAGGAATATGGCAAGAAGATCAAGATTCAATAAAATCACATTTTGAGTTTGAGCCATGCGCCTTCAAACCACGCGCCATGCGCCTCTTGGCGTGCGCGCATGAGTATGCGCCTAGCATTAACTCAAGCGCTCCATTGGCTCATGCGCCTCAGCATATGCACCATGCGCTTCTCACCAATGCGCCACGCGCCTGTGAATGTAATATGCGCCCCATGGCTCATGCGCCCCTCAAGGATGTTAATTCAACACTCAGTGATTCTTTGAAGACTTGAAGAGTTGAAGAAATTCTCCTACGCCAAGAATTCAAACGATGGTTAAATAGCACGTGAGCGCCCAAATTGAGGACACCTGTCCACAACGGTCACATTTGTGTTATGTATCTAACGGCTATAAAAGGACACGTGCTCCACTCAATGAGCGACAGCACATTTGTCCTTTGCTCAAAATCATCATGAATTTCCAACGGCTAGTTTTTGGAATTTCACTATAAATACCTCATAACTTCAACATTTTGAAGTTGCTGAGTTGCTAAAGAATTGCTAAGATTTCCAAGAATTTCTCTCTCAAGCATTTGTTGAAGATTTGAAGATTGCCTTTGAAATTCCCATATTCCTCAAGAACATCTTCATACCTTCATCCTTAGGCCAGATCTTCAAGCTATAGCACTTTAGTTTTCTTGTGCTCTCAATCTCAAAGATCTAAAGAGCCTTGATACTAAAATCACACACGCACCTCTTTAAGTTTGATCACTTAGATCTTTCTTTAAGAGATACACCGGTTATTGTTTTGAATTTTTTCATTCATAGAATATTAGATCTTGAGTTAGTGTATAAGCTCAAAAGTCGTAATTTGTAACACTCACTCATTATATAGGATCTTCATTAGAAATCCAAGACTAACCATCTTGGTAGAAGACGTAGATCTTTCCTTTGATCGAACCTCTCCAAATAGCGCGTATTAATTACTTGTCATTTACTTTCAAGTTATTATCTTTACTCACTATTTGCTTGTTTATCATTGTAGATTGATTGATTTGAATTGTGTTGTGATTGGTTATATAATTTGCCTTAATTCCTTATTTCACCCACTTTGAGCCAAAATACTTAGAGTGTGTGTGCGCCCCCTTTATCATACTTTGCGCCTATTTACTTTACTAAATTCTGCTGTGCATTTCACTCACTCACATAGGCGCATATCATAACGCTTATTTGATAAAGTGCGCATTTGCAATTGAGTTTATCAAGGGTACGAAAAGAATTTTAAAACAGGTATTCACCCCCCCTCTAGCTATTTTTCATACCCTTGTTGCCATTTGGGACCAACAAAGACTAGCAGAGAAAATCCAGGAGGCTAGAGATATGAAGAATCACGCTATTAGAGCCAATAGAGAGTGGAACAAGCTAAGTGTGAATTTATTGGATGAGCAAAGGAGTGTCTATGATCTCGAAAAGAAAGTGGATGAACAGGAAAAGTATGAGCGGGAACTCAGAGCTTCAGGTTATCAGATCTACGCAGATAAGCTAGAACTTCAGGCAAAGTACGATCAACTAGTGGAAGAGCACGCACAATGTGGAACTTAGTGCAAGTGATTATTTAATGATTATTGAGTTAGACTCATTATGATTAGTGGAATAATTCAGTCAGACTTTGATTATGTTAGTTGAATTTTGGGTGGATTTTTGAGAAGTTTAATCTCACACCCTAGTTGAATAAAGTTAGTTATTTTAGTTTAAATACCGGAGTTATAAATCAACTATTACCGCTTAAATTAAAAGTTAATTTGTTGAGAAAAGACAAGGGAAAACGTCAGATTGGTTAAAACAATCTTCGAAACCATGGTACGAAGTAAGACGGCCATTAGAGTAAGTCAAAGCTAGTTAAGTAATAAAAACGAGTGAAATAAAAGTCAGTAATAGTCAACCAAGTAAAATGGTTGCTAATTATGAAGTACAATAACTCCTGAACTGGAGAATAAAGGTTAAGTAAACGAACCAAATCAGAATAATGGTCTAGTACAAAAGACCTACGAACAAGATAAAACTAACAAGTAAACCGTTAGTAAAAGAATAGTAATGTTAATTATACTATGGACACCATACATATTGTGTAATGATAAACATTACTAGGACACAAACCTGTTCTAAAAGTAAAAGAAAAAAATTGCAGATGGCCTCGAATACCAGAAGTGGAAACAACAGAAACGGAAATGGTAACGGCAGCAACAACGGTAATGGAGGCGGGCAGTTGGACCCGACACTAGTGAATCTCTTGCAGACGCTCACACAGACGGTAGCTGGAATAGGCCAGACTGTGGCTGGAATTGCTCAACCACCACCACAAGCTCCATTACGAGACCCGTTCGAGTTATTTCAAAGGAGAAACCCAGATTCGTTCTCGGATACAGCAAAGGAGAAACCCGAGGATTGGATCAAGAGTACAGAACGTATCTTCGAAACGTTGAACTGCACAGAAGAGCAGAAGGTAGTGTTTGCAATGTTCATACTGAAAGTGAAGGCCCAATCGTGGTTGGAGGCAGAAAAGCGAGCTGCTGTGGCTCGTGGTGACGCTGCATTTACGTGGACCACGTTTAAGGCTATCTTTAACGAGAAGTATTATCCTGCGAGTACAAGGAACGCTAAGGTGGCAAAATTCTTAACTCTAGTGCAAGGGAATCAGACAGTGGCGGAATATGGTGAGAAGTTCACCGATCTACTGGAGTTTGCGCTGAGGTTCTTCGATACTGAGGAACAAAAGGCAAGGAAATTTGAGGCAGGATTGAGTGATAGGATCAGGTACATAATCACACAGTTGGCGTTGACTACTTATTCAGCGGTGCTGGATAGAGCTAAGATAGTGGAGAAGGAATCGGATAATTATCATAACCGACGAGATGAGAAAGGAAAGACAGTGACCGAGAAGTCAGAAGGAAACAAAGGAAGTAAGGACCACAATAACAACAAGAGGAAAGCAGTGGATGACGGTCGCGATAAGGGCAATTATGGAAATAAACACTCCAACAACAGCCATAATGGCAACGGTCGGAACTCTAATGACAACAAACGAGAATGGAATAAGGGCAAAGACCGAAGTGCTACGAGTGATGATAAGTGTACAATCTGTGATGGAGCTCACAAGACGGAGATTTGTTACTACAAGGAGCGACAGTGTTATAACTGCAAGAAAGTGGGACACCCGAAATGGAAATGCCCGGAACCTAAGAAAGAAGAACCAGCTGCGGGAACTAAGGGCAACGGTGGAGGAAACGGTGGAGGCCGTGGTAGGATATACACAATGACCGCAAAGGCAGCAGGAGTAAACGCAGACCTTGTGGCAGGTACGATGCAATTAAATTCTCATGATGTTTATGTATTGGTAGATACTGGCGCTACTCATTCAGTAGTTAGTAATGATGTAGCAAGGAAGTTGAAACTGCACCCAGAAACTTTACAGATACCTTTAGTGATAGATACACCTGCTAAAGACGCCATCCCTATCACTACCACTTATATAAATTACACCTTAGGAATAGGAGGTATGAATGTAACGATCGATCTCATTGAACTGGATATGTCGGAATTCGACGTAATACTGGGAATGGATTGGTTGGCTCTATATCAAGCTAACGTGAACTGTCAGGAGAAAATAGTGACGTTCATAGGAGAAGAAGGTAAAGAACACAGATTTGTGGGTTTAAGACCGAGGAGAAGGATAAGCTTAATCTCAGTGATGAAGGCCCGTAAAATGTTGAAGAAGGGATGTGTAGGATTTCTGGCACACATAGGTGAGGCAGAAGAGAATGGAGTAACCGTAGAGTCACTTGAAGTAGTGAGGGAATTTCAAGATGTGTTTCCAGAAGATTTACCTGGTATACCACCAGCGAGGGAGGTAGAGTTCTCCATCGACTTAGCACCAGAAACCACGCCTATTTCGAGAGCACCGTACAGGATGGCTCCGACGGAGCTGAAAGAACTAAAAGAGCAGTTGCAAGAACTGTTGGACAAGGGTTTGATTAGGCCGAGTGTATCACCATGGGGTGCACCGGTGCTATTCGTAAAGAAGAAAGATGGATCTATGAGGTTATGCATTGACTACAGGGAGTTGAATAAAGTGACGGTGAGGAACCAATACCCACTGCCGAGAATTGATGATTTGTTTGATCAACTGAGAGGAGCCTGTTATTTTTCAAAGATTGATCTTAGATCTGGCTATCATCAGCTGAGGGTCAAGGAGGTAGATGTGGCGAAGACAGCGTTTAGGACAAGGTATGGACATTATGAGTTTGTCGTGATGCCATTTGGCTTAACTAATGCACCAGCTGCATTCATGGAGTTGATGAATATGATATTTCAGGAGTACTTGGATAAATGTGTGATAGTATTTATTGATGACATTTTGGTATACTCGAAGACAAAGGAAGAACATGCTGAACATTTGAGAATAGTGTTAGAAATTTTGAGGAGACAGAAATTATACGCTAAGTTTAAGAAATGTGAATTCTGGTTGGAGAAAGTAGCATTTTTGGGGCACGTGGTGTCGAAGGAAGGAATTTCAGTGGACCCGACGAAGGTGGAGGCAATAATGGATTGGGAAAGACCGACTACGGTAACCGAAATGAGGAGTTTCTTGGGTTTAGCCAGTTACTATAGGAGGTTCGTAGAAGGATTTTCGAAGTTATCGGGACCATTGAAGAAGTTGACGCAGAAAGCAGCCAAGTTTATTTGGTCAGAAGAATGTGAGAAAAGTTTTCAAGAATTGAAGAATAGATTAGTATCTGCTCCAGTGTTAACATTACCGACGGGAACGGAAGGTTTTGTTATCTACAGTGACGCATCGTTAAAAGGACTAGGCTGTGTATTGATGCAAAATGGAAAGGTGATAGCATATGCATCTAGGCAGTTAAAAATACATGAGAAGAATTACCCGACCCATGATTTGGAGTTAGCGGCAGTGGTATTTGCTTTGAAAATTTGGAGACATTATTTGTATGGCGTGAAATGTCAGATTTTTACAGATCACAAGAGCCTTAAGTATATTTTCACCCAGAAAGAGTTGAACATGAGACAAAGGAGATGGCTAGAACTTCTCAAGGGTTACGACTGTGAAATATTGTATCATCCTGGGAAAGCCAACAAGGTGGCAGATGCCTTAAGTAGGAAGAATCACGGGATGTTGGCGACGTTATCTCTAAGGGGGTAAGTATATGGAATGATGTCAAGGAAGTGAACTTAGTAGTAAAAGTAAACGGATATTTGGCTCGATTGACGTTACAACCTGCACTGTTGAGCAGAATTAAAGAGGCACAAGAGTTAGACGAGGAGAGAGAAGCCCTAATCAGAAAAGGACGGGTAAAAGATCTTCACATGGGCGAAGATGGAATTTTGAGGTACCAAAAGAGAATATGGGTGCCAAATAATGACGAAATTAAGAGAGAAATACTGAGGGAAGCTCATTGTTCGAAGTTCTCTGTACATCTGGGAAGTACTAAAATGTATAGGGAACTGAGGGAGTCGTATTGGTGGAATAATATGAAGAATGATGTGGCAGAGTATGTGCACAGGTGTCTGACATGTCAATAAGTGAAAAGCGAATATCAGAAGCCAGCAGGATTACTAAAATCATTACCAATTACCGAGTGGAAGTGGGAGAACATTGCCATGGATTTTGTAAGTGGATTGCCGAAGACGACAGGCAAGTGTGATGCGATATGGGTTATCGTAGATCGATTGACTAAGTCGGCACATTTTCTAGCAATTAAGAAGACTGATTTGTTAGAGAAGTTGGCCAAATTGTATATCGATGAGATAGTGAGACTACATGGGATACCGGTCACAATCGTGTCCGACCGAGACGCAAGGTTCACTTCGAAATTTTGAAACAGCTTACAGGAGACGCTGGGAACAGAATTGACCATGAGCACGGCGTTTCATCCGCAGACAGATGGTCAGTCAGAAAGGACTATCCAGACACCAGAAGATATGCTAAGGGCTACTTCGTTAGATTGGCCAAATGCATGGGATGAACATTTATCATTGGTGGAATTCGCGTACAACAACAGCTTCCATTCAAGTATTGGGATGGCACCATATGAAGCATTATATGGGAGGAAGTGTAGATCACCGGCTTGTTGGGATAAAGTTGGTGAGAGAAAGTTAAGTGGACCGGAACTTGTACAAGTTACGTCAGATAAGGTACAACAGATTCGAAAATGGCTACAGACTGCGCAGAGTAGACAGAAATCCTATGAAGATAACAGAAGGAGGGAATTAGAATTTCATCCAGGGGATCGAGTATTCCTAAAGATATCGCCTACGAAAGGAGATATGTGTTTCGGAATTAAAGGAAAGCTAAGTCCACGATATGTGGGGCCGTTCGAAATTCTCGATAGGATAGGGGAAGTATCTTATCGATTGGCGTTACCGCCAGTGCTAGATGGAGTACATAATGTGTTCCATGTCTCCATGCTAAGGAGTATATTCATGATCTGAGTCATGTGATCGAGTACAAGCAGTTAAGAGTCCGGGCAGATTTGACGTACGACAAGCGACCAATCAAGATCGTCGACAGAAAAGACGAGGTTGTAAGAAAGCGTGCAGTTCCATACGTGAAAGTGCAATGGAGCAATCACACAGAAAGAGAAGCGACATGGGAACTAGAAAGTGAAATGTATGAATTATACCCGGACATCTTCTCAGATTAAAATTAATCAAAGTTTGAGGACAAACTTCTTTTAAGGGGGTAAGAATGTAATAACCCGAATTCTTTCCTCTGTTTTAATTGTTTTAGATTATTTTAATTAAATGACAATTAATGTTAATGGGTCAATTAAAGGAGTGGGCTAGGTAGTTAAAGAGTTGGACCAAAGTATAATGGGCTCAAGTGGGTTAGCTTGAACTTAAAACAAATAGATCAAGCCCAAGTAACAATTAACCAAAGTATAAAACCTTGAGTTAGTGAATTTTAGGTTTTATTTTTATTTACCAAAACAACAAAATAACAAAAACCCTAATCACCACCACCCTAAGGGCAGCTGCTGGCCAAGAAGGAGGAAGAGGGGGAGTTTTCGACTTTTTCTGGAGGTTTGATCCAATCATTCTCAAGGTAATGTCAAACCTCACCTTTTAAAATTTATTTCATTGAATTTGGATGAATAAATCTTAATCTAGGCATGTTAAAAGAAATAATCATTAGGGTTTTGCATGCTAGTAATTAATGGTGAAATTTTAATGGTCAAAGGCTTAAATCGAAATGCTATGAAAAATGATGATTCCATGCTTAGCTTTATTTTTAAGATTGATTCTATTATCATGAGATGGATGAATTCATATTTTATAATGTATGGGAATTGAACAATATGGGATTGAGGTTAACTAGGGTTTAACAAAAAGAAGAAAAATTATGAATTTACACCTTATGGTGTTCGGCCGAATGGCCTAGGATGATTGGGGAAATTGTTTTGTTGATTGTTATGATTATGGTTATTGACTAGTGAATAAATTTATGTTGGAGATTTACAAAAAAAAATTAACAAGAAAAATTGACCAAATTATTAAATTTTCAAGTATAGAATTCGGCCTAGAAGCCATATACATTGGGTATCGATTCTTGATTAAAGATGTAAGAGTTAAGATGAAAAAGTTAGTGTTTTCGTTAGGAATATAACGGAAAGAAAGTATGTCTCTTAAGAAGGTTATTGGAAAGTTAGAAAAATAACTTGAAAGATTATAAGAAGTACTTGAAAGACCTTGGGAGTTAGAAAGTTAACGAGAGAAGTGAAGATTAAAAGGTTTCAGTTAAATTCCTAACGGAAAGAGGATTAAACTGATAAGGTTCAAAGTTAAAAGAATTTAAAAGGAAACCTTTGAGGTTAAAGGGGTCTAAGTGGTTAAAAAGAAACTTGGGGGACCTTTACGAACAAAACCAAAGTCAAAGGACCTTCCTACAATTAAATGAAAGTCAAAGGATCAAATTGTAATTAAACTAAAGTTGAAGGATCAAATTGCAATTAATCCAAAGTTGAAGGACCAATTTGTAATTAATCCAAAGTTGAAGGGCTTATTTACAATTTCATCAAAGTTGAAGGACTGACTCGTAAATCAAAGTCAGAGACTTAAACGTAAGTAAAGAAGTAAATAAATAAAAAAAGTAAAAACACATCTCTCAGTTAACTAAGTAGAAATAGTTAACATCGTAAGAGGATACTAAAGTAAACTATTCGATGCTTTGTAGATTCGCACAAGGAGAACATTGCAAGGAAAAGCAATCAAGGTAAGGGATTACGTTCCTTACTGTTATTTGAACCCCTGTTGATTGGAACTCTATATTTCTTTCTATAAGTTAGACTATCAATATGGCATGATAGTATTTGAATAAATTCCGCGTTATTGAACGTTCTTTTGGAAGAATCCTTACTTAGTGATGTCCCCATTGATCCACTAAGTATCAAAGATTGAAACTTGTTATCAGATACTTGTACCTTGGTATGTTCACATCCTAATTCGTAAGTTAATCACTTACTTGTTGGAATGTACAATGTCCAGTTAGAAAAGACATTGTCGGGACAGTCCAGTTAGAAAAGACTCGTCCTTAAACTAGGGATTGCATGAATGATCACATGCCTTCTCTCAGGAATTTTCTGATTACAAGGATAATTCTAGACCCCGAGCATATATGTGTGGATACCATATATGTTACGACCTACACTAATGGATTGAAAAAGCTATGTGTACATAATTGTACCTTTGGCATTGAGGATATAATGTACGTTGGAATTGACGGAACTAGAATGAATCCCTTTGGATCGTAGTGCCATAATCCTTTGAAGGTAAAATCTTAAGAGTATTATGACTGTATTGCTCTGCAGTCTTATATCAAAAGTAATTGAACCTATCCTTGCAAAAGTTATTCATAGTGTTCGTTCTGGTCGTCTCTCCTTAGTAACCGGAGAGGCCACGTACGAACTTACTGAGCATTCATTCGCTCACCCCTTCTCTACAATTTCTATTTCAGGATTTAAGTAGAGGGAAAAGGAAGGAGAGCAGCCGTAGATGGAACGGCGGATTTGAAGATTTATTATTTAGTTATTTTAAGAATAATTAATTACTCTGTTTAAGTTGAAATACATTAACGGCTAGGGTTGTTTACCTGCCGAGACAAGTTTTGATGGTTACGCTTCCGCATTTATGATGAACTGATGATGTAATAAAGGGTTGGTTTGAGAACCCTAATTTGAGGTATTTTAATTATTGTTATTTAATGCCATTTAATGCTCAGATACAGTAAGAAAATTTGGGGTGTTACAACTATAATAGTTACTACTATAGTTAACTATTACTATTATTAGTAATAGTTGCTATAATAGTAAACTATAATAGTTACCATATATAGTAACTAATATTATTAGCTTATACTATTAGCTAATAGAAAAAAAAAATATGAAAAGTCACTTATTTATGAGAATGATGTTGATGTGGCATCATCAAATTCAAGTTTTTCCATGACTTATCCACATATCAACACCTTAGCCCTCCTCACCAACTTTAAATATATATATATATATAGATTTTGTGTTTACCCCAAATTTGGATTTAGATTTAGATAGAGATCTCTATTTTTAAATCTACTTCCAGATCTTGTTGTTTCCTGCTTTGTTTCTTTAGATTTTCATTTTATATTTTAAATAAATGAAGAGGAATATTGTTGATGTGGTGTTTGATCTTTTGTATTCTCTCATTTGTGAGAGCCTTTTGTATTCTCTCCTTTGTGAGAGCCCTTGCATTATCTCATTTGTGAGAGTCTTGTCTTTTTCTTCTGTTTCCCGACATTCATTGTGGAATTATATGGGGATAATAACATGTCTTGGAAACTTTGGTTGGCGATTTACTGCTAACCTAAAATCCTTAAATCGACGTGTCTTCAGAGCTAAATATTTTTCGATGGGGGATTTTGTAAATGCCGATAAATGGCAGTGCCCAAGTTACGCTTGGAGAGGCATCTGTGTTTTCCAGGGTATTGTTACTAGAGGTTCAAGGTGGAAGAATGAGAACGCCGGTGCAACTTTATGCATAAACACCTTTCGTCATCATTCTTTTTGCATTTCATGTGTAATTTTAAATGTCATTGTAAAAGAGCATACTATTCTTTTTGTGTGGGCCTCTAATATTTGTATAGAGCATACTATTCTTTTGAATTTTTTCTCAAATAATTCCCTTATTTCTAAGTATTTACCAAAGTATCACCTTTTTCAAAGTATGTACCAAAATGACCAACTTTGAAGTAATTCGCTTCTAGAAAAAGCGAATTAAGTAATTCGCTAATGCCAAAAGCGAATTACTCTTTGACCAGATTAGGCGCGCTTTGCATTACGGGGTTAATTAAGGTTAAGATAATTCGTTTCCTGTAGTAGCGAATTACATTAATTCGCTTTTTCAAGTAGCGAATTATATTAAACCCACACAATAAGATAAGGTTTCAGTATGTGCTGCTCATTATATCTCCATCTTATCTGAAAATAGAGAGAGAAAGAAGAAGGGACGCAAAGAGGAGAGGATTTTGCAAATCCATTTCTTGAAATACTCAGATCAAGCAAAAAGGTACACCAAGATCTCTATCTATATGTCATTTTTGTGTTTGATGTTATTTATTTTAGGTTTTTTAGTGAATTTGTAGAGAGGAATGATAAATTTAAGATTTTGACTGTTATTATCATTTTCTAGGGTTCTAGGGTATCGATGAGTGGGTTACCGCTTATTTTCATGTGCTACTGGGGAGGGGATGATGAAGATCCATTTAATGGTCCTCTTTTTGAAAAAGGACCAAAATTTGGTCCTAGAGCGATACATAGATGGACTTACACTGAGTTGATTGATCAGTTGTATGAACATATTGGGGTAGATCGAACAAGATTTCAGCTGGAAGTTATTTGTAGGTTTCCTCATTCCTTTGACCATGGAATTGCAAATTACTTTCCATTTCACATCCAAAACGATAATGGTGTGGCGTTAATGTTTGATGTTAATGCTCAATTTGGTGGGTTGAGTAACTTGCAGTTGTATATTATCATGAAGGCTATTGAGGTGTTTGATATCCATGGGGGTGGGACTGATATTGGTTATAATCAAGAGACGAATGAACGTTATGCAGAGGCAGAGACACTTTATGTGAATTCGCAGAGTTACAACCGAGAGCCTGACGAGGGTCCAAGTACAGAGACATTCTATGATAATTCGCAGAGTTACAACCGAGAGCCTGACGAGGGTCCAAGTAACCAGAGACCGCGTCGTAGACGAGTGCCACGTGAGGATGTTCCGGCTGATGATGATGTTTTAGATGAAGATGATGAAGATGATGAAGACTATGATGCACAAATAGATAGTTTGTTGTTTCCTGATGATGATGATGATGATGATGAAGAAAACAACACCGGTAGTGAGATTAGCGAGGGTGACGATGGGCCGAATGATGGGATTGAATCAGATTTAGTAGCGTACGAAAGGAGAGAGAATCGAATGCATGAGAGAGCAGACTATCCTCTTTATCATGATATTGGAGAAGAAGTTGATGTGATTGCTGTTAATAATCAATGTAGTTTTCCGATATGGGATGGAGAGAAGGGTGGATTGGCTAAAGGGATACGATTTTCTAAGAAGATTGAGGTGCAATATGAGATAAAGAAGTATCACATACATTCCAATCGACGTTTTAAGGTAAGAAAGAGCACACTCCGAACGTGGGCCATTGAGTGTTTGTTGAAAGACTATCCATGCCCTTTTTATGCTCGTGTGAGTCAGAAGAAGATAGGATATTGGGAAGTGACCAAGTATAAAGGCCCTCATTGTTGTTTGTATTCTGGACTTAGTCTTGATCACCCCAACTTGGATGCTAAGTTTATTGGTCGGCATATTCTCCATAAGGTCAAGGCTGATTCTGATTTGAATGTTCAAGTTATTATTGCAGATATAAATGAGAAATACGGTAGGACAATTTCTTACAAGAAGGCATGGTGTGGGAAACAAAAGGCCATTGGCTCAGTGTTTGGAGACTGGAAGGAATCTTATGCTCGGTTACCTCGTGTCCTAGGTGCTATTCAGAAATACA
Organism: Campanula takesimana; assembly: GCA_026119855.1. NCBI lineage: Eukaryota > Viridiplantae > Streptophyta > Magnoliopsida > Asterales > Campanulaceae > Campanula > Campanula takesimana. Next base: position 521,799 of record JAOWBW010000591.1, read on the forward strand.
ATCCGGGAACTATTGTTGAGTATTATAATCCTCCTCCACCTGGTGTATATAAAAAGTTTGATCGTGTTTTTTGGGCATTCGGGCCTTGTATTCAAGCTTTCACTCATTGTAGGCCTGTCGTGTCTGTTGATGGAACGTTCTTACATGGACGTTATAAAGGGGTGATACTCATTGCTATGGGTGTTGACGCCAACGACAGCATCGTTCCTCTTGCTTTTGCTATTGTTGAAAAAGAGGACCATGTTCTCTGGAGTTGGTTTTTACGCCTTGTTTGTCAACATATTATCAAGGGTCGTGAGGTATGCTTACTTTCTGATCGTCATAATGGCATTCTTGCTACAGTTGCAGAAGATACTTGGTGGCCAAATGTGCATCATCGATATTGCTTGAGGCATATGAGAGCAAATTTTCTGAAGAAGCATCATGGTAGTGATTTGAAGCGTCTGTTCTGGGTTGCTGGTTGTGCTCACCAAGATAGAAAATTGAAAAATACTTTAGAGTTGATCCGTTTAGTTGACCCAGAAGCCATCAAGTGGTTTGAGCATATAGATAAGAAGAAGTGGACACTGGCGCATGATGGTGGTTATAGATATGGTATTATGACTACGAACTTATCTGAGGTCTTTAATGGGGTCATGAAAGGATCACGTGGTATGCCAATAACAGCTATTGTTGAGACTTCTTTCTACCGTTGTGTGGAATACTTTCACAGCAGACTGGGGTTTGCAATGAATGCATTAGGGGGTGTTACTAATAACCCTAATGCACTATACAAATTTAGCCAAAGGATCCATCGTCGATACAACTACAACACCAAAAAGGCTGGGTCACACCATGTTCGACCGTTCAACGTAAATAACAGGGGAGTGTTTCAAGTGACAACCGGACGTCGTGGTGAAAAAGGTGGAAATACTCAAATTGTGAGATTTGATGAGCGTACATGCACATGTGGAAAATGGGTCGCATATCACTTGCCGTGTTCCCATGCAATTGCATGTTGCACATTCATGAATGTCGATGGTCGTAGTTACGTTGATCAATTTTACACTCTCGGGTCATACTACAAAACATGGTCAGGGACTTTTGAACCATTGCAGCATGAGGACTATTGGAATGTGGATGGTCGGGTGCCAATATTTGAACCAAATGATATGCTTCGACGCGATGCAAAGCAGGGACGACCACAATCAAGACGGCTTCGAAATAGTATGGACCGACAATCTGGAAAACGAATAATCCATTGTTCAACTTGTAAAAAGGAAGGACACACGTGCCGGAGGTGTCCAACTAACAGGGAATAGATTTAAATAGTCATACCTGCACAATTGGCATGAATCCTCCACACTGACTAGTCTGGGGGGAAGTCGCCTTGCAAAGCTCTCGATAAAGGATGGCCAACGCAGCACTGCCCCAGCTATAAGATCCTACAACATCGATGTCTCTAAGAAGTGGCAAATATATGAGCTTCACCTTCGAATTACTGCGATCTGCCAAGATATATGACCCCAATAATGCCAAGATATAGGCACGTGTGTACCTATCAATATCCGCTACTGTGGCATGTTCTCCCAAATTAAGATTCAAGATATGCTCCTTAAGCCACTTGAGATTCAACATCCCCGTCTTCAAGTTCGGGGGACCAGGTCTGACACCTAACAACTCAAAACACAAATCAGCCTACTGGGCGTCTGTCATATATGTCTGATAGCCCGTGACGGGCAATCCATCTATCGGCAAACCCATCAATAGACCCACATCCTGCAGCGTAATCGTCATCTCACCAACAGGTAGATGGAAAGTGTGGGTCTCCGGGCGCCACCGCTCGACCAACGCCTCAAATAAAGCACAGTCATATTTCTTCATCTCCCCATCCTGTAAACTCCGTAAAACCCCGCAACCCTTAATCTGTTCACAACCCTTCCATCTATATTTGTCGGGGCTTTGGACCATGTCGAAACGATATACTACAAACCTCTTCACCAGCCCATAGTTGAGAAGATCTATGGGAACCCTGTAACGTCAGCACCGTCCGGTTCAAAGGACCCGGATCTACAAACGGCTCATTTACATCCATCTGTAACAATAAAAAACCCACGATTAGTTGGAAAGTGTGGGACAAAGGGAGTGTTAATTTTCAAACAGGTTAATCAATCACTTGATTAACTGAGATAGCAACACAACACAAAGTCCTTCCCTAATTGAATCCATGTTTGCTTTACTGATAATAGGCTTCAAATAAAAATCAATCACATTTTTTGCATTAATTTTTCAGTACAAAAATAATTTTCATACTTTCAAAGAAAAACTACAAATTAAAATCATCAAAATCCCATTTCAAAATCATCAAAATCCCCTCTCAAAACAGCCCCAATTTCAAACCAAATTTTGAAATCAACCATGCAAATACCACACATTCAATATAATTGTACAAAAACCAAATCATAAACGCTACTTAAACTCAATAACCAGTCGACAATCACCCACGAAATTGAACCAAAAATGGCAAAATCCCAACCAATTCATATACTATATATTTTGCTAAAAATAAAGAAATACTTACATTTTATATTAGGAACGGGGAATGACACAACTTCGAATTGAGAAAACCCCTAACCAGTCGACAATCACACCAGGTCAATCGCCCAGATATCGCCCTCTCAAACTCTCTGTGTTCGTTTGTAATGAAGTGAACTGAACTGACGGAGGGGCCATTTTTTTAACCTAATACGCTTCCGCAAAAAGCGAAATCATTTAAACTTATTTCGCTTCTTGAAGAAGCGAATTACCTTGGCATAAATCGCTAGTACAGAAAGCGAATTAGGTTAACCTTAATTAACGCCCTAATGCAAAAATCTGGTCAAAGAGTAATTCGCTTTTGGCATTAGCGAATTAGTTAATTCGCTTTTCCTAGTAGCGAATTACCTCAAAGTTGGTCATTCTGGTACATACTTTGAAAAAGGTGATACTATGGTAAATACTTATGAAAAAGGGAATTATTTGAGAAAAAAATCCTATTCTTTTTGTGTTTTTGCCCATAATTTAATGCAATGGTACTTTATTTTCGATTTTTTTTTTTTTGCAATTCATCCCAAGGTTTTAAAAAGCGCTAAGCGTCGCTGGGCGCCGCATCAGCACTTAGCGCCTAGGCGGGGTCTAGACGGAACTTAGTCAGGACCGAGAATTTCGAAATAGTTATACTCACTCTGTCTCGCTTTAAGGTTCTTACTTTCCTTTTTAGTTTGTCCCAATTTAAGGTTCTTACTTTGCTTTATTACCTAAAATGGAAAGTCGGACCCACTTGTCATTCTCACAACAAAAACTCCCTACCCACTTTCTCTCTTCCATTTTACTTTTCATACTCACAACATTTACTTTTTCTTAATCTCCATGTAAAGTCAAACTAAGAACTTTAAATTGGGACGGAGAGAGTAATATCTTAGGTGGGATTTAGGCGTTTCATGAACGCCTAGCGTCTAGTCGGCCTAGACGGACGTCTTTTAGAACACTGTCCTGATGTTTAAGTAGAAAATACAATTGAGGGTGCGAATTGGTATTACGTGAATACTTGGGGGAAACGTGTTGCCGTCCAAACATAGAAAAATTCGATCACTCAGCGATCGCTTCTCTCTTTCCAAACTATGGCGTCTCCCAAACACTTCGCCACCGCTGCCGGCACGCTCCGAACACGGCTAACCACCTCTCTCCGCCAAAGAGGCGGTGGTGGAGATGGACCAAGCCGATGGACCACCCCCGGCCACCAAGAACGGCCGAACGGCTACCTCTTCAACCGGACTCCACTCCCACCGGGCCAATCAAGGAAATGGGAAGACTGGGAACTCCCTTGCTATGTCACCAGCTTCCTCACAATTGTCATCCTCGGCGTTGGACTCAACGCCAAGCCTGATATGACAATCGAGACTTGGGCTCACCAAAAAGCCCTAGAACGCCTCGCAGCCGCTGCATCATCTCCGGCCGATGAATCCAACTAATTCTTCGACCTCGGTAACCAACAAATTCTTCGATCTCCGTAACGCTTTAATTTCGGCTTTTAGTTATTTGATCCGTTTGGAATTGTTTGATTTGGTTGGGTGATATGGGTTTTGCGGGTCAGTGTCAAACTTAGGGTTTGTGAAGTTAATTGTTGATATGGATTTTGGTATTGTGTTGTAGTTCCACAAACAAGCGGGAAACAGTCGAATTCTCTCTAGTACATCTTTGATTTGTTGCTTATTGTGCTTTCAGTATTTTTCCTTTGATTTGTTCATTCAAATTTTGATTTCAATTTCAGTAGTGGTTATTTTGTACTTGTTCAGGAGGTTTCACCCATTTGGAGGGCAAGCTACCAAAATATGCAATGTACTTTCGTTTTGGTTACAATTTATGCAACGTACCACAAGTTTACCACATAATCCAACGTACTTTGTAATTTTGTTCCAAAAATGCAACGTACGTTGTAGTACGTTGCATTATTTGAAACAAAAATTGCAAAGTATGTTGCATTATTTGTTACGAAAATTGCATATTTTGAAATAAATTTGAAAGTACGCTGCATTATGTGGTAAACTTATGGTACATTGCATAAATTGTAAACAAAGGCTTGGTACGTTGCATTGTTTGGTAATTTTTCCGAAACAAATGATATTATAATCATGTTTTCTTGTAGTAACTTACTTTCTCTGGCCAGAGTTGAATTCTTGGATATTGTAGAATCACATTGGTTGAACTGGAAACTTTATTAATAAAATCTTTTTTTAGTAATAATCTCGTGACATAGATGGTTGGGGTGGTCCAGATGTTGGTTCTCTGGCATTTCTCTTTCTCTAGTTTGTGTTGGGTGAAACCCATGTATGTATTGTAGAAGAATTAAAAGCATAAGGACCAAAAATATTGGTTAAACCCAATGTTGTTACCAGGTATATACAATTTCAAGCAGAGGCTGACACATGCCTATACAAATGGATGGAAGTGAACCCACTAATTTAATTAGTGTGTGTAGTTTAGTGGTTAAGAATATGTTGTGTTTTTATCGGATGGTTCTAGGTTCGAGTCTTAAATCAAGCATTATTTTTTCACATGACAATTTATAGTGTATTTGTGCACCCACTTACAAAATGCTCTAGGTCCGCCACTGATTTCAAGGTTCTATTTCTGCTGGATTCATTTTACTCTTGGAAATCTGAATCATATTGGGTGTTTAAGAGTGTTTTTGCAAGTGGTTCTTAGCAATAAAGAAAGGGAAAATTTCCCTAAGGGCACCCAATTCCAGATTATATTACAGATAAGGAGAGCCCCAGATTAAATACCAGAAAAGGAGTTGGGCCGAGATCAAAATTCCCCAGACACCCCTAGGATCCGTTGACCAGTCAAAAATAATTCCTAAATACCGATACTACCCTGCATATAAAATGCCTCACTCTCTCTCCTCAACATCATTTTGCCAGATCTCTCTCTCTCTCTCAAAACACACACACAGTAAATCTCACGTTCTCTCAAACCCTTACCCTAACCTCACTGCCCCTTTCTTCTCCGGCCAATCTTCCCACCGGAGACCTTTTCTCCGGCCATCCATACCAGTTACCGGCGAGTCCGCTCCCCCAGATTAATCTGGCTTTTTTCACAGATTTACTTCAGATCTGTTGCCATCTTCAGATTTCGAGCTTGAGTTTGACCTGCGAATTCGAAGGTTCATCTCAGGCCGTCTTCTCTTGTTATTGCACCATCTCCACCACCGACATCCAAACGCCGGCCATCAACTCCGGTGTGTATCATCACCGCCTCTTCTCTCTTTCGGGTCTCCCTCTTCAACAACCTCTCAAGGTCACGTCTTCACAACCACAACAACGCCGTCGTAGTAACCGGCGAACCTCAGATCTAAATGCCGGCCATCATCTCCGGTTAGATCTGCTTTATTTCCGTTTAGATCTGCAAAAAGTAAATGAATTTCACTAACATTTAAATTTCATTTAAAGATAGACCTTTTGATGTTTTTTTTTTTTTTTTTGGTTGATTCCTCAACCTCTCAAGACAAGTTGTAAATCTAGAGTTAGAATTTTGTCTTTTCTCCGTGAAGTAGGTATATTGTTTGTATGGCAATCAAGTTTCTATGGTCAGAAGTGTTTCTATCACCGTTGAATAGAATTTCCATATTTTTCTAAATGCTCCAATTTTGGGTGGATGCAAAGTATGCATTATAGCAGGGAACATATCTCCAATTGATGTGATAACCCATGTTCCAATTTTGTGTGAGGAGGCAGAAATTCCCTACGTCCCTCAAAAGAAGTAAGTTGGACTTTCTCTCTACTGCTTGAACTGTACTCCCTTTAAACCGTCTGATTTTATTGGTATGGTAGTGATTTGCCTCTTAGATTTTTACTAAGTTATTGAGTTTCTGTGATTTTAGTTGCTCTCATTTCTGCCAATGATTTTATTAACTATCTGGGTTTCATCTGTAAGGATGTTTAGCCTAGTATTTGTGTGTAAGCATGTCCATCCAATTGGCAATGGTTTGCTGCCTTACATTTCTTTCAGTTCCAGCTCCTTCCAGCAAAACCTAAATCATATTTGACCAGATAATACTATTATTATTATTGTTTTCTAAAAAAATAAAAAAATTGAATTTTTTTTACTCTTATATGTTAATTATGTGTCATCTATAAGAGTTTGACTGCTGTTTGACCGAGTTTGACCATATTTGACCAAATAATATTATTTTTATTTTTTTAAAAAAAATGAAAAAATGATTTTTTTTACTCCTATACGAGTAATATATAAGACTCTACACTATTAATATATAAGACTTTTTGCTCGAACAAGACTGAAAAGTCTCATGAACATGGTCTGAACCTGATCATAAGACTAAAGTCTTATTGAACTTGTTCATAAGACTTTGCTCTTATGAATAATAATGTGTATTATAAGAGCTATTTTCAGTCTCATTAAAACATGTTCATTTGAATGAACCTGTGTTCATAAGACTAAAAGTCTTATTGAAGCTGTTCATAAGACTTTTCAATCTCATTAAAACGTGTTCATAAGACTTTTGACTCTTATATGTTAATTATGTGTCAGTTATAAGAGTTTGACTGCTGTTTGACCAAAAAAATTTGTTCTGTTTTTTGTAAAAAAATGGAAAAAGTGATTTTTTTTTTTACTCTTATGTGTTAGTTATAAGAGTTTGACTGTTGTTTGACCAAGTTTGACCAAATTTGACTAAAAAAAATTATTAATTTTTTTGTAAAAAATGAAAAAAGTAATTTTTGTAACTCTTACTCCCTCCGTCCCTCTTGAATTAGGATTCTTGGTCAAGTAAGTTATACTTTGACCAACAATTTGAAGAAAAATAATTATCTTAATGAAAATCTAAAAATAGTTATTTAGTTTATTATTAATCGTGATAAAATAATTTTTTAAATTTTTTTATTAGGATCATTATTTTTCTTCAAATTATTGGTCAAAGTATAAATTGCTTGACCAAGAATCCTAATTCGAGAGGGACAGAGGGAGTATATGATAATCATTATAAGAGTTTGACTGCTGTTTGACCAAGTTTGACCAAAAAATTTATTATTTTTTTGAAAAAAAATGGCAAAAGTGAAATTTGTGACTCTTATGTGTTAGTTATAAGAGTTTGACTGCTGTTTGACCAAATTTGACCAAAAAAAATGAAAAAAGTAATTTTTAAAACTCTTAATGATAATTATGTGTAAGTTATAAGAGTTGACTAAAATTTTACCAAAAAAGTAAAGTTGGGAAGAGATATGAGGGTATTTTAGTCTTCTTACATTATTTTGCTAGTGAGGGGTGTATGAGGAATTTTCCATCTGGATTTTCCTTATTTGGGTTTGAATCTGGGCTCAGGGGCCCTAGAGTCCAAGGGCCATAAAGAAAGTTTTTCTACTCTATACCATGGGATAATGCACATATTGTCACGGAAGACTCCTCGTGCATGTCCCTTCAGCAATGTTCAGTAGTGCTCTTGATGAAAATGATGAATGTACAGTCGATGGATCTATTATGATAACAGGTAGGTCACTTAATGCAGTTTCGATCATTTATCCGAACACATCTTGTGAATTTTGACATGCTAGAATGATTTCGAGTTTTGTATAGCAAATCAGTTCTTATCTAGTTTGCTGGGACATTTTTGATGCTATATGCTCTGTCATTTGAAGCTTCTTGGTGAAAATGATGAATTTCCAGTCGATGGATCTATTATGATAACAGGTAGGTCACTTAATGCAGTTTAAATCATTTATCCGAACACATCTTGTGCATTTTGACATGCTAGAATGATTTTGAGTTTTGTACAGCAAATCAGTTCTTATCTAGTTTGCTAGGACACTTATGATGCTATATGCTTTGTCATTTGAAGCTTCTTTAGATATCAAGGTAGTTGGGGTTCGGGTGCCTTGAATGGCGCACTACGCGAACAACGCGGGGTCTTTTTTATTAGGATTAGAAGAGTACTATATATATATACTCTTTTTTATTAGGATTAGAGTTTTTGGTATGTGTTTTGTTCTTGCTGGTCTCTGAACGTCAGTGAATTTTGTGGAGTTATTCTTTGTAGCCATATAGGAGTATCATTGATACGGTATTTTTTCCAGTAGAGTTTTGTTTATGATGTGTGAGGGGTAGTCTTAAATTGTGCAATGTTGTGATTTGTGAATTTGGAGAGTGTGCGTGTGTGTGTGCGTCGTGTGTTATTTTCCATTTCAGTTAGTTAATGTGATTTGTTGATGATGTATAAGGGGTAGTCTTAGACTCTATTATAAATTAAAATTACCAATGTGAAAGGTGTAGAGGTTATTCATTACTAACCCGGTAACCCCCCTCATTTTTTGATCATTTGTTGCCTCCACTTCCTGAATACTGCAGAAGACTCATCTGTTGAGATTGGGTTTCTATTTGAATTTCTTGTTTTACTACTACAGAAATCCTCATTTCTAAACTCGAATGCTCCTAGATTCTTGAAGCACTTGAGATAAATAGATATAGGATGCTACTCCCTCCGTCCCAAAGTATATGTTCACCTTTCCTTTTTAGTCTATCCCAACGTATATGTCTACTTCCTAAAATGACAAAGAATCTTTACTATTCCTCCCACTCATTCTCTCTCCTACTTTACTTTTATACTCACAACACTTGCATCACTTCCACCATTTGTTAATCTCCGTGCAAATGAGAGGGTGGACATATACTCTGGGACGGAGGGAGTACTATGCTAGTAACATAGTAAACAGTAAGTAGTTTGCAACAAGTCCAATTGATAAGTCCATCTGTTCTTATAAATTAATTATATAGAGCATCTGTCTATGTGCTTGGAGTTGGCACAAATGATCTTACTCATAATGTCACACTTTCATTTTCGTCCGTCTTGAATTAAATGACCATATTCTCTTAAAATTAGTGACAAGGCAACATTTATTTGGGGACTGAAGGAGTATATCTCAAGTTTGTTGATAATATATTTCTTACTGATCTGCAAGTTACCGATCATATGTTCAAGTTAAATTAATCGATTTTTATTCTCTATTTGTGTATTTTTTGCAGACTATCCTCGACAAATTCATCAAGAGAATAGAAGATGAACGGGAAGCAGCAGTTGCAGTAATAAAACCTTCATCATCTGTCAAGGGTGTTGACTACATGGCATTTTATTCATTTGATCTTGAAGCAGCAATGCACAAATCAGATGCTCTTTTTTTCCCCTCTCTTTTACTGTGTGTGCCAAATACAAAGTCAAAGGACTCATTTGAACAGCTTCTGATGTAACGGTTGCTTGTACTTCTGTTCTACTCTAATTTCGCTCGTTTCCGTTAATTCTTGAGGATTGGATGGATATAAGCTTATTTATTTATAAAGAGCCGTAGTATTTGCGTTAATGCTCGAGTTTTTAATGTTGAGGGATAGATATCCAAAGTTACTATTTTGAGATTGTTATTTGTATTCATGTGTAAAGAAAGCATTTGGTTGTGTTTGAAAATATTGGATATACTTGGGTAATATCCTAAAACAAGCTATTCTTTTTTATACGAAAAATGAAAGTTTATACCTTGAAGTGAAAAAATTAATACTATAGGTCCCAAATAGGATAACATGCAAGACTCAAGGTACTTGAATGAAATTAGCCCCTTGCAACTTACAAAGGCAAAAAACATTATTTTGGTCACTAGACTTTAGTCTTTTTCAAAATGTGGTCATTAAACAATATTCTTTAAAAATGTTTTCATTAAACTTGTACATTTTTTAAAATGTGTGAACTCCGACAATAAAATTGCTAAAAACTTAACGAAAGTTAGCCATTGACATATCACTTAATTGAATTACGTTGAATTTCCAACCTCGATTTTCATCATCTCAAAGTTTAAGAATACAATAAATTAATCTTAGAAAAGCAAAATCAACCCTAATTATCTCCTTCCTCTTTCGCTCTTAATACTCAATCCGCGACCTATCCCGGAGTGAAATTCTCCATATGAATTTCGTAGTCATTCACAACCTCTTTTACACCCCCAGATCTGAAACGATTTTGAGATCTATCTCACGCACTTAAGCTTCGGCCAGAAATCCCTCATCTCAATTTAGAAATCGTCATCTCAACTACAACATAAAACAGTCACTATGATTCAAATTTTAGTTTAATTTATTCTTTCAATTTGATAGTAGTTTTGAACTAAAATGTGGTTCAAAATTTTGAAATTGATAATTGTTGTGCTATGGATTTGGTTGTTGTTGTTGTTGTTGTATGATTTTGGTTGTGGTTTTGGTAATGGTGGTTTCAGACGGTGGCTGCAGTGGTGGGGATGGTGGTGAAAATGAGGTTCTAAAATGTAACAAAATGTTATAAATTGTAACGGAGGCTAGTTATGTGATATGAACAACTTTCGTTAGATTTTTAATGAGTTTATTAACATAGTGAGCACATTTTTAAAAATGTAAAAATATCATGAGGACATTTTGAAAAAAAAAAAAGTTCAATGAAGACATTTTGAATTTAGCTAAAGTTCAGTGACCAAATATAGTTTTTCCCACTTACAAACTGTCACTTATCAGGTTCTTCAATTGAACTAGTGGCACAATAGTAAAAGGGTTAATTGCAATTTGGTTACCTGAGTTTGTCGTCAAGTTTCAATTAGTTACCCAGTTTGTGTTTCGGTCAATTTAGTTATCGAATTTGTCTTTTTGTTACAATTGGGTGTAAAATTGGTTAGTTCGTCAAAAACCTAACGTAAATGGATGAGAAATGTAACAAAGTTCTTTCAAAATTGCAATGATCAACCTTAAGTTTAAATTATTCCATTACACGCCTAAGTTCCTTTGACCAGTCAAATAAAAGTCCTAAATACCCAAACTACTCCCATCCCAAACAAAACCCTCCCCTCTCCTTCCTCCGGCATCCCCTCACGCTGAAACAAGATATCTCACACACACTCTCTCTCTCTTTCTCTAAAACCGACACACCCACCCACGCTCTCCGACACCAACGCCGGCGCTCTTCATTTTCTCTGGCGAATATCCCCCAATGTAGCGACCCCAAAACCCGTTTCTATTTATTTTATAATTTTGGGGATTTTTAGTTGACTTATATGTGCATTTTATGTGTTGCATCATATTTTATGATTTGCATATCATACTTGATTATTTGTGTTATTTACTTAGTTAGTAAAAATAATGATTAAATGAGTTAAATGATTAAGTTGAAACTTTAGGGTCTTTGTTGAAATTATAAGTTTAGGGGTTAAAGTGTTAACTTTGAATCTTGGGTGACCAATTTGTAAAATTTGGTGGAGATATTTAAGGAAACTTCTCCTTCTCTCTTTCTTTCTCTGTGTTTACAAAAACTTCTGCAACATTCCTCGTTCTGTTCCTAGGGTTAGGAGAAAAAGGTAAGTTCAACCCATTTCGATTTAATTCTTTTTATTTACTTACCCGTTTTAAAAACTAATTATATAAAAATGATCAGGGCGTCGAATAAGTCATTTCTAGCCGAACAAACTTATTTCAGCGGTACTTTTTCCGGAACTAGGTAAGTTACTAATTCCCCTTTAAATGTTAAAATAGTCATATATGCTATATATGATACTCCTACTTGTTAATTTTGTGTTTTGGGTAATATTTGCTATACTTGTAATTTTGGGACAAAGGGAGTATATGGAAATTGTTTTAGCTGAGTATGGGATTGGTTTGGAACTCAAATTGAACTCTAATGAAAGTTACTAATGTGGTGTAGTATAGTGTGTAGAATATATGCTATACTTGTGGGACGGAAGGAGTAACAATTGAACTAAGGAGGAATCTGGGATTTGGCCCAAATTAGGAGGAGGCGCGCGCACCCTATATAAGGAGGTGCACGCATCCATCGTTACTAACTTAGGCAAAAATTGACTGGAGAAGGGAGGCGTGCGCATCCCTTTGGATGAGGCGCGCGCACCCTTAAGTGAACCAAAAATAGTGAGGTTCTGGTCCTTGGAAGCGCGCGCACCCTATGGGGTGAGGCGTGCGCATCCCCCCTGTTTCCAAGGTTTGATAGTTTGTGTTATTTGGGGTATAAGAGGACAAGTGTGTATGTTATCCTTGTGGTTGTTTATGACTTAAATGTGTATGTGTATGACTTTTATGTCGTTGACAAACAAGATTGGGTTGTGATTAAATGTCCTTTTTATGGACTCTTTATAAGGATTCTTTGTGGGCATCTTGTGATGTTTTGGCTTAATTCCTTCTTGGATTAAATGCCCCGGGTTTTGTTTAGCAAGTATTCATTACTGTGCTTCTTGTTAAAAGTCCAGCTGGTCTTGTTGTGGAGTCAGCCAATGGAAGAATTATAGTGGTACAGGTAAGTCCACTATAAGGTTTTCCATTGGAGCTTGTGAGTCAGGCGGTGGGAGAATTATAGTGGCACACAAGCCAAGTTCACTATAAGGTGTCCACTGTGCCTTCTAGTTTCCCCAGTCCAGATTGGCCTTGGATGGGATGAATTGCTCCCTTTGGTGAGTATTTGGGTTATGACTTTGTGTCATATTTCCCTCTCTGGTTACTTGGTTCTATTGGTTATTATTTGGTTTTCGGGATCCCAACGGCTTCAGCTATTTATGCTGCTCAGATGGTTTTCTCTGATGGGTTTCTCAGTTGGATTTCTCATCAGTTATGGTTACTGGTTAAACCTTGGCTTTGGTATCCACCGGAGTGTGGGCTATGTGACTAATGTGATATATGAGTTGATGTTATATGCTATATGCTTACTTGTTGATATTGTTTCTTTATGATCATCATGTCAGCATGTAACGTAGTTGCATTTTAGTAGCTTACTGAGATTTATTCTCACCCTTTATTTGTTTACTGTTTTAGATAAAAGCGGGTCCAGGGGATAGGACACTTGGCACGAGAGGACGTTCGTTAGGTAAGAGTTGGGACTTGTTTTGTTGAAGGTTACATTATGTAAATGTAAACCCTTTGGGTAGAGTACCCGTACTTCTTATGGTTCCATCTATTTTGGTAAAAGTTGATGTATGTACATTTGTTTAAAAGTTTGTAAGCCTTCGGGCTAAGTACTTTCGTCGTGAAAGTGTTTGTAAAAGTTTGTTTCAAGTTAAGTGAAGTCTTTGAACTTCAAGTGTGTTTTTGTGCCACTTTCTAAAAGGACATTTCGAAAATTTTTCTAAAAGGTTCCATAACGTCTTCCGTTCGTGTCCCGAGCGTGGGGCCAAGTAGGACCACGGGTACGGGGCGCGACACCCAACCCCTCCGACCGGCCTCTATTTCAATCTTTGACTTTTGATTTGGGTTACGATTTTTCATTTTGATTTCGATTTAAAGCGCAAATCTGGGTTTGTTCCAATTTGATTTTGATTCTGATTTCTGATTTTGATTTTGATTTCGATTTCTAATTTTGATTTGGGTTTTGTTTAATGGTGTTTCTTGGTTTGTGTTTCGTGGCTTTTCTAACTCTTTGATCTGGGTTTTGTTATCTCTGGGTTTGTTCATGTTTTAGAAACCCAGATCTGCCGTTGGTTTTGATTTTGAAGATTGCACTGGTCGTGGTGGTGGCACTACGGTGGTGCTGGTGGTAGGCATGGTGGTAGGCATGGTGGTGCTAGTAGTCATCACCACCGGCAACGCCTCTATCTGGGTTAATCTCGAAATCTCAAGACAAAATTGTTATTGTTGTTGATTAGAAGATATGTGGTTATGGTAGTGGCCGGATTTGGGTGGTGGTGATGACCGGATTTTGAGAAAGTGATGATGACGGTGGTTATCGTGGTTGCTGGACTTGGGCTTTTTATTGTTGTTGTTGGTTAGAAAGAAGATAGCTCTTAACATTAGTTAGTTTGGGGGTGTAATGGAATAATTTAAACTTTAGGGTTGATCATTGCAATTTTGAAAGAACTTTGTTACATTTCTCATCCATTTACGTTAGATTTTGACGAGCTAACCAATTTTACACCCAATTGTAACAAAAAGACAAATTCGATAACTAAATTGACCGAAACACAAACTGGGTAACTAATTTAAACTTGACGACAAACTCAGGTAACCAAATTGCAATTAACCCATAGTAAAAATCAAATTTCACAATATTTAAATAGGATTTGATCCCTTCTTTTGCTTAAAAACAAGTTTAAAACAATTTTTTTTTTAATAGTTGTAACATATCATTCATTTTAAGGTAATTGTCATCGTTTACGTATCCCTATTTTATTTTATTTTATTTTGATATTTCTAATAGTTTCAATCATGGGACTTATTTGGACAGACAAAGAGATCTCATAAAGAGATTTGATCCACTTTTGATTAGACACTTAATGGACCTTGAAATCGTAGTTGTATTCATTTAATGGGCCCTTTACAATATTTTTTATTATGCCAAGCAACATCAAGACTTTTTATGAAATATGGAGTGAGTTTTAGCACAAATTGATAAAAAGGAAAATAAATTATTACAATAGGCCATCACAACTTTAGAAATAATAATAAGTAAAGTTATTCAATTGAACTAGTGGATCAAATATATTTTTCTAAGTTGTTGCCCTCTCAGTTGTAGTTGTAGTTGTAGTTGTAGGCTGACATGAATTGGCTCTACACTTGAACCATTAACATGCTTGCATTGCATGACTAATCCATCATCAACTTGACCCAACTCTTGTATGTAATATAATTGGGTCATTATTCCCCTTAAAAGACGTTGTTAAAGAGTAGAGTTATTCAATCTACATATTGCATCAATTATATTTTTCTAAGTTGATGAGAGACAAATAAAAATTCTACAAATACTACTCCCTCCGACTCATATTTATCGCTAGTTTTTGTTGACCATATTTGAACTTTAACTAATATTTTATGTTGAACTATTAATCTCTATTAAAATTTAAAGATGGTTATTGATAATGTTTCTATTGGTGATTTAATAACTATTTTTAAACTTTATGGAGATTAATAATTTAACATAAAATGTTAGTCAGTCGACGAAAAATAGCGATAAGTATGAGACGGAGAGAATATTTTAGGTTCACAACTCAAAAAAAAGTTTTAGGATTATTTATTTCATATAACTTATTTATCATATTCACACTAACTATTTATTTAAGTCACAATTTCTACTCACCTAAAATCTAACTTAATTATTTTACCCATAACACCTACTCATTAACAATATTAAATATTTTTTTCTTAAAACTCAAGAAATAAACCTTAAAAAAACAGAGGGAGAGGGAGCATGTCTTTAGTACATATTACTCCCTCAGTCCCATAGTATATTTCCACTTTTCCTTTTTAGTACGTTCCAGAGTATATGCCCATTTCCAAAAATGGTAAAAAATCTTACTATTCCTCCCACTCATTCTCTTTCATACTTTACTTTTATACTCACAACTCCAATCAACTTACTATTCTCTCCCACTCATTCTCTCCCCGATTTTACTTTTATACTCACAACACTTGCATCACTTCCACCATTTCTTAATCTACCTCTAAATTAGAGTTTGGACATATACTCTGGGACGGAGGGAGTATACTTTTCCTTTCTAGGACTTTTTAAAATAAAATTTTCATACTTTATATAAATATTTGTAAAACAAATTTATTATTTTATAAATAATACAAACAATATTATATTTTAATAATATTATCAAATTAAAATATAACATATATATTATGTACTCTCTCCCGTCCAAAATAATTGTTATTTTTTTAAGCAAAAATTTTGGCCAAAAAATAATTGTCATTTTAAGTTTAAGCATTCAAATTCTTGTTCTACACTTGCTTTGGAATTTGTTATAAATCATTAATCAGTTTATTGTGTGGAGTAGTATAAGAAAAGGAGTAATAGGTAAAATTATTACTTTCATCATTAATGAGTAGTAATCAGTAGTATTTTTTAAAAAATTGTGAAATTGTTAAAAACGATCGTTATTTCAGACCGGAGGAAGTATTATTATAATTTAAAGCTAAGATTGCACTTATCTCACGGAAGATTTGATGATGTTAAAACTAGGGATAATAATAACATCACACTTTGTATCTACGTCACCTTTACCATGTACATGTCGGCCGCTTGTAAGTTGTGACTGTATCACTGTTACACATGTGCGGTGTACGGGACATTACTATAAATTTAAAAGATTGATATTAAAATAAATTTAGGGAGGGGCTAATGCCACTACATTTTCTACTTATCGACTACAATCTTTGTAAATTGACACAAATATCCTTTTATATTTAAGGAATGAATGGAATATTTTAGTAAATACTATAATACTTGACTTGTCAAATTAAATTTTAACTAATTATGATGATGGCATTATTTACCTTCAAGTTACTTTCCGTATATAAAAATAAATTTGATCCTGTAAAATAATTTTTATTTCCCTTTTAACTGAAAACTGTATTTTTATTTTTACTTTTATTTTTAGCTTTTGATTGATGACAGCGAAATAATCCAATTATACGTGATATTAATAATTTTCTTAATCATAATAAAGAATCTTGGAAATATTTAAATTAATTTTGATAATAATTATTTATTTTATGAGCTTGACAACATATTATTTAAAAAAATCTACAATAATGAAAAATATTAGTTAGTAAGTTCACAATGTACTTTAATAGTTGAAAGTAATAAGTACACATAAATATTGTAAAATAGCCACCAGACTATCACTTAATTTTTTTATTATATATTAATTAATACATTCACTATTCAAATTTTATACTTCTATTGCAAAATTCAATGTTTAAATTATAATTTTTTCAACACTTTGTCTAATCATTTTTATCTTCCTCTTTTTCAGTTATCTTTAATTCAACCCATAAAGGAAAATAAAATAATTTATATACACAAATTAGTATTTTTAATCTCTTGCATATAAAAGAACTAGGTGACATTAAACCAACAAAATAATATCAACATAAAACCTTGTGAACTCTTGCATATAAAAGAACTAGGTGACAGTTAAACCAACAAAATAATATCAACATAAAACCTTGTGAACAAAGTCGTTTTTCTCACATTTCTAAGATTAAGATAGAATATAAATAAATTAATTTCATGTTAACACTTTCATATCCATACTTTAATTTATTGCATAGAAATATTTTATTTCTCTTATAATAAGTAAAAGAATTAATTTGAACATTTAAAAAAAAAAAAAACAATATATGATTGTAACAGATTATAATGGATGTAGTGGATAAATTAATTTTGTAGTATAAGTGATATCTTATTAAGGGCAAATGAGTCAAGTAAATAATTCATTTACCAAAAATTACTATGATGTAGTGTATAAGTATTTATGGTAGTGGCACTAGCCACTCCCTAAATTTAACAGATAAAGAAAATATTTAATACATAATTGAAATAGTAATAATTATCTTACAACATGAATGCTAAAAAATTTAACAAAATGACTAAGACAACCGTTTACTCTCCATTAATTGCATGTTCTTGAGAAAATTGAATTGCATAATGATTATAAACATAAAGAATTATCCTATATAAAAAATAAAAGTATTTCTATATATATATATATATATATATATATATATATATATATAAATTACACAATTAATTAAAAACCCAACAATCTTATCAATAGAAGTGCATAAATATTGGAATAAATGATCGAAATCATAAAACGTCAAAAATTGACTCCAAAAGTCCTAAAACAATGTATTTATATGTTTTGTAACCTTAAAACAAAATACGAAAAAGTACAAAAACTGATTAAAAGAATGTACAAGACAGTTTGAGGCCCTAAATAATGTTCATTCGACCTTTTAAACCATGCGTCAAAGGACTTTGACCTATCGCTTTTGTTCGTCTCGCTCCGACATTCGATTTGATATGCGGCGCGTTCAGTGGTTCATCCTGAGTCAAAAGTTACGACTATTACCGCGCACGCGCTCAAATGGTTGCGGAAATTTCAACGCATTAGTGTCCGCATCAATTAGTAATTTTTCACTATAATTGATCAAAGTTAATATAATTTTTTCACTAAATACATAAATTAAAAAGTATCATATAAAAATCAATTTACATGCAAAATAGACTACTTGTACTAAATTAAAGATAATGCCTTGTTTAAACTTTGTGTCATGAGAAATTTTCACTTTTACCCTTGAAATTGAAACTTTTAGGAGGGAAGCTCACTATCATGTTTTTATATATAGTATAGATATTGATTAGTAACTTTTCATTCATATTTATTAAACTTCATTTTTTTTCACTAAATTTACAAAGTAAAATTTATCATATAAAAATCAATACACGTGCAAAGTTGATGACTTCTAACAAATTAAAGATAGTGATTTTTGTTCGTCTCGCTCCGGCGTTCGATTTGATATGCGGTGCGTATGGTTCATCCGAAGTCAAAAGCTACTGATGATGCCAAAAAGTGTCGGATCAGCCATAATCCAGCGGTTCGGGTAATCCAGCAATTCCTTGGTGGCCTGAAATCACAATGAACAAACGTAAACTAAGCCGGGGATTCTCCGGCGAAGGCCCTCCGGCGTGAGAGTAAAAATATGGTTTTTTTTTTTTTAGAGAGAAATCAATTGACAAGAGTTTAGAGTCAAGCGGTCTGTTACCAGAATAGGCATGTGAGGGCCTATTTATATAAGCCCCGATAGATAGTCCTTGCTTGGGAATGAAGTCAGGGAGTCCGTTTTGGTATAGGACCGTGGTTTAGGAAAGTAGAATCCCGATTGGGATTGTATTATGGTAGTTTCCTTGTTGTAGAGGATCTCCTTGTTTGGAGAGTATTTTGGACTCTTTATGGACTCCGTGTTTGACTAGGAAAAATCTTGGAGTGTTTGATCAAGTCACTGGACGTGGCCTTGGTCGCCGTAGAGACTCCTCGTCCTCGGTTCGTTATGAGTCCAAGGAGAGTGATTAGGAGGGAAGGTTCCTAGTAAGCTCATCTCCTGGCGGCGGCCATGTGGATTAAGTTGAGAAGGCTTGGTCGGTTTGGGGCTCCTCGTCCTCGTCATGGATAGAACAAGGATGGAGAGAAGGTGATCCGGACTAAATCCCATCATTAGAGCACAAGATTTCTAGTGATTGGTCTTTGACTCCTCGTCATCGGTTTATGACTCCTCGCCCTGAGACTCCTCGTCCTAAGACTCTTCGTCCTCGTCCTGGATAAGACCTAGGAGGGTAGTCATGGTACTTGGGACTGGGTCTCCTTAGAACTAGGTTGGTAGGCATCCGCTTCCTTATGGTTAGCCTAAGCAAAGCCGAGGAAGGCATGTGGTGTCCAAGACTTGGTCTTTGCCTTCCATGGACTTGGTCGGCATGTATGAATGCCAAAGAGGTGGATTGTTATACGGGTGGGCTTGGCCCACGTCCCAAGTCATGTAAGTCCTCATGCCGGTCCAAGGTTTGATATGAAGCCTTGGTAGGCACGCCCTACTACTGGTAGTTCTAGGCATGGTAGCCTCTTAGTGGGATTCACCCAGGTATGACCCGGACCATGGTTGTGCTAGGTTTATACCGGCTACGACTGTTTCCGCGCACACGCTCAAATGGCTCTGAAAACTTCAACGCATTAGTGTGAGCATCAATTAGTAATTTTTCAATATATATTGATCAAAATTAATATATATTTTTTCACTAAATAAAGTAATTAAAAAGTATCATATAAAAATCAATTTACATGCAAAGTTGACTACTTGTACCAAGTTAAAGATAATGCCTTATTTACCCATTGTGTCATGAGAAATTTTCAATTTTACCCTTGATGATATTTTTTGGAGGGAAAGTGAATTTCTTGTTATTAATATACCCCCTCCGTCCCGCTCGAATTAGGATTCTTGGTCAAGCAAATTATACTTTGACAAATATTTTGAAGAAAAATAATGATGCTAATTAACATTTAAAATTGTTATTGTATCACGATTAATAATAAACTACATAACTATTTTTAAAATTTCATTAAGATAATTATTTTTCTTCAAATTGTTGGTCAAAGTATAAATTACTTGACCAAGAATCTTAATTCGAGCGGGACGGAGGGAGTAGTATAGATTAGTAACTTTTTATTCATACTCCCTCCGTTCCATAACTATGTGCACAAATTTCCATTTCGGATGTCCCATTGATAAGTCAAACTTTCCTAAAATGACAAAAAATCTTTACTATTCATCTCACTCATTCTCTCTCGTGATTTACTATTACACTCACAACACCAATCAACTTACTATTCAATACCCCACTTTATCTTTCCTACTTCACTTTTCACACTCACAACAACTACCCACTACTATTCATTCCTTAATTCCCGTGCAAAACCCATTTTGTGCACATGGTTATGGGACGGAGTGAGTATTTATCAAACTTCATTTTTTCACTAAATATACAAAGTAAAATTGATCATATAAAAATTAATATACATGAAAAGTTGACGACTTCTAACAAATTGAAGATGGTGACTTTTGTTCATCTTGCTCCGTCGTTCGATTTGATATGCGGTACGTTCTGTGATTCATCCGGAGTCAAAAGTTACGACCGTTTCCGCGTACGCGCTCAAATGGCTCCGAAAACTTCAACGCATTAGTGTCTGCATCAATTAGTAATTTTTCACTATATATTAATCAAAATTTATATAATTTATTCACTAAATAAAGTAATTAAAAAGTACCATATAAAAATCAATTTACATGCAAAGTTGACTACTTGAACCAAATTAAAGATAATGCCTTATTTACCATTTGTGTCATGAGAAATTTTCAATTTTACCCTTGAAAATGACACTTTTAAGAGGGAAACTCACTATCTTGTTTTTATATATAGTATATACTCCCTCCGTTCTGGGTAAGTTGCAACATGGAAGGGGAAGCACAAAAATTAAGAAAGGAGAATAATGGGTGGTTGGGAGGAAGAGAGAGAATGAGTGGAAAATAATGAGTGGTTGGGAGGAAGAGAGAGAATGAGTTGAGGATTATAAAAGTAATAAAGAATTTCCTTATTTGGCATTGTTGCAACTTAAGTGGAATGCCCAAAATGGCAAATTATTACAACTTACCCGGAACGGAGGAAGTATATATTTGTATTTTTATCACTATACTATATGTTTTTGGTCATTTTTCAGTAATTGAACAATGTAAATGAATTGGACACAAATGGAATATAGAACTTAGAACTTTAGAAGTAAGGACACAAGATATAACGAGGAAATCCCTTGGAGCAATCGTCCTCCGGCATAAAACCTTGGGAAGTTTTGGTAACCTGCTTTGACCAAATGATTTTATTAATGTATGAGTTTGAGAGCAACGAGAGTATAGAGAGAGCTTCACAATGAGAGTGCGTGTGTGTTTACAAGTGTTTTCTTCTCTCTTTTATACTTGAAAAACAAATAACAAACTAAGCAAAATATCTAATAACCCGGAGAATCTGGAGTTGTTTTGTAGAGCAGCCCTTGTGAATACCCGTTGATGATGAGTAAATAATCATTGACTTGGTCTCCAATTTATCACATGCGTTGCAATGATTCCCTGAAAAATAGGAACAATAAAATTTTCTTTCAAGATGTCTGATTCCCTGAAAAATAGGAACAATAAAATTTTCTTTCAAGATGTCAAGTTGAAACAGTTGTCACGATGTCAAGACATAGTTGTGTTGTTATTGAAATTTCCACCGCAAACAATTACCCCCAATTTTTTTGAATTTTGAAAAAAAATTGTAAAGTTCAAAATTTCAGTATAACCGCTGGCAACCACTAATTTACTGAGTAGGCAGTTGATGAGACGGTTTGGGCGAGTGGGGTAATTGAGTGCTAGTAAGGGTCTATAACCGCCTAAGGATTTGCTTTAAATCTCATACTTATCTCTTCATTCAAAGAGTTTCATCTGTTTAAAGAGAAAGCGAGAGAGTTTGCAATGATTCCCTGAAAAATAGGAACAATAAAATTGTCTTTCAAGATGTCAAGTTGAAACAGTTGTCACGATGTCAAGACATAGTTGTGTTGCTATTGAAATTTCCACCGCAAACAATTACCCCCATTTTTTTTTAATTTTGAAAAAAAAACTATAAAGTTCAAAATTTCAGTATAACCGCTGGCAACCACTAATTTACCGAGTAGGCAGTTGATGAGACGGTTTGGGAGAGTGGGGTAATTGAGTGCTTGTAAGGGTCTATAACCGCCTAAGGATTTGCTTTAAATCTCATACTTATCTCTTCATTCAAAGAGTTTCATCTGTTTAAAGAGAAAGCGAGAGAGTGCAATCTCTCGTCTTCAATTTTGGTGTTTCTTTCCTTTTTATTTTAAGTTCTTGAAATGGGTAAAGGGAAAAAACAAGTTGATAATCTTCCGGTGGGCTTTAAGCGTCTAAGGTTCCTTAAAACTCCGTCTGATGAGAGATGTAGGTTTAAAATGTCTCATATTGAGGTTTTGAAAAAGAACAATGTCTTTCCTGGAAACGTCCAGCCGCCCGACCATGTTGGTCAATTTTATAGGTCTGAGTCGCCTAAACCCTTTCGCCCCCGAACTACGACCAGCTTGATTCCTACCTAGGGATACGTAGTAATCCTTTCAAAATTAGGGTCCATCCTTCCAACCATTTTAGTCACCTCCCTCCCATCTTCGTAGCGCACCAGATTGGGATTCTTCTTTTTTATCGACAACCTCTCTTCCTTCGTAAGCACCATTGCCAAGGACTTTGTAAGTACCCCGATCATGATCGCGTCCCCTTAATTATACTAATTATACAAGTCTATGGGTATTTTGGGCATTACCTAGTCCAAATAGGTAAGCAAGTGCTTTTAAGGTATTCAAAATTGCAACACGACCTTACTGGAATCTCTTGCAGGTTAAGTTTTCTTGCTGGACAGCTGACGGAAGGATCCAGAAACAAACCAATGTGGTTTAGCAGAAGGAGTCGTACGGCTTGAAATGCTCAAAGGCATAATAGTCCTTACGGACTCTTTTGTCATCCAAGGTCCCTCCATCCACATCCCAAGTTTCAGGTTAGTCCTTATAAATAGGGCCCATGTCTATTCATTTCAATAACAACACCAAATCTATGGGGAAGATCTGGATTTCAGACCCAGATTCTCTCTCCTCAAAATAACCAAACAACCAAGAAGATATGATTAACCCATGATTGGTAAACCCTCATTATCATCCTCTTAAGCTTGTCTCTTATATCTTGATTATATAATCCATTGTCTATATATTTGTTGTTGGGATTATTGCCTTGTTCTTGAATCTTTATCATTATTGTTTGTTTAATCTTATTATTTGAAATGGGATCATCTCATATATTTTGATTTGGACCCAAATCACCCAAATGATCTCAATTGTCATCCTACACCTAAAAGTGTATTTGAAGGATGAACAAAGAGGAGATGTGAGTTGTTATTATAAAATCCTTTGTTTTAAATGTCTCTTTAATTTTCATGTTCATTTCAAGTGCTTTCAAATCCCTCTTTCTTTGTTGAATCTTTCATTCTCTCATGATTGCTAAATCCATAGTCATGCCCTTGTCATGGTTACGTATACAAGGATTTAAGCATAGCATTATCATCCTTGTTTATTCCCCTTTCCCTTTTTTCCCCTTTTCTACCCAGTTTGATTCTGCCGTGATTCAATAGAATTTCCAATTTCTGTTTGAGTCTGGGTAAATTCAGGTTAGGAATCTGTGGAAATAACTGCCTAACAGAATGAGCCGTATGGACTCTTTTGCTCCCTATGAGTAGAGCCCGTACGTACTCTTCTGTTGCCATGGAGAATGTTTCTCTCTTCTGTTCATTCTTTCTGTTTCAGTCCAATCCTGCCTAAAACATTTCAAATTGCACAGTTTCTTAAAACAATTTGTTCCTTTCAATTTAAACCACACACACACAAAATTTCAAAGAGGTAGGAAGTCTCCTGGATATGAGGCACTTCGGGTGAACACGCCAAATGTTCTTCTCGAAGTGTAACTTGACCTCCGGACTCGGAAACCTATATTTATTGTCTTTTCATTCTTGAGGCATAAATATAAACAAGGGTTAATTGCAATTTGGTTACCTGAGTTTTACCAAATTCTGCAATCGGTTACTAAATTTGTCAAAGTTGCGATTGGGTTCCTGAATTTGCTGAACCGGAGCAATCAGGTGTAAAATTCGTTAACTTGTTAAAATTGTAACAAAGTCATCGCATGTGTCACGACCCGAAATATAGGCTCTATTTTATTAGTAATTAAATGATTTTTATTTAATTATTTGCTTAATTATTTATTTAAATTATTATCTATTTAAATAATTATGTGTGCAATTTATGTGTTATAATATTTATGCCTAGCATTTTATTTGGGTCTTAATTGTTAGGGAGAGTATCTTAGTTGAGCTAGTTAGTAAGGGAAAAGGGGGGGCTAGGTGTATCATTTCAAATTACTCCCTCCCTACTCCTACCCTCTCCTTCTTACACCCCTTCTCCCTCACCCTACTCCCTCCCTCTCCAGCTCTCTCTCTCCAAGCCAAGAAAAGGTGAGTTTTCTTCTCCTTCTTCTCTCTTCTTTTTCTTCATCTTCTTCTAGTCATTTCTCATTTCCTAAAACGTAAACATTGTTTAGATCGTCGCTAGGATCGCGTAGAGTCAAAAAGATTTGAAATCCGTCAACTTTGAGAAAATTCAAGTAAGTTACTTTTCCCCCATTTTTTATGCCAAAATGCTCATATTATGTTCATATAATGCCATTGTTGTTATAGTTGAAGTTTGGATGAGTTTAGATGTTGTTTGGGGTTCATTTGGGTTTTTGTCTAAAAATGGTGATTGATGTTGAAGTTGAGTTTGATCCTTGGTTTGGGGTCATTTTTGGTGTTCTTAAGGTCCCCTTTTGTGTTAGATGTTGTTTGGGTACCTTAGAATGACTATTGAAAGCATTTGGTTTGAGTTATGTTGTTTGGGTGGAAAATTTGGGAGAAACCCAGTTGGTTTTGGCCGTTTTCCGGCGACCTGGGTGCGTGGGCGACCGCCCATGATGGGTTTGGGCGACCGCCCATGAGATCAGTTGATCCGGAGGATTTGACCAAAGTGAGTAGGCGACCGCCCACTATTGGGCTGGGCGACCGCCCAGGAAGTCAGTGAGTTTTGGGCTTGGGATTGGGTTTTGGGCGACCGCCCAAACTGGCTATGGGCGACCGCCCATACCAGCTGTTCTGAGCCTCTTTGTTATTGAATTGTTTAAAAGTCCAAGCCCGATCTAGGCTCGAAGTATCACCCTAGTTGACTTAAGTTAATGTTGTGGAACACTTTATTGTTCGAGAATGATCCCCTTGTGATCGATTGTGATATGTGATTTATTTAAGTATCATTTTGAGAACGTGATTCATCTTTGATGTGCGGTTTATATTGGTTTGCCTTTGTGGTGATCTATTTGGATTGATTCCCTACTTTGGAATCCCTTGTTGTTTATCGTGCTAGTATTTTATTACTTAGCCTTTACGTGAAAGTCCAGCTGGTATTTTGTGTGTGTTTGGGCGATGCGAAACATTATGATGGCACGGCCAAGTCCATTATGATGTTGACCATTGTTTTGCCCCCTTATTACCCTCCTCCAGATTGGCCTTGGATGTGAGAAGAGCTAGCTCCCTTGTGTGCATTTTAGCTTTACTTGGAGCATGACTTTGTGGCATGTCTCCCGTCCTTTGTGGCACTCCTTTGGTTATTGGTTCCGGTACCGGGGTTTTCTCTTCGGCTTTCATGCCATTATGAAGATGTTGATTGGTTGATAATTGAAGCTGCGCAGCGATCCTTTACTTGGATGTTCCGGTTTGGAAAACCTTGGCTATATCCTTTGTTATGTGTTTATTTCCGCTGCTATCTGTATGTGATAAATGCTATGTGCTATGTGATATTTATCATTGCTTATTGCTTATTGCATCATAGCATGTCATGTAGTTGCATTAGTAACTTATTGAGATTTATCTCACCCCGTTTCCTTTCATCTTTGTTTTTCCTTAACCCCCCCCCCCCAGGTGCTAAGGAATAGTCTCGCTGATCACGAGAACGAGGACGTCGAGTGTGGATCCGTTCTTTTGGGGAAAGTTGTATAGGTTGGTTTACATTATATCAATGTGTAACCTTTTGGGGATAATTGTACCGAATATTGACGTCATTAGGATTTTGTACATTTGTATTTTGTTAAGCATAAACTGTGGAAGTTTATGATGATTGTATATGGTTTTTACCAAGCTTGGTTTTGTAAAACTTTGGATTATCCCTTTTTGGTATTAAATGGAATTTTAAACTTCGGTATTTTGGAGTTTATTGTTAGAGTCGATGTCCAGATCGCGGTCCCGGGGCCCGCGGGGACCGGGGTCGCGACAGTTGGTATCAGAGCTATGGCATTAGCTCTATGTATAAGTCTAGGTGGATTAGTATGACCTAGGTGGGTAGTAGAGTGCGGAGTGATTAATGGTTGATGTCTTATGCAGGTAATTATTCTCAATGTCTGGAAGAAGAAACAGAGGAGGTGCTAGTGGGGCACAGAATCCGAATGATACAAGGGATGAAGCCCGTGCTATGTTTCAAGGCATGTTTGAGGCGGCCATGAAGGCCATACATGATCAAGGTCCGAGGGTAGAACAAGCACCACCCCGTTATGGTTTGGAGCAATTCTTGAAACTTAAACCGGTTGAATTCAATGGGGAACCCGATGTAAGGAAGGCTGAGTTGTGGATTGAGTCGATGGAGAAGATTTATGATGTGTTTGGGTGTTCGGATGAGGACAAGGTCCGGTTTGCGGCTTACAAGCTTGTGGGAGCCGCCGAGCATTGGTGGAAGGGCGTTAAAGCTACTTGGGATGATACTCACACAGTTTATGCGTGGGAGTTGTTCGTGCGTAAGTTCAGAGAGCATTTCATTCCGGTTGTTGATCAAAACCGAAAGGAGATCGAGCTACTCAACTTGGAGCAAGGTGTGTTGTCTATAGCACAATACTCGGCGAAGTTCATAGAATTAGCCCGGTATTGCGACTATTTGGTGAGGACCGAGGAACAAAAGGCTATGAGGTTTATTCGGGGATTGAAGACCTCCATCCGTACTCAACTGATTGCTCAACGGATAGTGACTTTTCAAGATGCGGTGGACCGAGCCTATTTGATAGAGCAAGATATTGGGGAGCATAAAAGGAAGACTGAGGTAGCCAACCCGAGTAAGCAAGGAGCGCAGAGCAAGTCACAACCAAGGATTGAAAACCGAGGTAACTTTGGGGGACAATCTCAGTCCCGAGGGCAACAAAACCCAAGGAACCCGGGTACTACTTCCGGGAACCAAGGGAGCCAAATTAGGAGGCTTTGTTCGTATTGTCAAAAGGAAGGTCATTCTGAAGACCATTGTTGGAAGAAGCAAGGAAGGTGTACAAAATGTGGACAAATGGGTCACTTTGTAAGGGATTGCCCGAGAGGTAGAGAACAGTCATCCGGGTCAGGGGTTAGTATTAATCAGGGTCAGAAAAGGGACGCTGCGGGAAAGCCCAAGATCCAAGGGAAAGTGTTTGCAATGAATCAACAACAAGCGACAGATGATCCATCCGTTATTGGAGGTATTGTTTCTGTGTCTAATGTGAGCGCGCGAGCGTTAGTAGATCCAGGATCATCTCATTCATACATTTATGTGCAATTTGCTTCTATGTTAAATGCTGCATTCGAGTCTTTACCGTACGTGCTAGAGGTGTCGACCCCTATAGGAGAATGCTTGATTTCTGATCGAGTCTTTCGTGCTTGTGATGTGGTTATTTGTGGTCGAGTCCTTTGTGCGGATTTGGTAGTTCTTCCTATCCAAGACTTTGATGTCATTTTGGGTATGGATTGGTTGAGCAAGTTTCATGCTTCTGTTGATTGCCGTGAGAAAACTGTTACTTTTTCTATTCCTGATGTGCCTAAGTTTGTGTTTGAGGCTTGTCCTCTGAGTAGGAAGGTTCGCTTAATTTCTTTTATGAAAGCGAGAAGATTGTTGCATAGTGGTTGTGAGGGGTTTTTGGCTAGTGTTCTTGATACTAGGAAAGAATCCCCTAGTCTTGATAGTGTTCGGGTAGTTCGGGAATTTCCCGATGTTTTCTCTACCGAGTATGAGATGCCTCCCGATCGTGAGATAGAGTTTTGTATAGATCTTTTGCCGGGTACGGCTCCGATTTCGAAAGCGCCTTATAGGTTAGCTCCCGCCGAGTTGAAAGAGTTGAAGGTTCAGTTGCAAGAGTTGCTTGACCGAGGGTTTATCCGCCCTAGTGTTTCCCCGTGGGGAGCACCGGTTTTATTTGTGCGGAAGAAAGATGGTTCGTTGAGATTGTGCATCGATTACCGGAAGTTGAATCAGGTTACGGTGAAGAATAAGTATCCTCTACCGCATATTGATGATTTGTTTGATCAGCTTCAAGGGTCCGTGGTTTTCTCTAAGCTTGATTTGAGGAGTGGGTACCATCAGTTGAAGGTTCGATCGGAGGATATTCCGAAGACTGCTTTTCGCACTCGTTATAGCCATTATGAGTTCTTGGTTATGCCGTTTGGGTTGACTAACGCGCCGGCCGTGTTTATGGATTTGATGAACCGGATTTTCCATCCCTATCTTGATTCGTTCGTGGTGGTTTTCATCGACGACATTCTTGTTTATTCGAAATCTCGAGAGGAGCACGAGCAGCATTTGAGGACAGTTTTATCCGTTCTTGCGAGGGAGAAATTATTTGCGAAGTTTAGCAAATGCGAATTTTGGCTCGAGAAGGTGTCATTTCTGGGGCATGTTATTTCGAAAGATGGGATTTCGGTGGATCCTTCAAAGATTGAGGCTATAGTGGATTGGAAGAGACCCGAGTCAGTGACCGAGATTCGTAGTTTTTCTTGGTTTAGCCGGTTATTACCGAAGATTTATTGAAGGGTTTTCGAGGATTGCTACTCCGATGACTCAGTTGACCTGGAAGAATGTTCCGTTTGTGTGGACCGAGAAATGTGGCAAGAGTTTCGAGGAATTGAAGAAGAGGTTGACTACCGCACCGATCTTGACTTTGCCTAATGGGAGCGATGGCCTAGTGATTTATAGTGATGCTTCGAAAGAGGGTTTGGGTTGTGTGTTGATGCAGAATGGGAAAGTAATCGCGTATGCTTCGAGGAAGTTGACCCCTAGTGAACAGAATTACCCGACTCATGATATGGAGTTAGCGGCTATTGTATTTGCGTTGCACAAGTGGAAGCACTACCTTTATGGAGCGAAGTTTGAGATTTTTACCGATCACAAGAGTTTGAAGTACCTTTTCTCCCAGAAAGAGTTGAATAATAGACAGCGCCGATGGATGGAATTGTTGAAGGATTATGATTGTACGATTTCTTATCATCCGGGAAAGGCGAATGTGGTAGCCGATGCGATTAGTAGAAAATCTTATGTGGCTTCGATGATGGTTCGAGAGTGGAAAATGCTTGAAGATGTTCGAGATTGGTCTCCTCGTGAATCGAGACATGGGGCTATTTTTGCGAATATTAGGGTGTCTCCGACCCTAATTCAGAGAATAAAGGAAGCTCAGAAAGAAGATCCCGAGTTAGTGAAGGTATTGGGTAAATTGAAGGAAAAGAACTTCGAGGATTTTTCTTTGAGTTCAAGTGGAGTGTTGACTTTCCGTGGTCGTTTGTGTGTTCCGGATGTTGATGGAATTAAACAGAGAGTTCTTGATGAGGGTCACAAATCGAGGTATACTATTCATCCGGGCAATACGAAGATGTATCAGGATTTGAAGCAACAATTTTGGTGGATTAATATGAAAAGGGAAATAGCAGAGTATGTTTCGAAGTGTCTAACTTGTCAGCAGGTCAAAGCCGAGCATCAGAGACCCGCGGGATTACTTCAGCCATTAGAGATTCCTGAGTGGAAATGGGAGCATGTGACTATGGATTTCGTTACGGGACTGCCTCGTACCCGTAGGAAGTATGATAGCGTTTGGGTAATAGTGGATAGATTGACCAAGAGTGCCCATTTCTTGCCTATTGATATCAGATATTCGATGGAGAAGCTTGCAACCCTTTATATCGACGAGATTGTTAGATTGCACGGGGTTCCGGTTAGCATTGTGTCAGATCGAGACCCGAGGTTTACTTCTAGATTCTGGAGGGCGTTTCAGGAAGCTTTGGGTACAGATTTGCGATTCAGTACTGCTTTTCATCCTCAGACCGATGGTCAATCCGAGAGGACTATTCAGATTTTGAAGGATATGTTGCGAGCGTGTTCGATAGACTTTTCCGATTCTTGGGATTCGCACCTACCGTTAGTGGAATTCTCTTACAACAACAGTTATCAGGCTAGTATCGAGATGGCACCGTTCGAGGCCTTGTATGGAAGAAAGTGTAGATCGCCTATTTGTTGGGATGAGGTTGGTGAAGCGAGAGTTTTGGGTATTGATTTGCTTCGGGATTCAGTTGAAAAGGTTAAAGTTATCCGGGATAGGTTGAAGACAGCTCAGAGTCGTCATAAGAGCTACGCAGATAACCGAAGACGAGATCTTAGTTTTCAGATTGGTGATTGGGTGTTTTTGAAGGTATCTCCAAAGGTGGGTATTCGTAGGTTTGGGAAGAAAGGCAAGTTGGCTCCGAGGTTTATTGGCCCGTTTGAGATTTTGGGAAAGGTTGGACTTCTTGCGTATCGTCTTGCGTTGCCGCCATCTTTGGACCGGTTGCACAATGTGTTCCACGTTTCTATGCTTCGGAAGTATGTTCATGATCCGTCTCACGTGTTACCGAGGATACCGGAAGATATTGAACCCGATATGAGTTATGAGGAACGACCGGTTCGGATCTTAGATTCCAAGGTCCAAGAGTTGAGAAACAAGAGCATCGCGTTGGTTCGTGTCCTTTGGAGGAATCATAACATCGAGGAGTCGACGTGGGAGCTTCGCGATGAGATCGAGAGGAAATTTCCGTGGCTTTTTGTTTAAGGTAAGTCTCGTTAAAATTCGGGTCGAATTTTCTTTAAGGGGGAGTGAATGTCACGACCCGAAATATAGGCTCTATTTTATTAGTAATTAAATGATTTTTATTTAATTATTTGCTTAATTATTTATTTAAATTATTATCTATTTAAATAATTATGTGTGCAATTTATGTGTTATAATATTTATGCCTAGCATTTTATTTGGGTCTTAATTGTTAGGGAGAGTATCTTAGTTGAGCTAGTTAGTAAGGGAAAAGGGGGGGCTAGGTGTATCATTTCAAATTACTCCCTCCCTACTCCTACCCTCTCCTTCTTACACCCCTTCTCCCTCACCCTACTCCCTCCCTCTCCAGCTCTCTCTCTCCAAGCCAGAAAAGGTGAGTTTTCTTCTCCTTCTTCTCTCTTCTTTTTCTTCATCTTCTTTTAGTCATTTCTCATTTCCTAAAACGTAAACATTGTTTAGATCGTCGCTAGGATCGCGTAGAGTCAAAAAGATTTGAAATCCGTCAACTTTGAGAAAATTCAAGTAAGTTACTTTTCCCCCATTTTTTATGCCAAAATGCTCATATTATGTTCATATAATGCCATTGTTGTTATAGTTGAAGTTTGGATGAGTTTAGATGTTGTTTGGGGTTCATTTGGGTTTTTGTCTAAAAATGGTGATTGATGTTGAAGTTGAGTTTGATCCTTGGTTTGGGGTCATTTTTGGTGTTCTTAAGGTCCCCTTTTGTGTTAGATGTTGTTTGGGTACCTTAGAATGACTATTGAAAGCATTTGGTTTGAGTTATGTTGTTTGGGTGGAAAATTTGGGAGAAACCCAGTTGGTTTTGGCCGTTTTCCGGCGACCTGGGTGCGTGGGCGACCGCCCATGATGGGTTTGGGCGACCGCCCATGAGATCAGTTGATCCGGAGGATTTGACCAAAGTGAGTAGGCGACCGCCCACTATTGGGCTGGGCGACCGCCCAGGAAGTCAGTGAGTTTTGGGCTTGGGATTGGGTTTTGGGCGACCGCCCAAACTGGCTATGGGCGACCGCCCATACCAGCTGTTCTGAGCCTCTTTGTTATTGAATTGTTTAAAAGTCCAAGCCCGATCTAGGCTCGAAGTATCACCCTAGTTGACTTAAGTTAATGTTGTGGAACACTTTATTGTTCGAGAATGATCCCCTTGTGATCGATTGTGATATGTGATTTATTTAAGTATCATTTTGAGAACGTGATTCATCTTTGATGTGCGGTTTATATTGGTTTGCCTTTGTGGTGATCTATTTGGATTGATTCCCTACTTTGGAATCCCTTGTTGTTTATCGTGCTAGTATTTTATTACTTAGCCTTTACGTGAAAGTCCAGCTGGTATTTTGTGTGTGTTTGGGCGATGCGAAACATTATGATGGCACGGCCAAGTCCATTATGATGTTGACCATTGTTTTGCCCCCTTATTACCCTCCTCCAGATTGGCCTTGGATGTGAGAAGAGCTAGCTCCCTTGTGTGCATTTTAGCTTTACTTGGAGCATGACTTTGTGGCATGTCTCCCGTCCTTTGTGGCACTCCTTTGGTTATTGGTTCCGGTACCGGGGTTTTCTCTTCGGCTTTCATGCCATTATGAAGATGTTGATTGGTTGATATTGAAGCTGCGCAGCGATCCTTTACTTGGATGTTCCGGTTTGGAAAACCTTGGCTATATCCTTTGTTATGTGTTTATTTCCGCTGCTATCTGTATGTGATAAATGCTATGTGCTATGTGATATTTATCATTGCTTATTGCTTATTGCATCATAGCATGTCATGTAGTTGCATTAGTAACTTATTGAGATTTATCTCACCCCCGTTTCCTTTCATCTTTGTTTTTCCTTAACCCCCCCCCCCAGGTGCTAAGGAATAGTCTCGCTGATCACGAGAACGAGGACGTCGAGTGTGGATCCGTTCTTTTGGGGAAAGTTGTATAGGTTGGTTTACATTATATCAATGTGTAACCTTTTGGGGATAATTGTACCGAATATTGACGTCATTAGGATTTTGTACATTTGTATTTTGTTAAGCATAAACTGTGGAAGTTTATGATGATTGTATATGGTTTTTACCAAGCTTGGTTTTTGTAAAACTTTGGATTATCCCTTTTTGGTATTAAATGGAATTTTAAACTTCGGTATTTTGGAGTTTATTGTTAGAGTCGACGTCCAGATCGCGGTCCCGGGGCCCGCGGGGACCGGGGGACCGGGGTCGCGACAGCATGTGCCAAACACGTGACATTTTACTGAGGTCAAAAATGTATTTTCTCTCTAGCACAAAACATCAAGGTGAATCCACACTAGGACAACACCTAAAATTGGGGATTTTGAAGAAAACATCAACAGCTTCTTGAAACATATTCATTCGACCATAAAACCGAATCAAGTAAACGAAAATCGATTTGGGTGTTTCAAAGACTTCCACTTTCTCGAGGCGGTCGAGAACCGCAGGCAGTTGGTGGAGCTGGGAGGTCTGAGTTAGGGTTTTGATGACAAATTTATAAGCATCAGGAGCTGGGTCACAGCTGTAAATGGCGAACGAGTCAATTAGGGATGAGAGGAGGTGGGTTGTGGGTGATTGTTTTAGGGATCGCAACGCTGCTTGCTGATTGAAGGTTTCTTGGGGATGGGTATTGTAGGGGGAGAGTAGCCATTTCCGACGGCGGCGTAGATGGTAGTTATGAAATTTATTTGTTGCTTCGGAAGATGAAGATAAAGATGAAGATGATGATCTTGAGAAGATTTGAAGGTGTAGAAATTTAGGGATGCGCTGAGCTGTGGATCTTGACATTACCTTTGAATTTCGTTGCAGTTCTGTTTCGAAGAATTTGAGCTGCTTAATTAATTTACCCGCCAAATAAAGGAAACCGGTTGAGGAAATGAGGATTATTGGGCCTATAGAGCTGTGGATCTTGACATTTTACTGAAGAAATAAAAATTGTTTTTTTTTTCTTTTTTCCAGGTGAATTTTTGATTAAAAGTACTCACAAGCCAGTGGCGAGGCTAGGGCAAAGGCAAGGGGGTCATTCGACCCTCTTGGATTTTGGAATGTGTCAATTTTAGTACCTTCAAAATTTTAGAAAATAACATTTTACTACTGAAAATGATAAATTTATTCACTTTGACCCCCTTAAATTTGCGAAAAATTACACTATTTGACCCTTGTATACTAAATTTGTAAACCTCAACAATACTACTTATCCCACAAACAACCTTGACCCCATTTTTCAAAAATCCTGGCTTCGCCACTAGCACAAGCCGTAATCTCTCTCAAAATAATGAGGTAAGATAGTTTGTATGTAGATGTTGTGTATATATATAAATATATATATAAATGTTTTAATGGATAATGATCCCTAATGCAAATGACGGGGTAGAAGACAACGAAGGTTTGGGGATTTTTGGTTGAGAAAATACATTTTTGACCTCAGTAAAATGTCACGTGTTTGGCACATGTGACGACTTTGTTACAATTTTAACAAGTTAACGAATTTTACACCTGATTGCTCCGGTTCAGCAAATTCAGGAATCCAATCGCAACTTTGACAAATTTAGTAACCGATTGCAGAATTTGGTAGGTAACCAAATTGCAATTAACCCTATAAACAATGTGGAGACTCTCCTTATTCGTCTAGTCCGTCCCACTCATTTGACAATTTCAGTCTGAAAAACAACCGATTTCTTGCGATTCAGATGCAGTATCTCACAGATACTCTTTCCGTTTGGTAACAATACGCATATACGTCTCATAACAACTTATACTAAATTCCTTTTTGGTTGTTCTATTGGCAAATCTCATTTTTCCTTTAATGTCCAACTTCATTTTTACATTTATTTGTCAATCCACTAGTTATCCTCACACACTTAAATTATAAGTATCACAATCATCATACTCGCAACCTATTTTCCCCTCACAATTCTTTTAAATATATAAGTACTATTTCCTTAATTTTTGTGTTGGAGAAAAATGGCGCAAGTTGTTATAAGGAGTATAAAATTTTAAAAAAAAATAATATAAAAATATATGTTGTAAGTATGGAAAGTGGGGTAAGAAAGAGAAATTGATATAAGAAATAGTAGTTGAGTATTACAAGTGTCTTATTGCATAAAAAAATTATTATAAAATTTTTATTTAAAAAAGTAAAACTTAGCACACATAAAAAACAGTTTGTCATAATATTATTATTATTACGATGAAATGGAGTTTTTTTTTTTCTTTTGTTGCATGTACCATAGTCCATGCATACATGCAAAGTGCCCAATGTAATCCACGCACGTGCGTGGTGCTTTGCATCATCTTTTGCAAGTAATTGATTTGAAATAACAAATCACTAGTTTGCATCTTAAAGAATAGCACTTGGTTGTCCTAGGGATGGCAACGGGTCGAGTATGGGCCGGGTTTAGCCAAACCTGAACCCAGCCCGAGATAAACATCATTAATACCGAACCCGGCCTGGCCCGATGACCTACAAACCCGTGCCCGCCCGTCTGCACCCAGTAATTTTAGGGAAAATATCTCTTTTTTGAAGATGAAAAAATGGAATATCATAAAAAAAATTAATCTAATAACAAATTAAAATCTTCCCGAGGAAAGCAGGGAAAGAACAAAGATTAGCAGTGACGGAGGACAGACGACAGAGAAAATTTCATGAACATCAACAGGTCTTGATGAGAAAATAGAAGAAAGACTTACCTCGATTGGTGAATGTTGATGGAGGACAGACGCGGAGACGGACGGTGATGGAGACGCGGTGACGGAGACGGACCGCGGACGGTGGGTCGGTGGCTGTCATTTAAGCTCCAACGCTGACAACAATCGCAATTTCCAAATTCGCAATTCCCCCCCTCTCCTCAGCAACGTCGTATTGGTACGAGTAACCCTAACTCTCCGACTCAAGACAATATATACCGGGCTTTGGGGGTAATAATGGAGGGGCTTAAGGGCAGAATAGGGAAACAATAATAAATCTAAGCACGCGGGTCGGGCCGGGTCCGGTCCGGTCCGGGCGGGTCAGCTGGTCTTACCGAACCCGCTGGGTTTTGGAATTTTGTTATCAAACCCGCCCCGCTCGGGCCGAAAAGCCCCGGAAACTGGTCGGGTTCGGTGGAAATGCCATCCCTAGATTGTCCCATTGAATTTGATTCATTCATAAAGTGGATCATTTACTTTATCACTCACTCCGTCTCATACTTATCGCTACTTATTTTCATTTTGAGCGTTCCATACTTATTGCTACTTACCCAAAATGTTCAATTTTCTCTCTCTTATCTACTCACAACAACTATCCACTAACTTATTTTCTCTCTCCTACCCACTTACAATACTTACTTTTCCAACATATTTTCTTAATCTCCGTGCACTCTCATTTAGTAGCAATAAGTATGGGACGGAGGGAGTATTTAGTATGGGCATAAAATTTTATGTTCCCAAACTAATACCCATATGAAGTAGCATTTATATATTAATTTTTATTCATCTGTAAATAACTTTGAGAGAGTAAATATGTTTTCTTAATATTAAATTGCAAAATTACAATGATTGATTAAATGTTCAATTAATAATGCTGTAAGACTCGTAAACACAACAACTAATAAAATATTCCCAATAATATTTGTGATTTAAATTATGTTTCGTTCTAATGGCAGACCTACCATGGGGCAAAAGGAGCAATTGCCCCCATTGTTTTTTCTAAATAAAAATTTATTAGTGCAAATTTTACAAAATTTTGGTGTTTAGTACTACATCTTATTGAAATTTGCTCTCTTTACAATAAAAGTTAGTAATACACAAAAATTTTGTCACCATTGACAGAAATACAGTTATAAATTTTTTGTTGTGTAATCTTTACCTGTCTATTGCCCTCTACAGAGTAGCTCAGCGGTAAGGAAGTGAAGGATGGTAAGAGAGGTTATGTGTTCAAGTGATGGGGGAACAGCTTGGCGACAAGTGATGTAAGTCTTGATGGACATTCCTTTGGAGCTACTCACCAATTTGGCGACTGAAATCAGACCTGAATTTACCTGTCTATGGATATGAAAAGATGATTCATACAGCCTAAAATGAAATATAATTCCCAAAGCAGGGGTGGACTTACATGGTGCTATTTGGGGGCCGCGGCCCCCGTTTGATTTTTTTTTTCTTTTTTTACAAGTGCAATTTTTTTTAAAGATTGGGAGTATTAGTGCAATTTAGTATACTTTGTCCCCCTAACCCTAATGTGAAGTAAAAAGTGCACATTTTTTTTGTCCCCTTATACAATTTTTATCTCCATTTACAAAAAATCCTAGGTCCGCCAAAGGAATGTCATGACTATGAATGAAATATAAATCCCAACTATGACTCCAATTCTCTTTCGTAACATACCCCAACCCAACACACTAGCACACGCTAAATCGAAAATCCATCTTGCAGAAGATTTATTCCCCGCAACAGTATCATCTCAAAACTATAATTTAAAACTAAGACAGTGGTAGTTATAGATTTTTTTATTTTTTTATTTTTTCTATTTTTTTTTTTGACAATGTCCACGCCATAAGGAGGCAAGGAGAGGGATCGACCCCTAGCGCTCACCGAGGGGTGAGGCTTGGCTTTACCACTGGGCCATTCCTTTGGGGACAATTATAGTATAAATGATCGTTTCCTTTTATTAGTAACGTAACAATCAAAATTAATTTGGTACAGATGAGACTTAATTCGATTAAATTAGTATCAACTATTGAGACTTAATTAGATTAAATTAATATCAACTACTCAGTTTTTTTTTCATGATAATTATCATATTTTACTTGTCAACAATAAAAATGATTTATTAATTATTTTATACTATATTTGCATAATAGTAAAATTGCACTAAGACACTTTTTTTTTATTTAGAAACGAGATATTTAATTTGGAATGGACAAAATTAAAAGATATGATATTTATTATAAAACTGAAATAATCTAAATTAAAATAAAAAAATATGATACTCCCTCTGTCCAAAATACTTGTAGTTTTAGAATTTTCAAACAAATTAAAAAATAAATAAAAACTAATGGATGTCTAATGGACTAAATTACCCTTGAAACATTTCAAGTACCAAGAAAATTAAATGCTTTGATAACGACAACTACCATTATAAATAATGATATATTGGACAAACAATGCAAAAAATGTCTAGATAAAAGCAAACTACAAATATTTGGAAACAAACTACAACCTTTAGAGTACAAGTATTTTGGGACGGAATGAGTGACAGACTACTCAAAACAACACTACATTAAAGTGTTCAGTGGATCAGGGGCGGATCTATGTACAAAATAAAATCAAAACGTTCATGTAATTTAGCGATAAAAGGTTAAGATTTTCAACCCTTATAAACTACAAATATTTTAGAATTGAAGGAGTAATTTTTTCACAATTTTGTATTTTTTATAACTTTATATTCACTTTATCCTAAAAAACTGGGAGTTTTAAGATTTTTACACATATTGAGAAAAACATTTAATAAATATTAAATAAACTAAATTACCCTTTGAATATTTTAAGTACCTAAGCAATTAAATAATTTTACAAAATGATAACTACTTATTATAAATAAAAGTAATTTTAGTTAAACAAAAAACAGTAAAACTGTAAGTAAAATCTATCTTAAACCAGAAGCGGAGCTATTCATGGTGTAAAGGAGGCAATTGCCCCCATTGGTTTTTAAAAAATAAAAATTTATTAGTGCAAAATTTATAAAAAAAAAATGGGGATTTAGTGCAATTTGTTGAAATTTGCCCCCTTTGAGATAAAAATAATAATACACTAGAATCTTTTTTGCCCCCAATGACGAAAATACACTTAAAATGTTCTTGTTGTGTAATCTTTGCCTCCATTGATAATATTTTCTGGCTCCGCCACTATCTTAAACTGTAAATATATTGGGAATAAATTGTGCACCAGTTTGAATTCGTCTCTCTGAGCCCCACCACCACCCCAACGTGAAGGAAAAGGCTACATTTACAATAAGTGTATAGAATCTTTCTATACACTACAAATACCATAGTGCCAAGTGTTTCAGGTGGACCTCATAGGAAAATCTTTCTAAAATAAAAATTTGAAAGCCTAATCTGTTTTTTTTTTTGTATTAAATAATAATTGATTATAAACCATTGATTAAATAATTAAATTATTGATTAAATTATTTTTTTGTATATCTTTTCTTTTTTAAAAATAAACTATTATTATCAATACTATTACTGGTCATTTAATATAAAAATAATACTTATGTTTCAAAACAAAATAAATATCTAGTAATAATAATGAAAATAATGGAATATCTAATATTAAAAATTATAATGATTAATAATAATAAATAAATAATTATAATAAAATAATAATAATTATTGAAAGTCTTATTACAAAAAATTGATAATACTCATTAATAATTAATAATGATAATAATTAAATAATTAAAATATTAATAATTTGATATTTAGTAACAAATAATGATCATAGTCACTAAGCACTGCTACCATCACCTGATCACAACCATCCTACTACCATTACAAACACAACCGCCACCAACAACGAAACCACCATCATTATACCATTGTCACTACACCTACCAAAAAACACCATCTTATCTAAAGCTCCATTGTTTCACGGAAAACAACTTTCGGAAAAATGATTTCCTGGAAAATGTTTTCCGGAAAATGAAAACGTTTTTGGAAAATGACATAAACATGTTTTTGGTTGTTTCGTAAATCTAAGGAAAATAATTTTCGGAAAACATTTTCATATGAGAAAAAAATAATTTAATATGAGAAAAAAAATATTATTATAAGAAAAAAATTGAATGGGGGAGGGGGGTAGGGGAGGTGTTCAAAAATAATTTTAATGTGAGTGGAAAGAAAGTGTGTGTTTTTTAGGGGGTGGGTGGATGGTGGGGTAGGGTGGGGGTGGAGGTGTTCAACGATAAATATGACTTAATATACAATTTATGGTTAGTATTAGGGGTGTTCACGGTCCGGTCCAGTCCGGTTTTCATCAAAAATTCTTAAAACCAGGACCGGACCAATTCTTCGGTTCTGTATAAATTTAGAACCAGGACCAGACCAATACATTTCAAAACCGACACTATTGGTTAGGTTCCATTGGCCCGGTTCCAGTCCGATTCCATATAACAACTTTTTTCTCATAAAAAGATGTACAACAATTAATAATTATTAATTGTTTTGCCATAAATTCAATGTTCAAACCAATATTAAACATTACACCACACTAAATTTATGAAGGCAAACTTAGGCTCAAGAGAAAAGAAGAACATTGCATGGAAATGTGTTAACTTTAGTCATTTACATCAGTACTCTGGACCGGAACTACTGAAGCACACAAAAAACCAAAAAAACCTCAACTATAATCTTAGGCAGCCAATCTGCCACTCACATTGCAAACTATAAGCATTCTATATATATACTTACCGGGACCAGACCAATTAACCGGTTCTATAGAAATTTAGAACCAGAACCAGACCAATAATGTTGGTCCGGTCTGGTTCTATTGGTTCGGTCCGGTTCCAGATTTTTTCTGCACAGCCCTAGTTAGTATATGCGCTGTGATTGTGTGGTCTTGTGGTTCGATCTCGCGGTTCAGATTCGATCTAGAAGGGTCAAACCACCATCTCACCACCATCCACTACCACTATTAACATAATTAAATATTTTTTGGTAAAATAATTAAATTGGGAATATAAATAAAGTATTTTCATATAATTAAATATTATAGGACTATCATTTTGGGACAAAAGGAGTATACAACATATGAGCCGGTATTTTGTGCGGCCGCCGCACAGCTTGCGACGGCTCCATTCGAGCCGCCAAGATGAGTCGAACTAATTTTTTTTTGCCCCAAAAAATTTTTTCCCATCTTTTTTTTTGCTCGCCAACATAAGTAACACTTTTTATTAAATATAGTAACAATTTTTTATACAAATGTAACACATTTTTTTCAACAATGTACCACACAACTTTACTAAAATGTAACAACTTTTATTGAGAAAGTAACAATTGAAAGGCAAACGATTATATACGTGAATTAAAAATGTACCACTTTTTATAAAAGAATGTACCACTCTTTTTTTTCAAATGTAACATTTTTAAAAAATTCAAAATTAACATAAGATTGACAAAACTAAAACTAATGTTACATTTTGTAATAAATGACTGTAACATTTTTTTTTCCAATTGTAACAGTTTATATTATTAAATGTAACATTATATCTAAAATGTAACAATTTTTACTGAGAAAGTGACAATCGAAATGCAAACGATTATATATGAATTTTTATTGTTTTTTAAAAAAGAAAAAAATAACATTTACCAAATAAAATTGTTACATTCATATATATAGAAAAATTATAATCATATATGTACTCTGTTACACTTCAATTGTTACTTTTATCATAAAAGAGTGTTATATCTCAGCTGACGAGCAACTCAATTTTTTGTGTCTTAAAAAAAAAATTATATAAAAAAAAGCAGACCATATAACGACCTATCTAGTTTGATTCGTCTCGTCGAGACGAACACGGCAGTATTTTTTTTTTCGAGTTATAAATCTTAAGATATAACATTTTAAAGTTACTGGAGGTTTTATTTTTTTAAAGAATGCCACGTGTCATGCTTACATTTGTGGTGTATAGAAAGATTGTGTACACTTAGTGTAAATGTATCTGTAACGACCCCAAAAACCCAACACTGGTTTAAAAATAAAATGAGCTTATGTGAGTATTTTGTGTTGCATATAATTACTTGTTTAGCATTATTTGCTTGATTATTTGTGTTAGTTTTAATTTGTTAGATTAATAAGTTAAGGAAGTAAATCGATAAAGTTGAAACCTTAGGGGCCTTGGTGAAAATTAAAGATTAGGGGTTTAAGTGTGCAAAATGGAACTAGGAGGCTCCTAAGTGAAACTTAGAAAAATCAAGTCACTCTTATCCTCACCATCACTCTCTGCGTTTTCATACACACATATCATATATTTCTACTTTCCGAATTCTCTCTCAGTGTTCTTGGAAGAAAAAGGTAAGGGTTCTTCTCATTTTAATTTTATTTCTTATTAATTAATCATCCGTTCTAAAATCCGACTTCGCCTAAATGTTCAGGGCGTTGAGTAGACCGTTTATAGCCGGTTAGAAAATAATTTCATCTATACTTTCCCGGTAGTAGGTAAGTTACTATTCCCCTTTTTATTTTTAAAATGTTCATATGCATATTATATGGTACTTTGTTTGGTGAATATTGCTTTGTGATGTGTATTGGTGAAAGTTGATGTTGGTGGTGCTAAAGAAGCTATTTTGTGTTGTTGAACTTAGTTGTGTTGATTCATATTTTGTAAGAAAGAAGTTAGGGTAGTACTTTTGAGACGGTGGAACAGAGGGAGTATAAAAGAATTCAGTTTTGGCCTTCGAGGTGTGTTGGGCGGCCGCCCAAAAAGGGCGTGCGGCCGCACATCTATCTGGAAGATTTTGGTCTTGGTCAGGGTATTTTTGGGCGACCGCACAGGTGGTTGTGGGCGACCGCCCAGGATGCTGAAAAACTGAGATGTTCCAATTCAATTGATTTGTAGGTCAATCTTGGTCTAGGTCTTAGGAGAGATCCTAGGATACCTAGAGGGTTATTGTGGAATACCAACGTAGTAGAATTGGTCCGTATGTGATCCAATATGGAATGATGTAACCGTTTAGGTTCATTTTGGTATTGTACATCTTTATGATGCTTTCGTGGGGTTTCCTACTTTGAAATCCCTTGTGTGAGAAATGTGTTTAACGTACTTGGTTGTTGGGCTCTTTATGGGCAGTTTATCATTTTTATGATGTACTTAGTATGGTTCCCTATTTTGGAATCATACACCTGTAGACACCCCGCCTTGGACCGCTCACCCCGATTGCACACTTGATTTTGTGTTTCTCCCTCTTTTAAGTGTTTTCTGTTAGTTTCTGTTACTTTGGTTAAGTTCCAGACGGGCTCCGTTAAGTCCAGGGACTAAACTGAATAACAGTTCT
The DNA here is from genome assembly GCA_026119855.1 of Campanula takesimana. Taxonomy (NCBI): domain Eukaryota; kingdom Viridiplantae; phylum Streptophyta; class Magnoliopsida; order Asterales; family Campanulaceae; genus Campanula; species Campanula takesimana. The sequence goes on from JAOWBW010000591.1 coordinate 565,215, forward strand.
AACTTTCTAGTCCATTCTGTCAAAATTTTCCTTTCAGAGTCGCTCGCCTCCGCCCCTTGAGGCCAGACGCACGCGCGTTCCGCCGCCTAGGTGGGATGCGCGCGCTTCTTGGGTGTGTCAGTTACAGGTTCTGCCCAAGAATCTCTCCCTTGCTCATTATACATGATTTTGCCCGGGAAAGATTTCTTGGAGACTCCGTTTGGCTCCAAAAAAACACACATTTTCAAATATAAAAACCCCTCCAATCCATCATTGGAGGGGACCTTGAACCTTGAATTCCAAAATCTTTCATTAAGCTTTGGCATCACATTCTTTCACAAGTATTATATACCTTCTCAAAAGTTGTCTTTGAAGATTACTATAGGTACAATTCTCTTCTACTTTATGTCTTAATATTCTTCTCCTTTTTTCAATCAATGTGCAATCACCCAAAACCATTTGGGACATGACACCAATGGCTCTTTCATTACATTGAATTGGCCTAGGAGTTATCTCCCTACATTCTAAACAATAAAACCCCTTTTTATCATTATTCAAATAGGAAGAACACATTTATCTTTAAAGTGGATTATGGACAAACAAGACCAACATTGCTCGGGCGAAATGGGTGTTTAAGTACTTTCCATTTCGTAACCTAACCCCCGAACCCTTCATCCCAAAGAATCTCTGTTTTCGTAAATCAAACTTAGGCTCATAAACATTAGGTTTTCTTACGTTCCTAAAAAACGTGGGTGGCGACTCTAAAACACAATTAGACATCCTAGGATAATTCACCGCTCTAGCCAAGTTATGTTTTCCCGGGGTATCTACAGTGGCGACTCCGCTGGGGACTGCTTGAGGGTTAAACTTGTGTTTCTGTCCATAATTCACTTTTATGGGCATTCTGGAAATTGATATGAGAAGCGCGCGCCTCGGACCTTCATGGTCCAAAGCGCGCGCGTCCCACATCACATTCCAGAATCGCCCGCCTTCCATGTGTTCTTCCTATTATTTCATGCTAACAAACAATGCAGGGGTTTCATTACACAATCAGGACTAGGGCAATCCCCTGAGTCCATAAGTTTCTGACAAGAACGGGTTTCAGGGACTGAATAGAACAGTGGGGTGTGGGCACAGTTGCCTTCATCAGAACAGAATTGGACCTTTGGACTGTCTTAATTTTGTGTTTATTTACCGGTCACACGGGTGATTCGGGAGTTGTAATTTGCGTGCTTATGTGTTTTTATCTTTTCTTTTCAAAAAAAAAATTGTCACGTGATAGACCTCACACTACATGCACATTACTCCTATGAATTGCTCACTATCGAGTCGCACAAGTCCATAACCCCAAACCCGTCGAGGCCCGTCCTAGAAAGTTTCAAGCTCCACCCGACCTTGACTCTTTCGAAGCGGTCAACCTCAGCCCGTGGCGTAGTTCAAGACTACATGTCGGGGGTGACCTTTAAGCCTCTCTTTAGCCGAGCACAAACCACACAATTCTAGTTAGGGTCTAACACTCCGTGACCAAGTCGGTTTTCATGTACCGAGATTTCCCTAAACTAATGTTTTCAAATCATACATGCCAACTTGTTGATACGGACGCAATAAAAATCCGTCCCCAAAAGTGGTTATTTTGGGCGAAAATAAAAAAATCCGTCCCCGCATGTATGCTTTACTACATTGATTTAGTTTAATCCCGATACATGTAGGATTCATAAACGTGATGGAATCCGATGAGTATATGGAACCGCGAGATGGTCTATATACTAGTGTGACGATTCCATTATCTTCTTAGAAACCCCAAAACGGACCCCGTCCCTCCGACTTATAAAAAAAAAAGAGTCTTTTTCTTATGTAGTTCGAGTCGTGTGCCCAATGTGTGTTCTCAACCTCTTCATGGACCGAAAGTGTGAACCGAGACTGACAAGGGCTACTTCTCCAATTATAGGCCCGGTTGGTACTCTCCGCGTCTACAGGGACTCATCCAACAGGCTTGTCCGTGAACCGATCACTCCAACAGCTTCTACATCATCAATGGCCAGCGACTCCAGCACCAACAACGCCATGACTCTCGAACAGCTCTCTTCCATGGTTCAAGCACTCCAACAACAAGTCTCTACCCTTAACCAAGAGGCTCAAACCAAGGAAAACTTGTGGCAAACTCATGTTGACAACCAACAAGCGGCCCACGAGGCCGAGGTCGAACAATTGAAAGCCAAGCTCCTCAAGCTATCCAAGAATAAGGGGGTGAACGACAATGAGGAATCCGAATGGACCCAAGGTTTGTTTGAAAGCCCATATGTTAGTGCCCGTACAAAAAAAGTAGGGGAGCCAAGCACCGACAACAATGACCACAAAATGGTCAATTCCATCATGTCCTATATTGATCAGAAATTTGACGGCCTCAATATGTGAAAAGGCTCCAACACAAGCCTTTATCAGTCATCTATTCTCATGAGCACGATGGCCGCTCTCCCCGACAAGTTCAAAATGCCCGACATTAGCAAGTTCAAGGGCAACTCATGCCCGATGGCTCACATCGAGACTTACATTTGGGCTATGGTTCCGAAGAAGGTCTCCCAAAGGTGATGGCTCAATGCTTTCCTCTCACTCTCGAGGGGGCGGCAAAGGATTGGTATGCAACTCTCCCGCTCAATGTCCGTCTTGATGGGGATGCCGCTATACTTGCCTTCAAAAATCAATATCAAGGCAACACCACTCACCGGCCCACAAGGAAAAAGCTTGAGAACACCACTCAAAGAGACAACGAGTCATTCATTGACTTCACAAGGAGATGGAATGACAAGCTCTCTGAAATTGTTGAGAGGCCAAACACGAAAGAGCAAATGGACATCTTCCTCAAGTGTCTCAAGATTGATCTCCGCACCCACCTAAGTGGGGCTTGCTACTCTGACTTCTCCCAAATGTATGAGGCAGGGGTACTCATGGATGACTTGCTCAAGGAGATAAAGAAAGCCACTCCTACTTTCCGTTACAAGGCCGCCTCTAGTTCAAACAAAGAGGCTACTGTCAATGCCGTTCTACTGACAAGGGGAATTACAAAAGGGTCCCTCCACCACAAGGCAAGCGGTTCCAAAACGACCGCGTCTACACTCCTCTCAATGGCATGACCATCACCGAGGCCTATGAAGCTCTAAAGGCCAAGGGACAAATCACTCCTCTCCAAGGGTACAAGCAACCACAACCGCTCCGTCCCAACCATGCCCACCACAAGTGGTGTGGCTACCATCAATGCACCGGCCACCTCATCGAGGAATGCTTCTCCATCCGCAACACCATCCAAGACCTTATAGACAAGAAGGAATTCATAATCCCTAATGAGGGTGGTGTAAATGTAATAGAGGTAGGAGCGTTTGAAGGAACCACTCATTCGATCCCATTTGTGAATGAGGGCTCCGATGGCATGAATAAACTTGACAATTCTTGTTATGTTGTGACTTACGATGAAGTTATGAGGGAAGTCTTAGAGAATAGGAAGAAGAAGCTCCAAGGGTCCGTGAATGTGCTCACCCGCAGTAGCCGGGTAATAGCAAGCGGCTCGGTTCCCACGAATACAGCAACCAACACCTCTTCTCAAAGATCAAAAGCACAAGATGCACCTGAAGACCCTTTATTGACACAACTCAAGAAGACGCAAGCCAACATATCCATCTGGGACCTTATTGCATCATCAAAGAAGCACCGAGACCTCGTCATCAAGAACTTGGATTACACATCAGTCTCTCCTGACACAACTCCTGAAGACCTCACAGCAATGATAGGTCACATTCACTTCGGCAATGTCATCACTTTTGCAGACATGGACCTCCCGCCATTTGGGTCCGATCACAATGAAGCCATCTACCTCAAAGTAAAGGCAAGGGGGAGACCCATTTCAAGAGTATTAGTAGAAGGTGGTTCCGCACTCAACGTAATGCCTAGCCGACTCGTGGGCATACTGGGGCTCAAAAGCTCCGATTTACAACCTTCTACCCAAGTTATTAGAGGGTACGACAGCACTGCCCGTACAGTCATGGGAATGCTAGAAGTTGATATCGAATTTGGAAGCATGATCATGTCCATCCCATTTCAAGTACTTGATGTCCCGTCTTCGTTTAACTTACTTTTGGGCCGACCATGGATCTACAGTTCCAATGCTGTCCCTTCCACTCTCCATCAGTGTGTCAAGATCAGAAATGGGGACGAGATAGTCACTGTCATGGCCGAGAATGTCACAATCCACAGAAATGGGGGACAACCCGTCCACCAAGTTCAACACGGGATAGAAGATTCCACTCTCTCCGGCATCAACGCCATCGACAAAGAAAGGGGAAGTGGGCAATGGACCCTCGGTAATCCTAAAATCCTCCGCATGATGAGGAACATGAATCACTTTCCCGGTCTAGGCCTAGAGAAGCATCAACAAGGAACATTGCACCCCGTAGAGGTTCCTTTTGTCAGAAACATGTTTGGTTTGGGATACGAGCCTACTGAAGATGACTTAAAATACGAGCAAGCGGTCAAGAATCAAAAGACCCGAGCTCGCAAAGAAGGTCGACAATATGAAATCCCCAACTTGAGGCCTTACCGCAACACACTGAACGGTTATTTTATTTGCCAAGGGAATATGTTCTGTACATGATCTTTCCCGAGCCATGGGTTAACAACAAGGGCGTCAGAAAGCCCGATCTCGAGATCTTCACTGATTGTGAAATTCTGACACAAGAAAGGGAGCCTATTCCAATGTCACCCCGAGAGTGGTGGGGCAAGAAAGTAACTATAGAGTCCGAAGCAGAGATTACCGTGGGGGAAGGACTGACCGATCTAGCCTCCATGTTCGAAGAATTTGCCATCATGGATGATTATCAAGTCAACGCCATCTCCGACAACACAGAAATTGAGAGTCCATCTATCAGCGAGATCCAGCCAAGCTCCGAGCCAATCAACAACTGGTATTCTACGAAGGGACCCATGGTATCTGAAGAATTTTTAGTCTGAGAAATGGGTTGTATACCCCGCACAGCAACAAAGGAAGAGTGGCTCACACTTGCTTTCGAGTCCGAGAGTGTTTCTAATACCCTCACCCAAGAGGATATGGAGGCCATAGCCGAGCGTGTGTTTCCTTTCTTTGCTAATGAAAAATTAGATATTTCTGAGTACCCCGAGATTGCAAACATCATAAATGATGAATTAACTAATAACAAACTTAATGAACAATTTAATAACGATTCAAATTATGATGAATTAGACCACGAAAACATAACATACCTAAATGAACTGGCTCAACAGGTTCGTTGTCGTGGTGAAAATGGTCCAGGGGATGATAAGGAATTGCATGTTGTTAATCTGGGTACCGACGAAGAGCCGAAAGAAACGAAGATAGGCAGCTTCTTCAAGGGGGAAGACAGAGACAGATTGATTGCACTGCTCAAAGAATTTGTGGATGTATTCGCATGATCGTACAAAGACATGCCGGGTGTGGACAGAAAGGTCGTAGAGCACAGAATTCCGATCAGAGAGGACGCCAAGCCAGTAAAGCAAAAGCTCAGAAAGGAAAACGACATGGTTCGAGTTTGTGTGGACTTCCGGGATTTGAACAAAGCTTCCCCGAAAGATGATTTTCCAATACCAAACATCGACATGCTCTTCGATTCGACTGCCAACTATGAAGTCCACTCATTCATGGACAGTTTTGCCGGTTACAATCAGATTCTCATGTCCAAGGAGGACCAACACAAGACAGCTTTCACAACACCGTGGGGCACTTTTGCTACACAGTCATGTCGTTCGGGTTAAGGAACACTGGGGCTACCTACCAAAGGGCTGTTACAGATCTATTCTATGACATGATTCATAAAGAGATCGAGGTATATGTAGACGACATGATCATCCATTCAAAGGGAACCAACGGTCAACATTTGATTGATCTCGCAAGTTCTTTGAACGACTCCGACAACACAACATGAGACTCAATCCCGCAAAGTGCACTTTTGGGGTCATCAGAGGAAAGGTTCTCGGTTACATGGTCACTGAGAGGGGAATTGAAGCCGACCCCTCCAAGATCAAGGCAATCATTGACATGCCTCCCCCAAAGACGCAGAAAGAAATCAAGGGTTTCATGGGCAGACTTCAATACATCAGTCGGTTTGTGCACCAACTCATTTCCATGTGTGAGCCGATCTTCAAGCTACTCAAGAAGAATGTGGCTCTAGAATGGTCCGATGCTTGCCAAGAAGCCTACGACCAAGTGAAGCATTACTTGATATGCCCTCCAGTTTTGGTTCCACCGCACAAAGAGAAGCCCCTCTTGCTCTATCTCATTGTCAATGATGAAGCCCTAGGGGCTATGTTAGAACAAGAACAATAAGACTCCACAAAAGAGAATGCTATCTACTTTGTCAGCCACCGGTTTCAAGGAGCTGAGAAGCACTACTCTGTCTTAGAGAAGTCTTGTGCGGCATTGGTTTGGGTTACTCAAAAGCTCAAGCATTACATGGAGGCCTTCCCAATAAAGTTGGTAGCAAAAGTGGACCCACTCTGCTACATCTTCGAGAAGCCCTTCATGTCAGTAAGAATAGCCAAATGGTACTTCATGCTCGCCGGCTACGATATCACTTACGTCACATTCAAATCCATCAGGGGGAAAGTGTTCAGTGATCAGCTTGCTGAATTTCCGTGTGACGAAGTGAAGGGAAAGATGTACAGTTCCCCGACGAGCATTTAATTTGCGCTACAACAGAAGAAAGTAAGTGGCAAATTTTTTTCGATGGCGCGGCCAATAAGCATGGATATGGCAAAGATGTTACTTGTTGATCCAAAGGACATCTATACTCCAATTGATATCCGCCTCGAATTTGAGGCCACCAACAACATCGCCGAGTACGAAGCATGCATAGCAAGGCTCGAAGCGGCCCTCGAGAGAAATGTCACGAGCTTAGAGGTATTTGGTGATTCCTTACTCATCATCAATCAGACATCTGGAAAATGGAAGATTCAAGACTCAACTCTACAACGGTATGGTCAACATATCGAGGAGTTGGTTGAACAGTTTCAAGAAATCACCTTTAACTACCTGCCAAGGGACAAGAACCCTTTCGCTGATGCACTAGCCACCATCGCTTCACTGGTCGAAATGCCCGAGGGAAAAATGGTGAAGCCCTTTAAAATTTCCCGAAGGAACAGTCCGGCATACTGCATGAGTATCGAGATCAACGAGGTCCAGGCAAACCCCCCGTGGTATTCAGATATCATGAATTTTCTCAAGAATGGCACTTATCCCGAGAATAGCAATAAGAAGTCTCAGATGGCGTTACAAAGGCTAGCCTCTCGATATGTACTAATTGGAGACCGAGTTTACAAAAGGCACCACGAAGGAATCAATCTCCTATGCGCAAGTGAGACTGAAGCTCAAGAAATAATGCATGAGATCCATGAGGGTGAATGTGGTCCCCACATGAACGGGTTTATGTTGACCAAGAAGATACTTCGCATGGGTTATTATTGGAGTACCATGGAAAGAGACTGCATCGAGAAAGTCAAAAGGTGTGCCAAATGCCAATTCCATGCAAACCTATAGCACGCTCCACCCTCACAACTTTACAACATGACCACGCCCCTTTCTCTTGTTGGGGCATAGACATCATCGGCAAAGTTCACCCTACTGGCAGCAACGGACAATCTTTCGTCCTAGTAGCCGTGGACTATTTTACAAAATGGGTCGAAGCACAGGCTTACCGGGTTCTCAACGCCAAGAAAGTGGTTGAATTCGTGAAGACCCACATCATGTGCCGGTACGGCGTTCCTCATGAAATCATCTCAGACAACGGTTCTCACTTTGAGAAAGAGATGGATGCGCTCCTGGTAGAATACAAGATTACTAAGCACAAGTCATCTCCATACCGCCCTCAAGCAAACAGCGCGGTCGAAACAGATAATAAGACAATCGAGACCATTGTGAAGAAAATGGCCTCCACCGGAAGGGATTGGCCCGAAAAGCTACCTCTAGCATTGTGGGGCTACCGCACGTCAATACGGACAGCAACTGGAGAAACTCCTTATGCACTGGTGTATGGTTCCGAAGCTGTACTCCCAATAGAGCTTGAAGTCCCATCCCTACGGGTCCTCCTCGAGAACCAAGTCAATGAAATCGATTGGATGCAAAGTCGATATGAACAGCTAGCTCTACTCGACGAGAAAAGCCTAAGGGCACTCGAACGTACGAGAGCCTATCAACAAAGAATGGCAAGGGCTTTCAACAAAAAGGTAAAGCCTCAAAACATCAATGTGGGAGATTTGGTCCTAAGACAACATCCTCCTAATGCCATGAACCCCCTTGGAAAATGGGGACCCCGATGGATCGGTCTGTACGTGGTCAAGAAGATACTAAGCGGCGGTGGAATCCGACTCGTGGATATAGATGGAGATCAGCTGCCGAAGGAAGTCAACCTCGACAAGCTGAAGAGATTCTACGCTTAATAAACGAAGACCATTAAAAAAAAAAAAAAGCTCTCTAGGTTGAAAACCCGCAAGGGCGGCCTAGGCAAAAATTAGAGCACGTGCAAAATAGAAGCCCGCTAGATTGAAAACCCGAAAGGGCGGTCTAGGCAAAAAACAGGGTGCACAAAAAAAGAAAAAAAAGGTCTTCGTTTGTTTGAACTACGGAGACCTGAGCCTCTACACTGGAGGAACGTAGGCAACCCTTGGATGCGGTCTAAATCATAACAAATACCCCAAATCATTTCAAATTAACGAGATGCAATTTTTATTCATTCACTGAATTATTTTGATCAATACAATGAAAATGTTGAGCTATTAAAAAACATAAAACATTAAATCCTCAACAAGTGGTCTATTTTACTTGCAATCTCTTAGGGTACTAGGAAAAATCTAATTTTCTCTTGGCCTTTGAAGGGCCACCCGAACGACCATCAATCCTACTCTTCTTGGGAGGTCTTGGAACACTGATATGGACCGAAACCTTCTGCGCAACAGAACGCCTCCGAGCATAAAAGTCATCCAAAGGGGTACCAAAAGGGTCAGTCAGAATGTTGTTCACATCAGCAGCAGCTTCCTTGTATCTCAAAGCACTGCTAGGCTCAAAGTCTTTCCCTAACAATTCATCCCGAAGAGCATCTACCCAAGTAATGCCGTGGTAAACGGTACCAAACAAATGATCCAAGTAACTCTTGGGAAGAAAGATACTACCCCGATGCAGAGGGACGGAAGCCTACCGATGACGGTCATCTCCCCAAGCCGACTGGAGTTCACTGGAGAAGTCCGGACCCATGTAAGAAACTGGAGGAAGCATCCCGTTCCTCGGAAAAGGAATTATCTGTTGACGGCCAAACTGCCTCAGAACCCGTTCTGGTTGGTAAAACGAAGAATCTCTCAACCCGGGTAAAACCATATGCTGAAAACCTAAGGTCCATTCCACAAAAGAGCGAAGACCCCAAGAAGAAGGGCACCACTTAATATCAGCTGTAAGACGAGAAGCAAAGAATTTCCTCCAACCCTCTTTGGTCAGGTTTCGAATCAACAGTCGTCTTCTATGAACAGCAAAAGGAGAAAGGTCACCATCTGACGCATAAAGCCTGAAATGATCTCGAAGCCATATGGTCAAAAGCAATGGGCTTCCTCGTCGCATCCCGCCCGTACGATGCAATTCGTCCAAACCATGCAAAGTTTCCCTCACTGTGAGAGGGATTATACTGAATTGTGGCTCCTTCGCCTGCAACACAATCTCAGCCAACTGCGCATCCGCAGTACCTAGAGGAGCGACAAACAGAACCTCGCTGAAAAAGGCAGACAGCCATGGCATTTCTCTTAAAAGACTGAATCGCGACATCTTCTGAGTGCAAGCTGAAAAACATCGGAAGCTCAGTTATGTCAACAACGGTCCCGTGCATCATCTTCTTCACCTTTCCAACAGGGAGATTCAGAAGGTCAAGCCAAGAGTCAACAACACCGCGGTGATACTTAGGGATGGAAATCCGACCGGCCAAATATTGGATATTATGCCCTAGGCCCTTGAGAAAAGCCTATGTGTTATATCATAGTTTCATTGATATAGAGATAACAAACCCAGTTATTATATCTTTTCCATGTTTATTATAATAATCATTGTCCCTGTCACTTATGAGGGGCTAGCATGAGTTTGATGGATAATCATATGATGATTACAGCACATAGGATACAGATTAAACTTGTGGGTACATGTTGGAGAATAAGTACTGGATAGACCCGTTATAAGATTTATGTCATGGTCAAATGTCATAATTAAATCTCATAATAGTTATATCATTTATCCTTAGACCTGAGATTATCATAGTCTTCCACATGATGAACATTATGTTTGGCGTACTCAAACGCTACCCCTAACCGGGTGGTTATAAAGGCTACGATTGGCATAATCGGATTCCTGTAGGGAAGAATGATAAGTCAAGATGGGATTTGTCCCTCTCTCAAGAGAGATATCTGCTTGGCCACTCGATGAGTGAGATTGATAATAGTGTACGGCCGTACCCAAATGAATTGAAGTGTTCAATGTTATTTGCTCATATCAATCTACTCGAGATCGAGAAAGCATTGGACAACATATGTTGATGTGGACCATGACTTATGTCCAATATGATATCGTGCGACAAAGGGATTATGATATGTTCTATAAGGTTACTTTGGGCTTTCAAAGTTATACTAATTAGGTAGTCATAATGGCTTGCTAGAGTCCGCTTATGACTTACGGGTTCTGACTCGTTCGGACTCGTTGCCAACTTAGTATAATCCTATTGGGTCACACACAATAGAACGGATTGAATAAGGCACATAAAACGGAAAAAACTGGATCCTGCTAGAAGGATCCCTACGGATGGTTTGGGAGTCACCCAACCAATCCGTACGGATGGTTTGGGAGTCACCCAACCAATCCGTACGGATGGTTTGTCCAGACGGAAAACAGTTTGTTCAGATCTCTTGTTTGACAAGGAATTCTGATCCCAAAAAAGGAATTAGGTTTATACCTTATTATATATGTGTGCAGTCGGGTTTGAGAAACCTAATGGTTGATTTTAGAAATCATAACATATTGTTTGTGAAACAATTACACACATATAGAGGGGATTATTAGTTTTGAGATTTAGAATCATCATATCTCAATAATCAATGAAGCAAAAATAATTCTTACGAAGAAATCGTTTCTTCATCAAGCCTAGCAATCCATATCAATAAGGTGTTCTTGATATCCGTTTGACGTGTGGATACCGATGGAGGATGTTTTCTTTAGCACCTTAAAGTCCATGTTCATGGATTCGATCTTCAAGGGTATGTTTCTTTCATCTGGTATTTAATTTAATCAACATGCACGGATCCAGGCTCTTGGGTGTTTGATTTTATCTGTTTATTCCGCTGCGCATGATGCATCAAAACCCAACAGTGGTATCAGAGCCCCGTTCATTGTTGATTATTTTAGTATATCATGTTGAAATTGATTAATTCGATTATATAATATCTACATGATAATAAGATGAATGTGTGATTTGAGTTTTATATATGAGATATAAAATTTATGAGCATGAATATGAGGATTATGTAATTATTGTATTGATTTGATCCATATGAATAATTGCATGTTTGGGATATCAATAAATAATTAGATTATGTGTATTAATAATTTGGATCTAATTTGTGTATGTAATAAATTGTTTATTCATGGTATTGATTAGATCTAATTAAATTCGTAATCTGTAAATTCATGTTTTCTGTAATCTGATTATGTATAAACATGATACTAGATTCGGTCGAATTTCTGAAATTCTAAAAAAATTGGAAATCTGGGATCCTACCAATGGATCCGTACGGATGGTTTGGATGATGCCAAACTGATCTGTAGGGATAGTTTGGAAATTCTCAGATTTGATTTTGTTTTCTGGTGTTCAGATTATTCTGTAAATTGTTTATAAAATTCGAATCTGGAAACTGGAAATTGCTTTCAGACGGCTGGTTTTCGAAACCGTGTTTCCTGAAACAGTTTTCGGCCGGAATTCAAAAGGAATTGCAGAAATCAGAGTTCTAAAAAGTTTAGAACTGCTGTAATCTGTGAGATTAAGAGATAATGAAAGATCTTGAAACAAGTATCCAATGTATACGAGAATGTGGATGCCTTTTAGCTTAGTTTCGACCGTATAGAGAAGTTGCTTGGTTTCTTGATCTTAGCACGGAAATGTGGATGCCCTTTGGCTTAGTTCCGGCCGTGCGGTTTGTGCTTTCAATTTCAAGATGCTCTACGGATACAGTTTCAGAATTCTGAAGAGTTCAGAGTTTGTGTGACATGTATGAAAAAGCTGTACGGATAAATCTGGATGCTTCCAGAAACATCCGTACGGATTGTTTGGGCTTTACTGATTCTGATCTGTTTCAGACGGCAGGTTTTGGAAACCGTGTTTTCTGAAACAGATTTCAGTTCATAAGTCCAGACAGTTACTGAGATCATAATCTGAAAGGAGTTTAAGGTTAGTGTAATCTCAAAGTTTCAGAATGTATCCCTATGCAAAGTGCAAATAGTTTGCAGAGAAGGAAACTATATTTGGATTAATTCATTGCATGGACCAATGGCAGGCTTACGCCTTGTTTCTGGGAATGCGAATGAAATATTCAATCTGTAAATTGTTTACAGATAATTTAGATTCCGTCCCCATTATGTTGCTTCATAATTAAATCACAAGATTTTGCTTCTGTTAATTAATTGGATTAGTTAACATCATTATGCAAATACTATACTATATTATGTTTGACATAATTAAATATATGATGCATATCTCTAAGCAAATAAACCTTCTTAAAACTTAAGTCATGTGCCAATCCATTATTAAAACACTTGTGAGTACACCGGGTATTTTTATGTGGGCTCTGCCAAAAAGAGGTGCATTAATTCTATCAGTGTATGAGCAAGATGAGGAATGAGAGTTTTCTATACGTTTAACGTGGTTTGACTTAATTAGGCTATCAAAAGACAAAGTTTTGGGCCTAAGGCACAAGATGAGATTAAAACATGTCGGACATAAGATGTATAACAAATCTCATAAAGGATCTAAGAATCATATATGATATGATTGACAAAGAGTTGTCTACCTAATTAATTTAATTTTGAGCAGTATCGTCAAAGCGGACTTAAAATTAAATTAAAGTTGGATCTTAGCCTACTTAAATTATATTATATAATTGTTATATTTGAAGGTGTATAATTTAGTGGGAGTATTTATGAAATACATTATATGTCTCTAAATGATAATGGTATGAAATATATGTGTATATTTATTTGCATATTTTGTAGAATGTCTTAAACTATAATCATGTATAATCACTGCAATAGACCCTACTTAAAGAGAATAAGATTAACTTCCTTGACCTAGTCATGAGCTTAAGAATTGTTCTAAAGCAAGAACGAAAGTTATGAATTCTTAATAAATCATATTCCTAAGAAACCTTATGCCTTAAGGGTGGACAAAGACATTGATTAGAAACATGTGGATGATTCTATAGATGTCAACTGTCCTACGACTTGCTATCATATGATCGGAACTTTAGAAGTATCTGAAACATATGAATGCTTATGCGATAAGCAATTATGCAGGAAGCGTTCCTACAAGCAAGAAAGGCTAATAAAGTTTGAGATTGATTAAGAGCCTAACATTTATGTGATGAATGAAAGATATATTAATAAGTTCTCATGTTTTGAACATGGAGAGACATATTAATTACCTTAGTTGGCTTGGTTATCAAGTTAGTTTGGAACTAACAAACGGATTTGATATTAATTTATAAGCGACATTTGATGTTTAAAATGTTGTGTCTTAATATCAAATGGAAACCTTCTCAAACTTTAAGGTTAATAAGGACAAGGATTTAATATAAAGGCAAGACAAGAGTTGTCAAGCCTAAAGGAAATATTTATGGCGAAACCTAAAATCCAAAGAATGTAATCTCTACCTTGGCAATAGGATTGACCGTTGGAGAAATTACAATTTGAATTAGAAGATCAAAAGAAAGGGTAGTTGGACTACCACTTCAAAGTATTTATGTTAAAATTCTACTTAAAAGGGTAAAGATTAACCTATGTGTTGATAATGATGCAATGGTTGTAACATTAATCATAGGAACTTGCGAAGTGTCTTCACCTATTGGGTTCACATTTGTTTTTGAACAAATATCATGATGTTCTCACTTTAAGTAGAAATATTATTTTGGTTTGTTCATTACAAGATTATGGATATTTCCTATTTCGAATAAGAAAGTGTTCCAATAAATATGATTTGCTTTATTGTATTTCTATTCATATAAATGGGACTTTATATCCTTATCTTGGAAGAACAAAAATAATGAGTATAACGTAAATAATGGAAATCTGAATCAAAGGGTGTAAGCGTTGCATTCTTAAAAGTATTAATGTCTATATCAAATGAAAAGAAACGCATATCTAAAATTCTATGGGACGGAGTTTTAAATTTGCATGATTTCGAATCATGTGATTTATGTGAATCTTGTAATTGATTAAGACACCTCTTACTAATAGTAGTAAAAGGAAGTACTCTTTTGGACTAATACATATTGATGTATGTAGTTCATTAAAGTAACAATGCTTGGAAAGGGATTTCAAAATCTCATGGCAAAAGTATTATTGTACTCTGATCTGATCAAAGTGATGAATATTTGAGCCTTGGACTTTATGAGAATTCTGCAGAAAGTCTGCAGAATAAGAGAACAGAATCTGGGAACAACCACCGTACGGCTACAATTTAGGCGCACGCCTAGTACTGAGCCGTACGGCCCCTATTTACAGAAACCTGCAGATTGTCTGCAAACTGATGTTTTTCGCCTCATGATAAGTCAAACTGATCTTTAATTATCCTTCTAGATTTAGTGCTAGAAATAGCTGCGCTTACACTAAATTGAGTTTCATCTAAGGAGGTTCGACTGACACCATATGAGATATGGAATGAAAGAAAAACTTGGTTTGTCTTTCATAAAGATTTGTGATGTGATGCTTTTGAGGAAAAGTGTTGTCTGGGACAAAATCACACCAAAATCTTATAAATGTAATTTCATGGGATATCTTAATAGTATTGATTTTACACCCTTTAAAGAGTACAAATCGTTTATTACTCTAAATAGCACTTTCTAGATAAATCGTTTATCTCTAAAGAACTAGTGGGAGTAAAATGTATCTCGAAGAGTTCGAGACCCAGAAAATGACATGGAACCTAAGATGGAAGTTGAATAAAGTTTGACAAGGAGTTGTGGAAATTCGTTCAAGTATACACAAGAAATTTGCATAACTGATAGGATACTATCTATAACTAGAAATATTGATTTCTCGTAATAGAAAGTAATTGGGAAGATATCATTGCGAATGATTGACCTATTACATATCAAGATGCAAAGTCCACTCCTGATTTAGATCAATGACTTGGAGTCATAAATTCTAAAAGTACAATCCATGTATCATAATCAAGTTTCGAACTTGATTATTCTACCCTAAGGCTTAAAAATCATAGGATAGAAAATGAGTTTTCTTGGAGAAAACGTACATGGATCGCAAGGTGCATATTGATAAAGCACGACTAACTGGGTAAAGTTAATTCATAATGTTGATTATGATGAAACTTTATCACCCATAGTCATGCTTAATATTATTAGAATTCTTATTGTCATGACTTCATATTTTGAATATGTAATATGACAGATGGATGTCAAAACTATATTCCTTAACAGGAACTTACATTAGGATGTGTTTGATACAACCTAAAAGTTTTGATTGATCCATAAGATTCTAATAAAATATGCAGGTTGCAGAAATTCATGAGATGGATTGAAGCAAACTACTTGGAGTGAAATTTCATTTTGATGTAGTATTCAAAGAGTTTGAATTCATCAAAGATGAGACTTGTGATTACAATAAATTTAGTGGGAGCGTAATATTATTCCCAGTCATATATATATGTTGTTGACATATAATTCATTCTGAAAGAGTTTCTAAATGAAAGACTTGGATAAAAGCCACCTATATCATTGGAATTTAGATTTATGAAGATAAATCTAAAACGTTGTTTGGTTAAAGTCAAAGTACTAGTAAAGACAAGATATTGAAAAGTTCACTATGCAAGACTCTTGAAGAGGTCTCTTGAAAAAGTCTAATGGCATTAATCTTTGCAAGATTTAGTCTTACTGGATGACTGATGAGCAAAGAGTACATGATTAGGATTCCATATGCTTCGGCAATTGGATCTATCATGTAAGCCATGTTAATATACTAAGACCGGATATCTCATATACTTGGAGTATGATGGGATAATACCAATCGGATTCTAGTGAAAGTCACTAGTTAAGAAGCATCCTTAAGTAATTTAGAAGAACTAAAGGATGCATTCTTGATCTTTGATGGAATATAAGATGATCCTGTAAATAGTTACAAAGATGCATTCTTACAAACCATCAAAGATAAATATTGCAGTATAAATACATGTCTAAGTCTAATAATGGTGTTAGAAGAGTTCTAAATGGACCATTACTATTCTACATAAGGGTTGAGTGTCTAGTTGTAGATACCCCGGGAAACCACGACTTGGCTAGAGCGGTGAATATCCTAGGATGTCTAACTTGTTTTAGATTGTTTAGAGTCGCCACCTATGTTTTTAAAGGAACATAAGAAAAACCTAGAAATAGCCTAATTTATGTACAAAACCAGAGATTCGGGAGAGAATGGTTCGGGGGTTAGGTGACGGAGTGGGAAGTACTTAAACACCCACTCCGCCCCGCTTATGCGGGTCTTGCTACTATTGGTGTTCTAATGCTAAATGTCCTTTAATTTATTAACAGTGTTATCAATTATAATGTAAAGAAAAAGGGGAAGAAAAGAGAATTGTTTTATTTATAAATTTATGCTAAACAATTACATTAAGAAATGTATAGGAAATTAAAGTAGAGATTAAAATGTAGGGAGATAACCTTAACCAACTTTAATGTAGTAAAGTGGTCATTTGGTCATGTCCCAATTGATGGGGATTGCATACATTGACTAGAACATGAATAGAATAAAAGAAGAAGACTTGTACCTTTAGAAAGAAGACTTCAAACTTGGACTTGAAAATGATGTTGTTGTGTAGAGATTTGTGTAGAGTTTTGTTGTGTAAAACTCTTGTTGGGAGAATTTGTGTAGGGAAAATGATATAGAATTTGTGTAGATAGAAAGTTCCAAGTCCCTTTCTAAGGTAGAAGATGATGGTTTTTATAGGTAAAAAAGAGAGGGAAAGGTTTGAGGGAAATTGGTCAATCCATGTGAGATGGAATTGACCAATAGAAAATAAGATAAATAAAATAATAAATAAAAGAAATAAAAGAAAATCAAATAAAATAAAATAAAAATGAATTATTTTATTTTAAAGAGATGGCTAGAATAATGAGATTGGAGGTTATAAAACTAGGTGGGATGAATGTGGATGAGAAAAGAAGTCTTTTGTGATCAAGAAAGAGATTTTGTAAATAAGAAAAGGGAGGGAAATAAGGTGCAATCCGTTACTGCCAAAATGGGAAGCGCGCGAGTCCCGCTTTTGGGGCGAGACGCGCGCGCAGCCCGTTAACAGTTCCGGAAGCGCTCGCGGCAGAAAAGGACGGAATGACAGAATGACCCTAAAAGTTAACTCTGTTATGCAGTTTAGTCCAAAACTAACTGAATCAGTTAGGAACTTAACCGAAGTAACAGAAATTAACAAAAATGAGTTAAATAAAAATACTTTGTATGCAATCAAAGTGAGAGGTCCAAGGCGGTGTGTCTACAGAGCCCCTCGGCGACGTGGATTGCAAAGCAAAACGCGTCGACGAAAGTAAAAACATCCGCCGAGGAAATCGACAAAGAAAAGAAAGAAAAGAAAGCAAAGACTCGATGAAAGCAGTAATTTGAAATTGCTAGAGATAGGGGTGCGCTCCCTGTGTGAGCGTCTTTTGTTGATAGAGGGGGGTGGCATGATCCGTTGGTAAACCTGCCGGCTGAATCCGTTGAGTGAGGCCGTTAGTGAACCTTTGAATGAGGCCGTTAGTGAACCTTCGAGCCGTTAATGAACCCTTGAATGAGGCCGTTAGTGAACCTTTGAGGAGGCCGTTAGTGAACCTTTGAGGAGGCCGTTAGTGAACCCTTGAATGAGGCCGTTAGTGAACCTTTGAATGAGGCCGTTAGTGAACCTTTGAGGAGGCCGTTAGTGAACCTTTGAAGAGGCCGTTAGTGAACCTTTGAAGAGACCGTTAGTGAACCTTTGAAGAGGCCGTTAGTGAACCTTTGAGGAGGCCGTTAGTGAACCTTTGAGGAGGCCGTTAGTGAACCTTTGAGGAGGCCATTAGTGAACCTTGAGGCCGTTAGTGAACCTTTGAAGAGGCCGTTAGTGAACCTTTGAGGAGGACGTTAGTGAACCTTTGATGAGGCCATTAGTGAACCTTTGAGGAGGCCGTTAGTGAACCTTTGAGGAGGCCGTTAGTGAACCTTTGGAGATGTCGTTAGTGAACCTTTGAGGAGGTCGTTAGTGAACCTTTGAAGAGGCCGTTAGTGAACCTTTGAATGAGGCCGTTAGTGAACCTTTGAGGAGGCCGTTAGTGAACCTTCGAGGCCGTTAGTGAACCTTTGTTGACGAATCCGTTAGTGAAATCCGTTGATGAGGCCGTTAGTGAACCTTCGAGGCCGTTAGTGAACCTTTGTTGACGAATCCGTTAGTGAAATCCGTTGATGAGGCCGTTAGTAAACCTTCGAGGCCGTTAGTGAACCTTTGTTGACGAATCCGCTAGTGAAATCCGTTGATGGGGCCGTTAGTGAACCTTCGTTGACGAATCCGTTAGTGAAATCCGTTGATGAGACCGTTAGTGAACCTTCGAGGAGGCCGTTAGTGAACCTTTGTTGACGAATCCGTTAGTGAAATCTGTTGATGAGGCCGTTAGTGAACCTTTGACGAATTGCTGCTTTTAAGCCGTGTGCTGTTTGGCGTTGCAGTTGACTTTTGCAGGGATGCGGGCATGGTTGACTGTGGACCATTTTCTGCTGGGGATGAAGTGCCTTGAGTTGCAGATGCTGTTTGACTTCGCGGTGGTACCTGTTATGTGTTTTGCAGGTATATGTGATAGTGCAAGAAGATGCATGAAGTGTGAAATGAAGAGAGAGAAATTGTGCTCGTGGTGTGATGGGATTTTGGAACACCCTTGCAATGAGAGAGAAGTGAGAATGTAGAGAGTGATCTTGTGTGCGGTGTGATTTTGAGGAAATCATTGGATGCATTCATACCTTCACTTACCATTGCCGCTTGAGTGGAGATGGATTTCTGATGTCCACGGAGGATGCTTTGATGGAGAATGTCCATTCTTTGGATGTTGATGAGAGAACGCTCTTGATGATGGGTTGGCGAGATGGTACTCTGGATGATGGGTTGGTCGTGCCAAAGGCTGCCTACGTATCCCTTGAAGGGAATCAGACCAGCATAGTTCAAGGATGATGGAGAATGCCGGAGGAGAAGCTAGGAGCAAAGCAAAGTAAAGCACATACTTTTGCACATAGAAGGAGAAAAAGAAAAAGAAAAATCTTTTTTTTTTCTTTTTTTTTTTAGATTAGAAAGGAAAGAATATGCACACATGTGAGGAAAAGATTTTTTTTTTTTTAGTTCGTGGGTGAATCATTTTAACCATTGTGTGCTTGTGAAGCCAACCCAAGATCAAGTCATGTTCAGTCGAAGTCCGGATTGCCTCGCTTGAATTCTATTGTCGCCGGTGTGCCCAACGAAGATTGATGTCTAGCCCCAAGAGATTTGTCGATTATGGGGCTTCAAAAGGCTTTTGATGCCGAGATGAGGGGTTGCTGATTATAAAGCCCCTAGAATGCCTTTGATGCCAAATTTTGAGGGACTTGCATAGCTCCAAGATAAATCAGCTCTTGGCCCATTCGAGTAAATCGCCCTTTGTTGTTGTAGTGAGCAAGTCCCAAGAGTAGATTATTGATACCAAGCCTCGAGAGATTGCAAAGCCCCAAATGTCATGGACTTCTTGTTTGCGAGCTTCAAGACGGTGGAGTGTGAAGACCTTTCGATGTAAAGCCCCAAATTATCTTGTGATCGGTTCGGCATTGAGAACGGATGTACCGTTTGGTAGAATTTTTGATAGAGATCTCCTTCTTGCTCTTACTGGGGAGATGAATGGCCTCATTGTGGTCGATACCCAAATGGCTGAGGGCTTATGTCAAAAGATGCAGTAATGTCTTGCGGTGCCGTCGAAGTCGCGGAGGATAAGGTCTTGGTGTGATAAAGTCCCAAATGAGTATGCTTGCTTGACTCTTCTTGAGTTGAACTAATGACGGATCTTCGGATGCAACTAGTGCTGTGGCCCAACTTTATCTGAGCTGCACCTTGTGCTTTTGATCTTGGAGAAGGGGGTGCTGAATTGCAGAAACATTGGGATTGACCGTGACATTTCCCGCTATAACCCTGTTTTGATTAGAGTTTAGCATATTGAATCTTTTTCCTTTTCTCTAAGACTTCCTTCAAAATCTCGCTGTGAGTTCTAACAAAAATCATCAACTTCATTCATAACATCGGAGTCTTCATTTAAAACCAAGAGGCCTTTGACTTGAAGTGTTGAGAGACCCTTGAATCTTGATTGTTCTCATGGAGCCATAAGACTACTCCACATTGCACTTGCTCGAGTATTGTTGCCCAAAAGACTGTCGGTCGCGAAGTCCTAATACTGCCCTTTGCTTGAATTACTGTAATGCCGTAGCCCAAAAGATTGTAGATTGCGAAGCCCGTTGAGACCTTCGGTGCCGAATTGAGGAAGCTTCCAATGTTGCACGTGACTTGGCTGGGGATACTGCTGGGGAGTTAATTGCTCTTTGCCGAGGGAGCCTTTAAGACTTGACCATAGCCCTTAGAGTGCCATCATTGATTGCGAGAAAGGTCCACCCTTGATTGGGGAAATGAGCACGGGCACACATGACAAGAGGGCTTTTTGACATCCCTTTTGAGAGACTTTGAGGATAGTCTCACACATCTTTCTTGAGCATAGCCCCTAGGGCGTATTGATTGCCAAATGAAGCAAAAGAATCCCTTGTTCTTGAGTCACATAGCCCCTAGGGCGTCACCATTTATTGAGCAAAGCAAGAGTGACTCGTCCTCGTGTGAGGGAATAAACATGAGAGGATATGGCAAGAGCTACTCCATTTCTCGGGAGCCTTTCGGCGTACTTGAAGAAGCCTTGAAAACTGAGACACATGTTGTTGCTATTTGCTGCCCAAGCCAATTGACTAGCTAGGGATTATTTGTGCAACCTCGTGCCCTTTTATGATGGGCTTGTTCTCGGATGGATCTTGGTTACCACGGGCCATCTTTTCATGAACCCAAAAATGCACACTGCTGGAGAATGATGCCGATAACCCAAGACAACCTTTGATGGTGCTATATCTTGTCGAGCCTTTTGCAATCCCAAAGTTGACTCGGTAGGGAATTGACTTGCTGAGGAGATTCAATGTAGAACTTGTCTTCTTTAGAGGCCGGGGATCTCTATTTCTCTTTCCCTTCTCTCTCTCACTCTCTCATTTTTTTTTTATGACGCACCCTGTTTTTTGCCTAGACCGCCCTTTCGGGTTTTAAATCTAGCGGGCATCTCTTTTGCGTCTTCATCATTTTTTATTTTTTTTTGACTCAATTGATGAGGAAGTGTGCATTGACTCTAGCTGAGGAGATAAGACATGTGATATTGCGGTGGAGACCTTTTGTCACTAATGATGAGTGACATTGACTTGACTAGGGAAGTGTCCCTAGTATTGACATGTATTTTTTATTGAATTGAATGACTCGCGAAGGCAAGTAAGTCATTAAGAGAGAAGAGAAGGAAAGCCCCAATTTGATTGCAAGGAATTGGGAGTATGCAGAAAGAATAGAAGTCCCTAGACTCGATAAGGAGCGCGAAATGATTCCAAATCTAAGAAAGTTGTTCAATCTTTTTGGTGATTAATTCATTGGCAAATGAATAGTACAAAGATGTCTTGACAAGTTCGAGACGAAGGCCGATCACCATAACGCGCTAGGGCTAAACATATCTTCTTTCTTGCATGAGACCGGACCCGCAGGTTGCCTACGTTCCTCCAGTGTAGAGGCTCAGGTCACCGTAGTTCTTGTGAATTCTCCATTCTTCGGGATGGAATTGTTGCTTCGTCGTGTCGTCCTTCTTTGGTGGATGATGTTGATCTTGATGTGAACTTCTTTGATTGAGGGGGATTTTTTTTTTTTTTTTTTTTTTAATCCCCCCTTTGAAACATTGCTTGATTTTTCTCCATGGTTGTTGCTTCACCCTTGATGTCTTGGCGTTGTCTTCGTCGTTGATGATGTTTCCTTCGTCACAATGTTTAGCCCCTAGGCGTTCAAGTGATGGCCTTCATTCCAAAACTCGTTTAGACATCTTTTCATCATTTTGCCAAGAATTAGATTGAACAACTTGGAAGAGTGTATGAGGACAAGAACGACTTTTATTTGATGATGAGACTTGACTCAAAATTTCACATTAATTGGACAAAGAAAACTTAATGCACACTTAAGAGGACTTTGACTCTTTTTCTTTTTTTTTTTTTTTTTTTTTTTTTAATTCCTATTACTAGGTAGAGAAAGAGAAACGGAGATTGTTGTTGTAGTCCCCATTGTCGTTGTAGTCTCCTTGTGGCATGATTTCTTGTAGAAGCCCCATTTCGAAACCAAATCATTCTTCTTTGATGAGTTCTTGCATGTTGGCACTCTCTAAAGGTTGCTCTTCACCCACAGTAAATTCGCCGTTGTCGAAAAAATCTTGGATGATGTTTCGGAGAAGGAAGCACCTTTCGGTAGTATGGCCACTATGCTTGTGGTAGCCGCACCATTCACCATGTGCATGATTCTTCGGTATCGTCTTCGGCTTGTACCCCTCCAAAGGCTTGACCTTTCCACTTGCCACCAAAGTTTCAAATGCTTCGGCTTGGGTTACTCCTAGGAGAGGAGTGAAAACTCGGTTGTTGGCGGTACCTTTGTAGCTTTTGAGGGACGGGCCACTTGGGCATGCTTTACCCTTAAACTTT
This sequence comes from Campanula takesimana, assembly GCA_026119855.1. Taxonomy (NCBI): domain Eukaryota; kingdom Viridiplantae; phylum Streptophyta; class Magnoliopsida; order Asterales; family Campanulaceae; genus Campanula; species Campanula takesimana. The sequence goes on from JAOWBW010000591.1 coordinate 588,307, forward strand.
GCCTTGTTGTTGGTGAGCTCTTGCAAACGGGCTTTGAGCTCGGAAACCTCTTCCTTGTGAATCTTCCTCTCGAGATCAAAACGGGCTTGCCACAAATCGTCTTTTCGGCGGGCATCCTCGGAAAGTCTATCCATTTGTTCCCCCATGGCTCTTATTATGTTGAAGAGTCTTTCGTTGGACACAGAGAAGTACCCATCATTGTTGTTGTTGCAGTTGGAAGCCGTTGGACCTATTGAAAGAACACGGTTGATCTTAGGTTGGCCCCACAAATACCTTTTGAGTAAAATAAATTTAACCCACAAACACGAAAAAGACTCAACCATATAAAGAAAATGACTCTTTTTTTTTTTTTTTTTTTTTTTTATTTACAAAAGTCGGAAGGACGGAGTCCTTTTTGGGGTTTCTAGAAAAATAGTGGAATCGTCACACTAGTATATAGACCTTCTCGTGGTCCCATATACTCATCGGATTCCACCACGCTTGTGAATCCTACATGTGTCGGGATTAAACTAAATTAATGTAGTAAATCATACATGCGGGGACGGATTTTTTATTTTCGTCCAATATAGCCACTTTTGGGGACGGAATTTTATTTCGTCCATAACAACGAGTGGCATGTATGATTTGAAGACATTAGTTTAGGGAAATCTCGGCACATGAAAACCGACTTGAGTCACGGAGTGTTAGACCCTAGACTAGAATTGTGTGGTTTGTGCTCGGCTTGAATATGAGGCTCAAAGGTCACCCCCAGCATGTAGTCATGAACTACGCCACGGGCTGAGGTTTACCGCTTCGAAAGAGCCAAGGTCGAGTGGAGCTTGAAACTTTCTAGGACGGGCCTCGACGGGTTTGGGGTTGGACTTGTGCGACTCGATAGTGAGCAGTTGATAAGAATATGTGCATGTAGTGTGAGGTTTAACATGTGACAAAACAATTTTTTTTTTCAAAAGAAATAAAAAAAACAAATAAGCACATAATTACAACTTTCGAATCACCCGTGTGACCGATAAAAATAAACAGAAAGTGAAAACTGTTTTGTGCAGGCCCGGTGCCCACACACTGTCAAAACCACTCTGTTCTGTGCACTGTTCTGTTTCTGGAAAATGCCCAGAAGCGCGCGCATTAGGATGCCTACTCAGGAGGCGCCGCGTTAGACAAAGAGGGGCAGAGGCGCCCGCATCTGGGTAACAACCTGTAAATCAGCGGGTTCAAGGGATTGCCTTGACCCTAAATAAAAATGCTTTCCCCTGCAGAATTTGTTAGCACAGAAACATGGAATGGAAGGACAAGAAGGAAGACGGACGATTCTGGTAATTGGGGTCGGACGCGCGCGCTTTAGGCCAAAGAGGCCAGAGGCGCGCGCTTCCCACCCTTTTTACCAGAATGCCCAGAAAACAGTAATAAAAACACCAAAAGTTAAGAACGCAAGTTTAACCCTCTAAATCGTCCCCAGCGGAGTCGCCACTGTAGATACCCCGGGAAACCACAACTTGGCTAGAGCGGTGAATTATCCTAGGATGTCTAACTTGTTTTAGATTGTTTAGAGTCGCCACCTATGTTTTTAAAGGAACATAAGAAAAACCTAGAAATAGCCTAATTTATGTACAAAACCAGAGATTCGGGAGAGAATGGTTAGGGGGTTAGGTGACGGAATGGGAAGTACTTAAACACCCACTCCGCCCCGCTTATGCGGGTCTTGCTACTATTGGTGTTCTAATGCTAAATGTCCTTTAATTTATTAACAGTGCTATCAATTATAATGTAAAGAAAAAGGGGAAGAAAAGAGAATTGTTTTATTTATAAATTTATGCTAAACAATTACATTAAGAAATATATAGGAAATTAAAGTAGAGATTAAAATGTAGGGAGATAACCTTAACCAACTTTAATGTAGTAAAGTGCTCATTTGGTCATGTCCCAATTGATGGGGATTGCATACATTGACTAGAACATGAATATAATAAAAGAAGAAGACTTGTACCTTTAGAAAGAAGACTTCAAACTTGGACTTGAAAATGATGTTGTTGTGTAGAGATTTGTGTAGAGTTTTGTTGTGTAAAACTCTTGTTGGGAGAATTTGTGTAGGGAAAATGATATAGAATTTGTGTAGAGAGAAAGTTCCAAGTCCCTTTCTAAGGTAGAAGATGATGGTTTTTATAGGTAAAAAAGAGAGGGAAAGGTTGGAGGGAAATTGGTCAATCCATGTGAGATGGAATTGACCAATAGAAAATAAGATAAATAAAATAATAAATGAAAAAAATAAAAGAAAATCAAATAAAATAAAATAAAAATGAATTATTTTGTTTTAAAGAGATGGCTAGAATAATGGGATTGGAGGTTATAAAACTAGGGGGGATGAATGTGGATGAGAAAAGAAGTCTTTTGTGATCAAGAAAGAGATTTTGTAAATAAGAAAAGGGAGGGAAATAAGGTGCAATCCGTTACTGCCAAAATCGGAAGCGCGCGAGTCCTGCTTTTGGGGAGAGACGCGCGCGCAGCCCGTTAACAGTTCCGGAAGCGCCCGCGGCAGAAAAGGACAGAATGACATAATGACCCTAAAAGTTAACTCTGTTATGCAGTTTAGTCCAAAACTAACGGAATCAGTTAGGAACTTAACCGAAGTAACAGAAATTAACGAAAATGAGTTAAATAAAAATACTTTGTATGCAATCAAAGTGAGAGGTCCAAGGCGGGGTGTCTACACTAGTGGCATGAGATGCAACTAGAAAATGTTAAGATTAAGATTCTAATTAGTAAACTAGAAATCATTTCTAGTGTCACTAATGTAATGTACTTTCATTGTGTCAATAATCGTTATTACACAAGTCAAGGGACTAATATTTTATCTAAACAAATACTCAGACGTTTCTATCTTACTCGAGAAATCGTCAAAGATGTGAGATGTCAAAATATGCAAAATACCTTATGATAATAACAAGGATAATTATCCTACATAAGCTCATTTGCAATTATGATGGAGATCATAACTAAGCTCAATGGGTATTGGATACGCGTTGATTGGGCCTAGTGCAAGTGGGAGATTGTTGGATATTATGCCCTAGGCCCTTGAGAAAGGCCTATGCGTTATATCATAGTTTCATTGATATAGAGATAACAAACCCAGTTATTATATCTTTTGCATGTTTATTATAATAATCATTGTCCCTAGCACTTATGAAGGGCTAGCATGAGTTTGATGGATAATCATATGATGATTATAGCGTATAGGATGCGGATTAAACTTGTGGGTACATGTTGGAGAACAAGTACTGGATAGACCCGTTATGAGATTTATGTCATGGTCAAATGTCATAATTAAATCTAATAATAGTTATATCATTTATCCTTAGACCTGATATTATCATAGTCTTCCACGTGATGAACATTACGTTTGACGTACACAAACGCTACCCCTAACCGGGTGGTTATAAAGGCTACGATTGGCATAATCGGATTCCTGTAGGGAAGAATGATAAGTCATGATGGGATTTGTCCCTCTCTCAAGAGAGATATCTGCTTGGCCACTCGATGAGTGAGATTAATAATAGTGTATGGTCGTACCCAAATGAATTGAAGCGTTCATTGTTATTTGCTCATATCAATCTACTCGAGATCGAGAAAGCATTGGACAACATAAGTTGACGTGGACCATGACTTATGTCCAATATGATATCGTGTGACAAATGTATTGTGATATGTTCTATAAGGTTACTTTGGGCTTTCAAAGTTATACTAATTGAGTAGTCATAATGGCTTGCTAGAGTCCGCTTATGACTTACGGGTTCTGACTCGTTCGGACTCGTTGCCAACTTAGTATAATCCTATTGGGTCACACACAATAGAACGGATTGAATAAGGCACAGAAAACGGAAAAAACTGGATCCTGCTGGAAGGATCCGTACGGATGGTTTGGGAGTCACCCAACCAATCCGTACGGATGGTTTGTCCAGACGGAAAACAGTTTGTTCAGATCTCTTGTTTGACAAGGAATTCTGATCCCAAAAAAGGAATTAGGTTTATACCTTATTATATATGTGTGCAGTCGGGTTTGAGAAACCTAATGGTTGATTTTAGAAATCATAACATGTAACGACTCCAAAACCCGTCCCTATTTATTTTATATTTTTTGGATATTTTAATTTAACATTATGTGTGCATTTTATGTGTTGCATCATATTTTATGACTTGCACATCTTACTTGATTAATTGTGTTATTTACTTAGTTAGTAGTAATAATGGTTAAAGGAGTTAAATGATTAAGTGAAACTATAGGGTCCTTTATGAAAATATAACTACAAGGTTTATTTGTTAAAAATGGAAGTGGAGTGACTAAAGTAGAAAATGGGTAAAGATCTTTTTATTAAAGCATGCTTATCTCTCTGTGTTCATTATACAAACAGCAAACATTTTCCTCGTTTCATTCCTAGGTTAAGAAGAAAAAGGTAAGTTCAACTTATTTCGATTTATATCTTTTTATTTACTACTCCGTTTTAAAATCTAATTATATAAAAATGATCAGGGCGTTGATTAGGTCATTTCTACCCAAACAAAACATATTTCCTCGATACTTTTTCCGAAAATAGGTAAGTTACTAATTCCCCTTTAAATGTTAAAATTTTCATATATGTTATACTTGATACTTGTAATTGTCATTTTTGTGATTTGGGTAATATTTGTGATACTTGTAATTTTGGGACAAAGGGAGTATGTGGTATGTTGGTTTGGTTGGGTTCAAAGTGGTGTTAAAGTTGCTTTGAGACTGATTTTGTAGCCTTAGTAAAGTTATAAGTGTTAATGTGTAGTACTTTTGGGTCGGTGAAGCGAATGGAGTAAAATTTAGTTCATTTTGGCCTGTCGAGTGGGTTGGGCGGCCGCCCAAAAAGGGCGTGCGGCCGCACTTCTATCTGGAAAGTTTTGGTCGTGGGACAGAGCATTTTGGGCGGCCGCACAGTCTGGTGTGGGCGACCGCCCAGGGCTGCTGAAAGTTTGAGTTGTTTTGATCCAAGTGATTTAGAGTTCAATCTTGGTCTAGGTCTTAGGCGATATCCTAGAGTACCTAGAGGGTTGTTGTGGAACACCCTAGTGTTTGAAATTGATTCCTTTGTGAACAAATGTGTTATGGAATGTGAATAAGTGTTACATGGGGTATTGTTGAACATCTTTTGATGTGGTTTGGATTGGTTCATCTTTGTGATGTGTTTGGCTTGGTTCCCTACTTTGGAATCATTGCCCCCGGTTGTTGTTTAAGCAAGTATTCATTACTATGCTCGTGTTTAAAATCCAGCTGGTACTTGTTGTGGTGTCAGGCAGTGGGAGAATTATAGTGGCACAAGTTAAGTTCACTATAAGTTTTTCCATTGGTACCTTGAGTCAGGCAGTGGGAGAATTATAGTGGCACACAAGCCAAGTTCACTATAAGGTTTTCCGCTGTTGCCTTTTTGTTTCCCCAGTCCAGATTGGCCTTGGATGGGATGAATCGCTCCCTTGGGTGAGCGTTTGGGTTATGACTTTGTGTCATATTCCCCCCGCTGTTACTATAGTTCTTATGGTTATGGTTTGGTTTTCGGGATCCCGGCTTCAGCTATTTATGCTGCTCAGATGGTTTTCTCAGTTGGTTTTCTCAGATGGTATTCTCAGACAGTTATGTTTATTGGGTAAACCTTGGCTTGGTATCCACCTGAGTGTGGCATTTGTGGTATATGAGTTGGTTTTACCTATCATATTATGTGTTATGTGATGCTTATGATATTGTTCGTTATGCTTATCATTTTAGCATGAAACGTAGTTGCATGTTAGTAGCTTACTGAGATTTATTCTCACCGTTTATTTGTTTACTGTTTTAGATAAAGGCGAGTCAAGGGGATAGGACACTTTGGCACGGGAGGACGTTGGAGTGGTAAGAGTTGGGACTTGTTTGGTTAAGGTTACATTATGTAAATGTAAAACCTTTTGGGTAGAGTACCCGTACTTCCTATTGTAACACCTCTTTTGGATAATGTTGGTGTATGTACATTTGTATAAAAGTTTGTAAGCCTTCGGGCTAAGTACTTTCGTTGTGAAAGTTGGTTGTAAAGTTTGTTTAAAGTTAAATGAAGTCTTTGAACTTCAAGTGTGATTTTGTTAAACTTTATGAAAGTACATTTCGAAAAAATTTCAAAAGTGTTTTATAACGTCTTCCACTCGTGTCCCAAGCGTGGGGCCAAGTAGGACTACGGGTCTGGGGCGCGACAGTTGGCATCATAGCTAGGTTGTAGATGGTCTAGAATGAATAAATGACCTAGGAGGGTAGTGGAGTATAGAGTGAGTAACGTTGAGTGTTCTATGCAGGTATTCATTGAAAATGGTTGGAACCGAGGGTGATCAGTCTGGGCCTTCAGGGCAAGATAAGGTCAGAGAGGAAGCTCGAATAATGTTCCAAGGCATGTTTGAGGCTGCAATGAAAAAAATTAATGATCAGAGGCAAGAAAGGGAACAGGCACCACCAAGAGATGGGTTGGCACAATTCTTGAAGATGGAACCCATGGGCTATGATGGAGAGCCTGATGTATCTAAGACCAAAAGGTGGATTGAATCAATGGAAAAGATCTTTGATGCTTTGAGATGTTCTGAGGAAGATCAAGTCAGGTTTGCTACTTATAAACTGAATGGAGCTGCCGAACATTGGTGGAAAGCTTTGAAAACTAAATGGGATGCGACTCATGTACCCTATACTTGGGAGAATTTTTTGAGAAAGTTTAAAGAACACTTCATTCCCTAGGTAGATCAAGACAGGAAAGAAATGGAGTTTTTTAACTTGGAGCAAGGTTCTATGTCAGTGGCTCAGTATTCAGCTAAATTTTCAGAGTTGTCCAGGTATTGTATTCACTTAGTGGCAACTGAGGAGAGAAAGGCTACGAGGTTTGTGAAATGTTTGAAAATTGTGATTAGAACTCAACTAGTATCCCATAAGTTGCAAGATTTTCAAGATGCAGTTGATCGAGCCTACCAGGTGGAGCATGATATTGAGGAACACAAGAAGAAAATGGAGTTGTTAGGCGCAGGGAGGCAAGGTAGGCAACAACAACAATGTGGTGATAATAGAGGAAATCAAGGTGGATCTTCACAATTCAAAGGGTTTTCTTAAAGACAGTCAGGTAATAGAAATCAAAGTAACACTTCAGGGAGTCAGAACAGAGGAGTTTGTAATTATTGTCAGAAAGAAGGGCATTCAGAAGAAAGATGTTGGAAGAAGCAGGGCAAATGTTTGAATTGTGGTCAGTTGGGTCATTTTCAGAGGGATTGTCCTAGATTTAAGGTGCAGGCATCGGGAAGTGCAGTTGGGTATTCTCAGAACTAGAAGAGGGATTCTTCAGGAAAGCCTAAGGTGCAGGGTCGTGTCTTTGCCATTACTCAACAACAGGCTTCAGATTCCTCTAATGTTATAAGAGGTATTATTTATGTGTCTAGTTTGAGAGCACGTACACTTATAGACCCTGGTTCATCGCATTCTTATATGTCTGTTCATTTTGCTTCTCGATTGCATTTGTCTTCTGAATCTCTACCATATGTGTTAGAGGTGTCTACTCCTATAGGGGAGTGTTTGGTGACCAATGAGGTGTTGCATTCTTGTGATGTGCATATACGTGAGCATGTTTACCTGCTGATTTAGTTATCTTACCATTACAAGATTTTGATATTATCTTGGGTATTGATTGGTTGGGTAAATATCATGCGTCTGTTGATTGTGCTAAAAAGGTGGTCATATTTTCTATCCCTAATGTTCCTAAATTTACTTTTGAAACTGTTCCCTGGGGTAGAGAGATTCGTATTATTTCTTATGTGAAGGCTAGAAAGTTGTTGAACCATGGTTGTGCGGGGTATTTGGCTAGTGTTCTTGATACTACTAAAAGGTTTCCTGATATTGAGGATGTGCCTATTGTCAAAGAATTTCCTGATGTGTTTTCTTCTGAGTATGCTATGCCTCCTGACCGGGAAATCGAGTTCTGTATTGACTTACTTCCAGGTACCGCTCCTATATCTGAGGCACCTTACAGAATGGCCCCAGCTGAGTTGAAAGAGTTGAAGGTTTAGTTACAAGAGTTACTTGATCGAGGATTCATTCGTCCTAGTGTATCCCCGTGGGGAGCTCCAGTATTATTTGTCAAAAAGAAAGATGGGTCCTTGAGATTGTGTATTGACTACAGAAAGCTGAATCAGGTAACTATAAAGAATAAATATCCGCTTCCTCATATTGATGATTTATTTGATCAACTTCAAAGGTCGGTTGTCTTTTCAAAACTTGACTTGAGGAGTGGGTACCACCAGTTGAAAATCCGTTCTGAAGACATTTCTAAAACTGCTTTCCGTAGTAGATATGGTCATTATGAGTTTCGTGTTATGCCTTTCGAGTTTACTAATGCTCCAACTGTTTTTATGGATATGATGAATAGGGTCTTTAAACCTTATCTTGATACCTTCATGGTTGTATTTGTTGATGATATTCTTGTTTATTCCAAGTTTCGGGAGGAACATGAACAACATTTACGAATTGTTTTATCTATTCTTCGTGAGAATCAGTTGTTTGCTAAATTCAGTAAGTGTGCTTTTTGGCTCGATGAAGTATCTTTTCTTGGGCACATGATTTCCAATAATGGTATATCAGTTGATCCATCCAAGATTGAGGCTATTGTGAATTGGAAGAGGCCAGAATCAGTTACAGAAATTCGAAGCTTCTTGGGGTTAGCCGGGTACTACAGAAGGTTCATTGAGGGGTTTTCTAAGATTGAAACTCCCTTGACTCAGTTGACTCGAAAGAATGTTCCTTATGTGTGGGATGAAAAATGTCAAGTTAGCTTTGAAGAGTTGAAGAAGAGATTGACTACAGCTCCTATTCTTGCCCTACCTAATGGTAATGATGATTTGGTAATATATAGTGATGCTTCTAAAGAAGGCCTCGGGTGTGTATTAATGCAAAATGGAAGGGTGATTGCGTATGCTGAGGAAGTTGACTCCGAGTGAGCAAAATTATACTACCCATGACATGGAGCTTGCGGCTATTGTCTTTGCATTGCACAAGTGGAAACATTATCTTTATAGAGCAAAATTTGAGATTTATACGGATCATCAAAGCTTGAAGTATCTTTTCTCTCAAAAGGAGTTGAATAACAGGAAAAAGAGATGGATGGAGCTACTGAAGGACTATGAATGTACTATCTCTTATCACCCGGGTAAAGCAAATGTAGTAGCTGATGCCATTAGCCGAAAATCTTATATGGCTTCATTGATGGTGCGTGAATGGAAGATGTTGGAGGATGCTCGAGATTGGAGTCCTTATGAATCAAAGCATGGAGCTATTTTTGCGAACATTCGAGTATTACCAACTTTAATTCAACAAATAAAAGAAGCTCAGAAGGATGACCCGGAGTTGGTAAAGATTATGGATAAAATCAAAGATGGCAAATTTGAGGATTTCTCTCTCAGTTCTGAAGGAGTATTGAGTTGTAGAGGTCGATTGTGTGTGCCTAGCATTGATGGGATCAAACGCCAAGTTCTTGATGAAGGCCATAAATCGAGGGATCAAACGCCAAGTTGGGGGATCTTTTGGCCAGCAAATGTCAGGCCCCGAATTTCGCCTCCCAGAGGCGCGCGCCCCCTACACCGGTATGAGCAGCGCGCGCGTCCTATCACCAAGAGAGGAAGCTCCCACGTCCTAGGTCAGAAGTGCTTCAGAAACGCCCCTTTTCAGTTCAAAAGGCAACCCAAACACTTGAAAATGCCTTCAACCTGCAACAAGTTCAAAATCCCAACAGCAAGGCAACACTCAAACATCTCCACCCTTGAGCACCCAGTTGGGCACACGTTGATTTGGTCCGCCCTTAAGGCATATCTAAAATTGAAAGTAGGACAAGAATTCTCACTTAGGGTGTCCTTCTTTAACCATCAAAGATCAGTTTTTACAATTCATCCCCAGCAGAAAGCACTCCACAGTCAACTGTACCCGCACCCCACCAAAAGTCAAAGTCAAACAGTCAACATCAAAATGTGACTCACGGTAACAACGTGGTCCTGGGTGAGTCACAAAATAACCACCTCCTCATCAAGCAAAATCTACATCCATTCAAGCAGATGGTCCTTCGGTACCCGCATTCAAGCAGACGGTCCCCTCGGTACCCGCTATTCCAGCAGACGGTCCTCTGGGACCCGCTATTCCAGCATAAGGTCCTCTGGGTCCCGCATTCAATCAGACGGTCCTATGGGTCCCACATTCAAGCAGACGGTCCTCTGGGTCCCGCATTCAAGTAGACGGTCCCTCGATACCCGCATTCAAGCAGACGGTCCCTCGGTACCCGCTATTCGAGCAAACGGATCTCGCCACCAGCAAACAGGTCCCGCTTCCAGCAAACGGATCTCGCTACCAGCAAACGGATCCCGCTTCCAGCAAACAGATCTCGCCACCACCAAACAGGTCCCGCTTCCAGCAAACGGACCCCCAGGTCCCGCTGTCGGCCACGGTGGGCCGCTTCATGCCACCGAACCTTTTATTATCAACCAAGCCGCTCACACAGGGATCGCACCTCTATCCTTTGCAATTTCAAATTCCTGCTTTTATCGAGTCTTTTGTTTTCTTGGTGATGTCCTAGGCGGATGTCTTTCTTTCGTCGGCGCGTTTGCTTTGCAATCCACGCCGCCGAGGGGCTCTGTAGATACCCTGCCTTGGACCGCTCACCCGATTGCACACTTGATTTTGTGTTTCTCCCTCTTTTAAGTGTTTTCTGTTAGTTTTCTGTTACTTTGGTTAAGTTCCAGACGGGCTCCATTAAGTCCAGGGACTAAACTGAATAACAGTTCTAACTTTCTAGTCCATTCTGTCAAAATTTTCCTTTCAGAGTCGCGCGCCTCCGCCCCTTGAGGCCAGACGCGCGCGACTTCCGCCGCTTAGGTGGGATGCGCGCGCTTCTGGGGTGTGTCAGTTACAGATTCTGCCCAAGAATCTCTCCCTTGCTCATTATACATGATTTTGCCCGGGAAAGATTTCTTGGAGACTCCGTTTGGCTCCAAAAAAACACACATTTTCAAATATAAAAACCCCTCCAATCCATCATTGGAGGGGACCTTGAACCTTGAATTCCAAAATCTTTCATTAAGCTTTGGCATCACATTCTTTCACAAGTATTATATACCTTCTCAAAAGTTGTCTTTAAAGATTACTATAGGTACAATTCTCTTCTACTTTATGTCTTAATATTCTTCTTCTTCTTTTTCTTCTTCTCCTTTTTTCAATCAATGTGCAATCACCCAAAATCATTTGGGACATGACACCAATGGCTCTTTCATTACATTGAATTGGCCTAAGAGTTATCTCCCTACATTCTAAACAATAAAACCCCTTTTTATCATTATTCAAATAGGAATAACACATTTATCTTTAAAGTGGATTATGGACAAACAAGACCGACATTGCTCGGGCGAAATGGGTGTTTAAGTACTTCCTATTTCGTAACCTAACCCCCGAACCCTTCATCCCAAAGAATCTATGTTTTCGTAAATCAAACTTAGACTCATAAACATTAGGTTTTCTTACGTTCCTCAAAAACGTGGGTCGCGACTCTAAAACACAATTAGACATCCTAGGATAATTCACCGCTCTAGCCAAGTTGTGTTTTCGCGGGGTATCTACAACACCGATTGTGCAATAGTTAAAAGTCCAGCTGGTCTTACTTGGTTGAGTCGGGCAGTGATGAATATTATCATGGCACTCGAGCCAAGTTCATTATAATGTTTGTCACTGGTAACCCCCTTTTCCCCTTCCTGATTGTGTGGTTGGGATGAGCTAGCTCCCTTGTGTGAGTATTATAGCTTCACGTTTTAGGGTTATGACTTTGTTTCATTTTCCCACCGTTGTTCTTATTGTGTTTGGTTCCGGAACCCCTGCTTCAACTCTTTGATGCTGCTCGGTTGATACTGCTCAGATTATTATATCATTTTGGGAAAACCTTAGCTCAGTATCCTTTGTAATGTGTTTATTTCAGTCTAATATGCTGTGTTCTGAGTTGACTTTGCCTCTCACATTATGTGCTATGTGATTGTTTATCATGAATGCTCATTTGAAGTTATCATGTATAACATGCCATGTAGTTGCATATTAGTAACTTACTGAGATTTATCTCACCCCGTTCCTTGTTTATTTGTTTTCCTTAGATAAGGGCGAGCCATGGGCTAGGTCACGTTGAGCTCGGAGAGGACGTCGAGTTGGTAAGCTATTTTGGGAAGGAGTTGTTTTGGGTTGTATTATGTAAATGTAACCTATGGGTAGTATACCCGAGACTTTGATTTATATCACTATTTTGGTACACTTTTGGTGATTGTAAATATTGTAAATAAAGTGTGTAGACTTACGAGTCTTTGTATAAACGTTGTGTATAGTTTGGAAGTATAACGTTTGGAAGTTTTCAAAGTGTATCAAGTTGTGGTATAATGAATAATTAAGAAAGGACATTTCAAAAATAAAATATGAATTATGACGTCTTCTGTGCGTGTCCTGGTCGTGGGGCCAAGTAGCACCCTGGATCGGGGCGGCGACAGTATCAACTTCCCAACATGAAGGAGGTAGATGACTATAATTAATGGAAGTGGTCTCAATTAAAGTTTGGGACTATACTATTTATGTCGCTTCCCATAGGCCAACAACTACTTATAGGAAACGTCTTCATTTCTCCATTTTTCTCTAAGTCATTGTCTTTACACTAAACTTGTCCCCTCCTCTACATCACACGCAAATTAATACTCTTTCTGTTCCTGTTCCTTATTATATGTCCACCCGTTCATAGGGATGACCAAACACGGTTTCGGTTACGGTTACGATTATGGTTTCGGTTCCGAACCGTCGGTTCTGGTTTCAGAAAAGCTTGAATCTTAACAGAACCGTTTCTCTTCCGGTTACGGTAGGAACATCCGGTTTACGGTTTGGAACCGCCGGTTCACAGTTTTCTTTTTTAAAAGAAAATTTATTTTTTTATATTTTATTACTGAATTTTTTCACAAAAAGTGTTTTAAAAATTAAAGAGACCCGTCTCTCTTTTCTTATATATACTCAACAAATTTTTATTATTTTCATTCACTGAATTTGGCTAAAAAATCAGTCAAAACACAACTTTTCTTGTCAACCTTCCATTAGTACCGGTTAATTCTAATAAAACTGCTAGAAATCTAATGATTTTGGTGGTTTTTTAACGATTTTACTAACAGTTTAGACGGTTCCGGTTTACGGTTTGGTTAGGCAGTTCGGAACCGCCGGTTCACGGTTTTTTGGGGGGTTGAACCTTAACTGACCATTATCCAAAACGGTTCCATTTTCCACGGTTTCGGTTTTCGTGGTGGTTCATGGCGGTTACGGTTTTTTCGTTTCCGGACCGGTTCGACGGTTCTGGTCCGGTTTGGCCATCACTACCCGTCCATTTACACGGAGATTAAGAAAAAGTAAAAGTAATGTAAGTGGTATGAGTATAAAAGTGGAGTAAGAGAGATAATGAATGAGAGAGAATAATAAGTTAATTGGTGTTGTGAGTATAAAAGTAAAGTATGAGAGATAATGAGTGAGAGGAATAGCAAATATTTTTTTGTCATTTTTGGAAGTTGATATATACTCTGAAACAGAATAAAAAAAATGTGAACATATACTCTGAGACAGAAGAAATAATAAATTAATAATAAAAACTTGAAATCAAATCACAATGGATTTGAGAATAATAATAAGGTGCTCGGTTGTCAAGCGTTATAATCAGTTTGGTTTCACACACTACTCCGCTTCACCAACTTGATTAGTTTCCATTTTAAGTAATACTATTACTACCTCTGTCCCTAAATGAGTGTCCAAATTTCATTTTAAGGGACACTGAAAATCTCAACTTTTTGAACAATTTGGTAACAACGATTCATATATAATTTTGTAATCTCCTTTCCAAACCTTTAGTTTTGCACGATTAAAGAAACCGGTGAATTTTTTTTCAAAAAAAAAACGTTTAGGGAGAAAGTTATGTTAAAAAAAGACACTCATTTAAGGACAAAGATTTCTTGAAAATGGACACTCATTTAGGGACAGAGGGAGTATCAATTTGTATGGAACGCTTAAAATGAAAATACGTAGCGATTAATTTGGAACTAATGGAGTATATCTCACTTTTTATACTCACACACTTAAATTATGGGTTACACATTCAAATCATCATACACACAACTCATTTTTCACACACAATATTTTTGTATATATATTTTCCTTTTAATTTTTGTGTCGATGAAAAATATTTGCAATTATGAGACGAAGGAGTATATATTAAACTATCGGAACATGTTAAGTGTATATTTAGTACTCCCTCTGTCCCTAAATGAGTGTCCATTTTCAAGAAATCTTTGTCCTTAAATGAGTGTCTTTTTTTAACATAACTTTCTCCCTAAACGTTTTTTTTTTGAAAAAAAATTCACCGGTTTCTTTAATCGTGCAAAACTAAAGGTTTGGAAAGGAGATTACAAAATTATATATGAATCGTTGTTACCAAATTGTTCAAAAAGTTGAGATTTTCAGTGTCCCTTAAAATGAAATTTGGACACTCATTTAAGGACAGAGGGAGTATATCATTTCAAAGATTGCGTTTTATTTAATGTACACTATGTTAACAATTCTAGTTTGAATTTGTCTCACGGCTAAATATAGCTTAGTTTAATAATGTGATCATAATATCAATCTTTTCTACAAATATTTATATATATAAAGATAATTGTATTTTGATTTTGCGACAAAAAAAAAAAAAAAACGTGATTGAACTTTTTCAGAATATAGTAATAGTTTAATTATTTTATAAAAATCAAGTCATAAATTTAATGGTCAGTCATAATCGTTTTTCGGCACCAAAAATTATTTATTAAAATTTTAATGATTTTTTTTTTTATCAAAATTCAATTTTGACCATATTAAACTTAAAATAGAACTACTATCCAGGTCAGATGAAGTATTTCGGATGGTGATTCTCATATTACAGATATACGGAGTATAGTTATGTTTTACTAGAAGGTGGATATATATCTATATTACAATACAAAGCAAGAATAACCGTTTTACAAAGAGAGGCTGAGATTGCTTCTCAAAATTTGATTGGACAGCCTAAGTTGATCCTAATAACCTACTCCCATGAAAACCGTCAGACAGTTAACTCCCTCAAGTACCTCCTCACCTTTGTTAACTTACAGTGTATCTTTTCTTCCCCACTACTCGACTTAAAAGTTAATGTGATTTTGGGTTATGAAAAAGAGGAAATTGAGTTGAGGTTAAGGAGTTTTATGTGAGAAGACAAAATTAAATGGGATTCTTTCTTCCTTTTCATATTGTCAACGTGCCAGTGGCACGGATAAGAATACTAGTATATACACAAGATGTGGTCTCCCATGAGAACAAGGGGATCCGTCTCATGCATGAGACGGGTCGACCCATGACTCATGGGGCATGACCCGCCACGTGGCAGCCTCCCAGAGGTCCAATTTTTTATTTTATTTTTTTGAGTTTTTATATTATTTTTTCGGCTTTTCAGCCGTTCACCAAAAGTAATAGTTACCATAACTTAATGTAATGACTGTATACATATAAAGTAACATTATTCATAAGATAACGTAACACCTGTTTTACAAAAACAAAAGTTCGTTTTACCCATTTTTTCAAATGTAATACTAACTATAATTACATGTAACCCAAACAATATCTAAATGTAATTATCATTTATACTGAAATGTAATAATTCTTTTGCAAAAATGTAAAATATTGTGTATTTTGATTTAATTTTTGAAAGAAAGTAACATTTGAAAATAACAACTCATATATGAATGTAATTGTTTGTACAAAAATGTAACACTTTAATAAAGAAATTATAACGTATTTCTATAGATAATGTAATATTTTTACATGTAACACTAATCAAGTGTTTTTATCTCTAAAAATGTAAATGGTTGAATTATTACTTTTTATATGAATACAGTCATTACATTAAGTTATAGTAACTATTACTTTTGACAAACCAAAAAAAACCAAAAAAAATAATATAAAAATTAAAAAAAAAAGAAAAAAAATTGGGCTTATGAGGGCTGCCACGTGGCAGGTTCGACCCCTGGGTCCTGGAGCCGGTTCGTGGTCGGGCGGCGGGTCAAAAACCGACCCGTCTCATGGATGAGACGGATCATACATGTGTGCACACAAGTTTTTGTCTATACACAATCACACACACATATATTATACCGTGTACACATACTCCCTTCCCACCGTTCCAGCTTACTTGATACTTGTTGGGACCGCGACCACCCCCACCACTCCACATTAATATGATATTGTCCGCTTTGGGCCCAGCACGCACGGATTTGTTTTTTGTTCAACTCCCGAAAGGTCTCATTCTAATGAAGTGGGTGAACACCTTTATATACTAAGCAATTGTTCTTTCAATTGCCGATGTGGGACTTGAGTTGACACCCCCAACAAACCTCCCCTCAAACCAAGGACCACCTCAGGAAGGACTTTCGACACAAGGCACACACAATCCTCCATTCGCGAGGTCACATCAGAGGAAATCCCACATATCTCACACATCCCCACATCTCGCACGCGGTCCACTTTGCGTCGGGCCCATCAACCAACCTGGGCTCTGATACCAGTTGTTGGGACCGCGACCACCCCCACCACTCCACATTAGTATGATATTGTTCCCTTTGGGTCCAGCCAGCACGGATTTGTTTTTAGTTCAACTCCTAAAAGGCCTCATACTAATGGAGTGTGTGAACACCTTTATATACTAGGCAATTTTTCATTCAATTGCCGATGTGGGACTTGGGTTGATACCCCAACAATACTTATTTTCATTTTAATCCGTTCCAACTCACTTGAGACCTCCCCAAAATAGCTAATTTTATATTGAATCTACCCACCACTCTTTCTCTCTCTTCATTTTACACCACTCAATTTATTCAACCAACATTACTATTTACCACACTCATTCTTTCTCTTCATTTTCCACCACACATTTTTTTTAATTTTATTCATTTTCCTTAGCCCACCTCTTAAGTCTCAGATGAGGTGAAACGGAGGGAGTATGTGTGTGTGTGTGTATATATATATATGGTCGCGCTCCTGTGAAAACTATTTTATATGAGAACCGTGAGGACCAATCATAACCATTAGATTAGAAAAAAAATCAAGGGTCCAGATGTTAGATACATTGGATACACTTGGATACATTAGTTAATTTTCGAAAAATAATTGGATACATTAGTTTTTAACATAGTGTATCCAAGTACAACACTTAGATACAATACTTATTAACATATTGTATCCAAATGTAATAACGAATTTTTTGTAATGTATCTAAGTGTATCAATTGTATTAACATATGGACCCTTGATTTTTTTTTCTAATCTAACGTTATGATTGGTTCTCACGGTTCTCACGATATTTAGGTTCTCATTTGAGCACCTACATATATATATATAATATATATATATATATATATATATATATATATATGTATATGTAGTCGCGCTCAATGAGAACCACTTAAAATGAGAACTGTGAGAACCAAGCATAACCCTTTGATTAAAAACAAAATCAAAAGTCCAGATTATAGATACATTAGATACACTTTGATATAATAGCTAATTTTCAACATTTGGATACATTAATCATTTAAGATACTGTATCCAAGTGAAACAATTGGATACAATAATTATTTAGCTATTGTATCCAAGTGCAATATCAAAATTTAGTCGCACTCCAATGAGAACCACTTAAAATGAGAACTGTGAGAACCAAGCATAACCCTTTGATTAAAAACAAAATCAAAAATCCAAATTATAGATACATTAGATACACTTTGATATAATAGCTAATTTTCAAAATACATTTGGATACATTAGTCATTTAAGCTACTGTATCCAAGTGAAACAATTGGATACAATAATTATTTAGCTATTGTATCCAAGTGCAATATCAAAATTTAGGTACTGTATCCAATATATCTAAAATCTGGACCTTTGATTTTGATTCTAATCTAATGTTTATGTTTAGTTCTCACATAATTGTGGTTCTATTTGAGCTCCTATATATATATTATATATATATACAAAGATCAGAGGTTCGATTTTAAAGCATGCATATTAAGATAATAACAATAAATAACATAAAAATATCAAAATAGCATGAATAGTGAATAGTAAATTTGACTTTTTTGCTACAGTAACTTTGACTTTTGAAAATACGTATACGTAGGCTTTCGTTCAACCTCAGTTTATCCGTCACCCGTAGGTCTGGAAGGTTAGTGGTTTCCACCTTTCGTAACGTTTTTGTTTTGAAAAATAGTAAATTGTAAACAACAATAAATACTCGAGGCGGGAGTAGTAAACTTACTTTGTTTATTGCAAATTGTTGAGAGTACAAGATGATGAGTACAAGAGATTTTTAGAGAGAGAAGTGTTTAGAGAGAATTTAAAACTGATACTAAATTTTGCCTGCAATATGAACGATGTCAAAATCAAATATTGATAAAAGGGCTTGCCATCTGGCAAAAATTTGTTTTGCGGCTAAATTTTTACATCTTTTTGTAAAACATCTTTTGCGGCTTTGCAATCTACTTTGACTATAATTTTTGATTAAGTAGATCATCCTGAAACTTGTTATACATAGAACTATAGAAAGAATTTCTTTTTTGATTGTAGAATAATTTGATTTGTGTGTTCCATATCCCCGAATAATATCTTATTATTTGGTCTTTCCCATCTATGTTTTGAGTTAATATCCCACCATATCCTATGTCTGAGGCATCAGTGGCTACTGTTTTAGGGGCATTAGGATCACATATAGTTAAACATGGTAATCTTTTAACATGTAGTTTGATTTGTTTAACAACATTAGTATGCTCTTTTGTCCATGGTTTGGATTGTTTTTAATCTATCAAGAGTGGTTTACAAATTTGTCTTAATTTAGGAAAGAAATCTGCTATATAATTTAATGATCCTAGGAATCTTTGTAATTGATTTTTATCTTTTATCTCATCTGGGATTTATCAGCAAAATCTATAGATCTTTGTATTGGTATTAAAGTATTATTGGTTATCTCATGTCCTAAAAACCTAATTTTTGTTTGATAAAGTTTTATTTTTGTTTTTGATAAACTAACCCATTTCTTATCATTGTTTTATAAAATATGTTTAAATGTTTGTCGTGTTGTTCAAGAGTTTTACTAAATACTAAAACATCATCTATATAAACAATAATAAATGTGTATGGATTAAATATGTCATTCATTATTTTTTGAAATTCGCTTGGTGCATTTTTTAATCCAAAGGGCATAACATTCCATTCGTATTGCCCAAAGGGTACTGTAAAAGCTGTTTTGTATTTATCTTCTTCTGCTATTTGTATCTGCCAAAATCCTGATTTCATATCGAATTTTGAAAAGATAGACGCATCGTGTAATCGTTTTAGTAATCTTGTTTATTGGGGTATTGGATATCTAATCCATTTTAGTGCAGTGTTTAAAGGTTTTTAATTAATAACTAACCTTGGGGCAACCTCTCTCAATTTCTGCATTTTTTGATACATAGAATGCTGAGCATGACCAGGTGATTTACTTTTCTTAATTAATTTTTTATTGAGTAAATCTTTAATTTCTTTTACAATATTCTAATAATTCTTGATTCATTTGTATAGGTCTTGCTTTTGTAGGTATGTTTGTTCATTAAAATCTTTTTCATATGGTAGTGTTATTAGATGTTTTTTCCTTTCCCAAAAGCTGTAGGTAACTCAGAACATAAGTCTTTTTCAAATTTTCTAATTTTTTAGAGATTATGTCTTTGTTTTTGTTGAAGTTGTAATTTTCTTCAATTTTTATATTTAATAATTCTTCCTTAAGGAATTTCATTTGATTTGTAAAGTATTTAATTTAGAGATTCCTGTTTTTTGTAAATTATTTACATCACTATTAGATACAGGGTATAAAAAAATCAAATATAATTTTTTGTCCTAGTATCTTGATTCTACTCCTCTTGTGAAACTGAAAAGGGATATACATTTGTAAAAAAGGGTTTCCTAATATAACTTTTGTGTTTAAATTTTTTACAAGCATAAGACTTATTTTAAAACAGATACTATTATTGCAAACATGTGCTTCGGTATTTTGTATTTTACTTCTAATTTTGAAGAATGGCGGCTGTAAAAGACTTGTTTGTTTTTATAAAATATTTTGTTGGTATTATTCCTTGTTCAACACAATTCAGATCTGCTCCTGAGTCCAGCATGGCTAATCCTTTGTATTCGAAATCTTTGATTTTCATATGTATATGTACATACCATTTTTGATATCTGACTCGAGTAGAGAGCGTATATACTTTCTTCTGTGTCTGTAG
>JAOWBW010000591.1:608811-807996 GCA_026119855.1 Campanula takesimana
TTTTTTTTTTTTTTTTTTTTGGAAGAATAACAAACAAATTGTTAATGAGGGGAGAATATTACTTTTCGGGTTTGGCCAACGCTTTCTGGAATTTGGGACCACAAAAAAAAAAAACAAATCAGGCTGCCACATCCAACTAAAATTAGTCTGCAACACTAACTACTGGTATTCAACTCGTTTTGGCTCCTAGCTAATACTAGTACTTTTTTTTTTTTTTAAAAAAAAAAGAACAAAATTCAAGAAGAAGCAGCAGCTGCTGCTAATAGACTTTTACTCTTAAAAAAAAATGACTTCTTTCAATTTATTCTTTGAAACTAAAGAGAACTTTTTCGTTTTTAATAAAATGTCTATTTTAATGAAAAAATATGTAAATTAAATAATTATTTTTAATGAAGTTAAATCAATCTCTGTAGTGATCATAATATTTTAATGTATTTTTGTTTCAGTGATATTATAAAGTGAGCTCATTTAAAATTATATGTATACGTATAATATATGCTACAAATAAAACATACGTAGTTTTTATTTTCAATAATTTTCTTAAATATTTAATATAGGACGACGGAAGTGACAATTTTGACAACATTTATTCACCGACCGACGTACTTCGATTTATAAGTTTGAATCTTGACATTTTCATTCTCGTTACAAAGATGTAGTAGTCATAACTAAAATTTAAGGATGCCCACTTTGAATAAACAAAATATTTGGGGGAAATTAGTTCATTTTTATAGGGCTTAAGGTTTAAGGTTTAAGGTTTGAGCTGGACTCTTGTGAACGGCGTGCGACGGCTCACATTCAAGCCGAGCCAAGCTAATATTTTTTTTTTGCCCTCCAACTTTTTTTCCACGCCATTTTTTGCTCGCCAGAAAAATAACACTTTTTATAAAAGAAATGTAACACTTTTTTTCTCAAATGTAACACTTTTTTTTTCTAAAAAATGCCACAATTTTGCAGAAATAGATTAAAGATAACATGAGATTGACAACTAAATTAATGTTACATTTTATAATAAATGAATGTGACATTTTTTTTCTCAATTGTAAGACATTTTTTTCTCTCAATTGTAACACTTTTCTAGAGTTTTACATTCAATTGAAATGCAAACCGATTATATACATGAATTTTTACTCTTTTTTATAAGAAAAAAGTAACATTTACTCTATAAAACTGTTACATTCATCTATATAGCAAATTATAATCATATATGCACTGTGTTACACTTCAATTATTACTTTTTTTAACCACAATTTTTATTATTTTTTTTTTTTTTTGCGAAACTGTTGTTTCATCTTACAATAAAGTGTTACTTGTTTAAGACTACATGTTACATTTTATCTGGGTTTCTTCGTCTCGTCGAGACAAACACAACAATAATTTTGGAATTTTTTTCCCAACTTCATAATCTCAAAATATAGCATTTTAAAGTTATTGGGGGGTTTTTTCCGCGACACGTGTCGCAATTCGGAAGGCGTGCATCAGGCTGAAGCGGCGGGTTCAACCCGTGGATAGCTCCGTCGCACGAGGTGCGGTCGTCGCACCTGAGTCTCTGCTTAAGGTTTAGGGTTTAAGGTTTAGGGTTTAAGGATAATACTAATATTAAAAAAAATAAACTTTTATAACTTATGGAGAAACTAGTTTCCCCCAAAACCTACTCTTGAATAAATATCTACAATGCTTCATTGAGAGAAAAGGTAAAACAAATTTCTTCCAAAAATTAATTTAGGTTAATTCATTATAAGAAATTACATTCAAAAATAAAATGTGTATTTTGCATGTCAACTTTTTAAAGGTATTTTGGGGTTTTTAACAATGCTTGAACTTGCTTATTGTTTGGGGCAAATTGTAATTTGGTAACCTGAGTTTTACACACAGTTGCAATACCCTAGCTGAGTTGTGATTTGTGCGAATCTGATTCCTAAGTTTGTCATTTTGTTGTAATTAGGTGTAAAAACTTAAAAACTAACAAATCGTTAAATGTTGACGAAATTAAATTCATGTGCCATGCACATGACTTTTAAAGGAGTACTTTTGTCATTTCATCTCTTTTCCCAATTCATCTTTTTCCCCCATCACACACACGCACACACAAAGCCACCATGGAAACTCAACGCCACCTCAAGAAAATCAAAACCTATCGCTAATCCCATCCCCAAACAACCATAGCACCAGCCCTCGCCGCCCTCTACACCCATGACCATCACCATATCCGACCCAAACAACCCATACCCAACAACCTTCAAAGCCTCAAAATTCCGGCAGCTCTCATGTCTAAATCAACACAGGCCAGAATTAGGGCTAAGTATTTTCCTTCCTCTGTTGACATTGCAGATTTCATTGAGATCTATATTTTAAAATTTACTCATACGCCCTTGAATTTTGTTGTATTTGATGAAGCTGCGACATTGTTGAGATTCTCCGTTTTTGAATTGCTATTGATTTTGATGCGCATGTTGTAGTTCATAGTTGATTTTGCATCAGCTTTTAGCTGCAATTTCAAATTTTGGTCCACCGATTTAAAGACCTTCTGTATTTGTTGTCTGCCAGGAAACCTCCTTAGGCATCCGGCAACGGTTACCGAACACGTGCCTTGCCCAAACCAAGGGGAATGATGAAAATGACCTTTAAAAAATCATGTGATGTGCACGTGTCTTAGAGATCGTCAAAAAAATTAACGATTTGTTAGTTTTTACACCTAATTGCAACAAAATGACAAACTTAGGAACCAAATTTGCACAAAACAAAACATAGCTAGGGTATTACAACTGTGTGTGAAACTCAGGTTACCAAATTTCAATTTGGCCTATTATTTGACAAGGAATTAACTTTCTGGATTAATGGTCTTAGAAAAATAGTCTCGTTTGATTTATTATGGTCAATACTAGTAAACTTTCATCAAACATTAAAATTAATATTATATTTTCAATAAAATTTTAAAATTTGTGATTAATAAATAATTAAAGAATTTATTAATAATAATTTTATAAATTTTATTGAGATGATTAAAATCACATTTAATGTATGAGTAAATTTACTAGCGTTGACCATAAAAATTAAAAAGTCAGTCTTATAAAAACATGTTTCTATAAAGTATGAAAAAACAGGTTTTACATTAAAGTGAGTGTAAAACAAGTGTTTTTTTTACAAAAACTAGCGGGTAACCCGTGCTCTGCACGGGAAACCAATACTACGTCTTAAAAAATATTTTAACTATAGTTAACTAATATAGTAATCATCATTTTAACTAATACTATTAATAAAAAAAATTAATCTATATGATTACTATTATTATAATAACTATTATAATTAATTAATACTATTGATAGTAATAGTTAATATATATATATATTAATAGCACTGATAATCTATATAATAATAATTATTAATATAATTATTATAATAAAATAATATTATTAATAGTAAAAGTTAATTGATATAGTAACTATTATGATAATTATAATAAACTAATACTATTAATAGTAATAGTTAATAGATATAGTATCGATTATAATTACTGTAGTTAATATTAAAAATTAATAACTTACTTATATAATAACAATTATAATTAACCAATACTAATAATAGTAATAGTTAATGTTCTCTCCCTCTGTTTCGAGTAAGTGACAACATGTTGATTTTTTTTTGTCAACAAAAATGAACTTTGACCAACCATTGGTGTCGATCTAATTATTCAAGTAAAATTCTAAAATTTGTAGTTGATAAATTATTAAGTAATTTATCAATAACAATTTTTAGAATTTCATTGTGATCATTAAATCGTCACCAATGGTTGGTCAAAGTTCATTTTTATTGACCTAAAAAAGTCAATATGTTGCAATTTACTTGAAACAGAGGGAGTATAGCCTATTATAGTTAACTAATACTATTAATAGTAAAAAATAACTTATAAAGTAACTATTATAGTTAACTAATATTATTAATAATAATAGTTAACTTATATAGTAACTATTATAGTTAACTAATACTATTAATAGTAATAGTTAACTAATATAGTAACTATAATACTTAACTAATACTATTAATAGTAATAGTTAACTTAGTAATAATTAACTTGTATAGTAACTATTATAGTTAACTAATACTATTAATAGTAATAGTTAACTTACTATTAATAGTAATAGTTAACTTGTATAGTAACTATTATAGTTAAGTAATACTATTAACAGTAATAGTTAACTTGTATAGTAACTATTATTGTTAACTATTACTATTAATAGTAATAGTTAACTTGTATAGTAACTATTATAGTTAACTATTACTATTAATAGTAATAGTTAACTCATATCATAACTATTATTATGAGCTAATAGTATTAGCTAATAATGAGAATATCAAAAGTCACACACTTTTAGGATAGTGATGATGTGGCATCACGAAATGCAAGATTCTTCCATGATTTGTCCACGTGGCATCACCACATCTCTCTTCACCAACTTTAATATATATATATATAGATTTCACAAAATCAAATAAGAATTTTCAATTTTTCGTACATCTAACTATTCTTGAGTACCCAAACCTTCATTGGGTGAGTGGTATAGGGCTTGGGACTCCCTTCGGGAGGTCTCAAGTTCGATTCCCCTACCCCATTCCCCAATAACAAGTGGCTTCCACTCAGTTGGAGGTCCCAGGTTCGACTCTTTCTGGGGAGATCGTGGAGAATATGTGTTACTATGTCCCATAGGGAAAAGTTGTGCGGCTGCATGTGATGACTCAGGCGACGAAGGACGTCTATGGCAAGCGGACTAGCAAAAGCGCATGAAGACTACCAGATGGAGCATGACGTCTATGAGCAATCAACTTGTAGAGCGAAGTATCGTTTCAATGTAATGGGTTCCAATAGGGGGAGCTTGTAATAGACTAGGCTATAGATCTGTAATAGACTTCATATGAGTTTGTAACACGATGACAATTGCCTTTGAATGAAATGATATGTTAACTTGTCAAGAAAACAGGGAAAAATACCAAAAAAACCCTTCTAAAAAATTTTATTATCCAAAAAACCCACAAAATATTTCTTCAATCTAAAAAGTCTTAAAATTAAATTATCTATACCAAAAAGCCCAAACATTAACGAATTGACTAACGCGGTTAGGTTTGAGTATTCATATTAATAAAAAATCAGCTTTCCTTTTAATTAATGACGTATTAAAAATAAAAAAGTCTTTTGCTATGCAAAATAATTTAATTGTGATATTATTAGATATAATAAAAAAAATATTTTTAATCATTATTATTATTTTAGTTAATAAATAATTTTTAATAATACAGTTAATAATAAAAACAATAAGAATGAAAAACAATAATGAATGCGATAATATTGAAAAGAATATCATCATAGTTTTAATTATTTTTATGATCTTACATAATAATAAAAAAATAAAAAACTTAAAGAATCACCTTTCAATTAATTCTTTAATATATCAAAAATTCAGATTTTTATTATTAAATTTTGGTAATTAAATAATAATGATTAATTTTTGTTGTTGCTATAACTATTATTATTATTATTATATTAATAATTATTATTATTGTTATTGTTATTGTTATTGTTATTATTATTATTATTATTATTATTATTTCATAATAATAATATTACTATAATTATTTGGCATTGTAATTTTTTTAATATTCCTAACATGTCATTAAATGATTTTTTTTTAATAATATGAATGTTCAAACTTAACGTCGTTAGTTAAATAGTTACCGTTTGGACTTTTTGGCATTGATAATATAAATTTAGGACTTTTTAGATTTAAGAAAAAAATTGTAGATTTTTTGGATATGAAAGTTTTTTTTTTTTTTTTTAAGGAGTTTTTGGTATTTTTCAAAAAAAAAAAAAAAAAAAAACTATTCTTGAGTGTGTTTTTTAAGAGTTGGTTTTGGAGGAAACTAGATCCTTCAACCATTCTTAAACCCTAAAAACCCTAAACCCTAAACTTTAACTCCTATAAAAAACATGTTTTTTTATAGTAACTTATAAGAAACTAGTTTCCCTCACACAAAAAAAAAAAAAAAAAAAAATTAATGCAACTATCTGTCAAATTTATTTCTGCTTTTTGATAAAATTTCCCTTTCACCACTTGTCAATCTGATCTTATCTTAAATACTGGAGTATCAAAATTAATTTACTATATATACAACCCACCTGGCCACCTTCTTTGTCTCCTCTACATAAAAAACCTTTCCAACTCATACTCCCATTACTCCCTCCAAACCATTATCAAAATTCATCTCTCTCTGTCTCTCACTCAATCTATATATAAATATTGGCAGGAAAAAATCTCTGTCAAGGAATCCCATTAATCACACGGTCTCCATTGAATCTTTCAAACTTTTCTATATATACTTAAAAATCCTTCTTCCCCATCTTAAATTCCCCCTTTTCAATTTCATACAAAAAAAAAATAAAAAAATGAGGACCAAAGCAGGAAATTCAAACAGGGTGTTAAGATTCGTGACATTGCCGTACAGGGCATTATTAAAAGCCAGAGATTTCTACGTCAGAAGCATCACCGATTGCGGCAACCCTAGCGTTTACGGCCGAGGAGGCGTAATCGGCGCCAGCCAAGCTTACGGCTTACCCCGCAGCTTCAGCGCTCAATCTTACAGCTCCGCCGACAACGACGATTTGCGGGAGCTGATTAGGGCAAACTCAACCAACAGTAATGAGATCACAAAGGCGGAATTGGAATTGTTCATTCAACAGCATCTGCGGCAGCAGACGGCGGCGAGATCGGCGTCGAAAGGGGTGCCGAGGAGCGTTAGTGTTGGGATGGCACCGATTGATGAAGAAGGGGAGAATTGTGATGAGGATGTTAAGGTGAAGAAGATGGACAAGTTTGTGTATCCTAGAAGCAAAAGTTATGCTGTCGACAACAAATTCCGTGTTTGATTTGTTTCGTTTTTAAGGTACTTTGTTTTTCTTCTAGTTTTTGAGGAAATGTAATTTTTCCCAACATTATGTAAAAAATGTACTCCTAGTATTTTTCTATCACCAGAAGATCAGAACATTGATCTTTCTTTTGAGCGTTGTCTTTTGAGTAGTGACACGAAATGTTTGTCGCAAAAAGGAGAAAAACATCCTCCATACATTTGGTGTTAATTCGAATCTTTGATTGAATCGATACGATTGTTCTGCAATCTAACTGCAATGTCACAATTTTTCCTCGTGAGGTACGGGCATTCTGCATTCTCAATTTGATTAAGATAATCGATTGATTGATTTACATGCCAAGTAAATTATTGGTAGATAGAGTTGAAATGTTCCATTGGAATCCCTAGCTAGCAACATTTTACTTTTTCTTTGAGTTAGAAATGTTCCATTGAAAGCCCTAGTTAGTTATTTTCTTTTCATTTTTTTTTTTATACTCCATTCGTCTCAGTTTAAAGTTCTTACTTTCCTTTTTGGTACGTCTCAGTTTAAGGTTTTTAGTTGCTTTATTCCTTAAATGTAAAGTATGAATAATGTTTTGGATATTTTTGTCCTTATAAAGTTCATACTGTATGTATATTACAAAAAACCATCACTCACCCATTTACTTTTTATTCACTTGCTTTAATGAACGAACAATTATATCCTCCACATATTACTATTGTTGACTCAAATTTGCTTTACTTTGTTAATAAACGTGTAAATTCAAACTAAACTAAAAATCTTAAACTGGGACGGAGGGAGTATTTAGCCCGAAAGAGAAACAGAAAAGCCGCCGCAGTTGGGCCTAGTTTGATTTGTTCTTCCCCTGGCATGCGCCACTAGCTGGTGACGCGACAAAACAGTTAGGTGTTGTTTGGGGGTTGGTTCAACTTCAAAATGGAATTAAGTTTGACTGAGCCCAAAATGTTTACTTTTGTGCCCACCGCCCACCTTATTTCAACCAATTTGTGCACACCATAGTTGCGACGAAATTGTACAAAATTTTCAACTTCTCAATTTGGATAGGACTATTATGAAGACTTGGGCAGTTTGGATAAAGATTGATTGAGGTTCTTTAACAACAAAATTTATACGCTACCTAGTTAGGTCTGGCAATTGTGCGGGTTGGGGCGGGTTAACAGGTTGAAACGGGTCGACCCGCTACAACCTGTTTAAGTTGCCGGCTCAAATGGGTTGGGTTGAAACGGGTTGGGTTGGCGGGTTGATACGGGTTGACCCGTTTATTTTTTCGTCCGGTATGCCTTTTGAAAGAAAATTAAGCGGCTAGGACTGTTTTCTGGGAATTGACCGACTGTGTGAACAACTGTGTATTCAAACGTGCTAACAGTTGTCCAGACAGTTGTCCTGTCAGTTGGCGACGACCAGAAACTCAGAAACACAGAAACAAACGCAGCGGAAATTAAAACTGATTAAACACTTCAGCAAGAAATACCTTGCTGGAAAACTTTCATATATTAAAAGCGATCTTGCAGACTACAAGTCGAATGAAAGAAACAAAACAACGAAAAGATCAAAACCTATTCTATCTTGAATAGACTAAACACCAAAAACACTTGAGTTCTTGATGAGCAAGAACTTCAAGTAACTTCAAGAAAAAACAAAAAAACTCTCTCAAAATACTCTATGAATCCGTGATTAAAATCCGTCGAAATCAATGAAGGAGTCGGCTTGTATTTATACAAGGCTTGGCCGCTCCTTACACTCCAAGAAATCATTCTTTCCATATGAGAGTCTTCCTAAAATAAAACACCTAAAATACAAAATACTAACCAAAGATAAACATTAGTAGGTTAGTCAAGTAAATCAAAATAATAATAATTATCCTAAAATAAACTATTCCTAAATAATTACAACTAATTCTTAAAATAAATAAACTCTAAATATATACATTAATTAAATCAGAATCACAAAGATACACAATATTAAACTAAGAGTATTTCATACTCTTTCAATCTCCCCCTATCTTTGTGGTTCTGATCAAAACAACCAAAAACAAAACTCTCCCCCTGAATTTGTACAATGGATTCTACTCCCCTTAGAACACAACTTTCTCTCCCTAAATATGAAGACCACATTTGTACATTGGATTCTACTCCCCCTAGAACACGTCTTTCTCCCCCTTTTTGAGAAGAACCATCAAACTCAAAGAAAAAAAATAAGAATATCTTCCACTCCCCCTAAATTTGAATCTCCCCAACAAAAATACATCTAAGAGCATCATCAATCTCAACTCACATCGCAGCAAACCTTTATAGACCAGCGAGTTCTGCAGACTTACCAGATGACTTACCAGTTGACTGTACAATTGACTGTACAGTTGACTGTCCAGTTGTCCGCACAGTTGCACGAACAAGTTGCTTAACACCAGCTGGATGCTTAACAACAAAAATACCAGAGCTTGATCAGAGCAGTGGCAAACAATCATTTTGTGTCACACACAATCACTTAGAGTTTCTCCATAATTCTCGGATTTATCTGCAAAAATGTTAGAGAGAGCGCATTTGCAGAATAGGAACAAGATGAGATGAGAGAAATGTAGCTAGTAAACATGAGGAAGAAGATATACTAAACCATAATTCACAACCAGAATGGACAAGGAGGAAAAATCACGGGAGGACAGAGATTCTTCCTAAGAACTCGGGAATGGCCAAGGAGTAGGGAGAACCGAGAAACATTGAAGTACCCATTTGAATTCCAAAACAACCAAGGATTTTGATTTTAAAATTCAAACTTTTTCCATGTTTTGTGATAAATTATCCGTCCCAAAATTAAAACTTGCTAAATTCAACTGAATCCATTTAACCACAATGTACCACATTTTCCACCAACTACATAATGAAACTTGAACATCACGCCATTAGATTATCGTTAATCACATGAAAGCATTAAATCTTTAACAAGAAGAACCACAATTCAATTTGCTGATGTAAATACCAAGGGAGAAAAAAAACTTAGAAAAATTATGCCTAAACACACAAGTGAAGATTGTCTCAATTTTGGTGTGACATAGAATGGTCAACTCCATTTATGACTCGGTCTCAACTCACAAGAATTCAATGAGATTACACCTTCAATCATGTAGCTTTTAGAACACCCCCTTTTTAAAGGCATATCTCCAATGAATCTGTTACGGGAAGAGCTATTCACTCTCACAATACAGTGTTACCCTTGATCTCAAGTTATGTATTTAAACACTTCAGCTTTTTGCCTAAATGAGTTGTAACTGCAAAGATTGGAGGCAGCTTGTTCTTCCCGCAAGCTTAGATTTGATGCCCACTCCATGATAAACAACACGAAGGAATTAACAAGATAATTTTATTATCAAGTCAAGAAGGGTCTCACATTCAAGGGTCAAAACTCGGAGTCAAGGAACTAAAGAAGACCAAGTGATCACAAGAGACAATCGTGCAAGGAATGAATGCAGTTTTTTTTTTTTTTTTTTTTTTTTTTTGTAATATACAATTATACAGTTATGCAGTCAGTTGTCTGCACACTTGTGCAGTCAACTGGTATCACACAGTCCAAGAGAAAATCTCTCGAAATCCAAAGCCTTGGTAAAGATATCAGCAAGTTGATCCGTTGTGCTTACATGTTCAAGAGTAATGATTTTTTGTTCAACGAGATCTCTAATAAAATGATCCATAATATCTATGTGCTTGGTTAGGAGATGTTGTACCAGATTCTTGGCAATATTCTGGGAGCTTAAGCTATCACAAAATACAGTAAAGGTTTTACTTTTAAGATCATAATCCTTTATTATCTGGTTCATATTCAACAATTGAGTACAACAAGGAACATCTCCCATACATTCAGCATTAGATGGCCTATGAACCAAGAACCTAACATCTTTGCTTTCAAATTTTACCACTTTCTCTTGCATGTCATTGATCCAATTATTACCATTTAAGGTTTTTGACACACTATCATGCTTAAACTTAGCAACAAAACAACAAGAGCTTACCTGATGGTACGCGGATTTCATGCATACCAAACCGGCTAAATCCCGGTAATTTATTCGTTTTCCTCTTGTTTTTATTCCTTCATCCACTCCCCCAATGACCTGGGAAGTTAGATGATCTCCTTGTATGCTTGCAGCATCATCATTGCCTCTGCTTACCTGATCTTCCAAGATTTCAGAATCTGAACCAGAATCTGCTGCTGTCTGACCATCTGACATGGCAGTTGACTGTTCATCTTGACTGTCAGTTGTCCTCACAGTTGGTGCATCTGCAGATTCTGTCATGGATTTAGGTTCAGATTCATCATTAATCCTTTCATGCTCCCAAGTGCAACCTGAAACATCATCCTCAGCAGTTTTGACATTAAGATCAGTAGCATTATCAAAAATTGGGTTAAAACATGAATGATTTTCAACCAACTTGTAACAATGATCAGAGGATCGAATGCTAGAAAGAACACACACACTTTTGTTATCAAAAACTTCGCATTTGGACTTGTCAAACTTAACAAATAAGTCATCATCACACAGTTGACTGATACTTATCAAATTTGCTTTTAACCCGTCTACATGTAAGACATTGTGCAAATTTGGCAAGCCGTCAACACACAACGTACCTTTACCAATGACCTTTCCCTTAGCACCTCCACCAAAATTGACATTTCCTCCTTTGAAGACTTCATAATCTATGAGATGCTTAAGAGAACCAGTCATATGGCGAGAACAGCCACTGTCGAAGTACCATCCTTCTTTCACACTACTCTTGAAGGAGGTACGAGCCACTTTGCATTGCTGAGTGTCTTTCTTTACCCAGGCCTTTCTTACCTGCTGCTGATGACTGGGCACTTGACTGGGCAACTGACTGTTAGATTGTTCCCACAGTTGTCCTGTCAAGTGGCCGCTGTTCTTCTCCAAGCCAAGTTCCTGTTTCAACTTGTAGCAAAATGGACGTATATGTCCAGGGGCAAAGCAATGGTGACACACGTATCTCCTTTTTCTATTTCTTTTGTTTTTGTGAGGAGACACGTGATTAGCATTAAATCTCTCATTATTTTTCGAAGTGCCCTCACCTTCCTTAACAAACATTGGATTTCCATAGCCTAAACCTGATTTTCCTTGGTTCCCCATGTTCAGAACCTCTTCCAATTTAGCCTTGCCATTGTTAAGTTTATTGAGTGTGTTAGTTTCTTTTTCAAGATTGCTTTTATACTTTTCACACTCATTGTCCTTTTTGGTAAGCATGACTTCTAACCTAGCTATGGAGTCCTTTTGAGTATCACTTTCACTCGACAACCTCTCATTCTCAGCCTTTAATTTCAGATTGTCAGAGGTGAGTTTTTCATTTACCTTCTTGAATGCCTTGAGTTGTTCCATTCGCTTGGACCAATCTGCATGAAGCTCAACATATGTATTGTATAGATCTTCATATGTGGCACTATCCTCTTCTTCTTGTGATGATTCTTCAGATTCACCTGCAGAAGTGGAGTTAAAACAGGTATACACATTAGTACCATTTGAGCTGACAACTGTGCTGACAGTTGAATGTTCATCTTCACTGTCAGATTCACAATCAGATTCACTGTCAGAGAGGGAGGATTGTGATGATCGTAAAGATGACAGGTTTGCTGTCTGATCGTCATCATCTGAATCACTTAAGGTTGCAGAAAAACTCATCCCTCTCTTTTTAAGTGTGTTAGCACACTCATTGGCATAATGTCCAAATCCTAAACACGCTCTACACTGAACGGACTCAATAGATCTTTTGTTTTCAGAAAAAAATTTGTTCTTATTTGTTTCTTTCTTAAATGATTCAATCTTAGGGGAAGAAGCAATATCCTTATTGGGAAACCTTTGTTGACGTTTTTTGTTCAACATATTGTTGAATTTTTTTGAAATCAAGTCACATTCATCTTCCTCTAAGTTTGAGTCATCAATATCTTTTGATAATTCAACAAGATCTTTGGACACAGTAAGAGCACTAGCAAGAGCAATTGAATTTACCTTGCTAGTTTGTTGCACTTCAAGGTTCAATTCAAACGTAGTTAGAATACTTAGAACCTTTTCAAGACTCACGGTCCGAGTATCACAAGTTTCTTCAATGACAGAGATTTTGATGTTAAATTTTTCTGGGAGAGTTCTTAAAACTTTACTAACCAACCTTGCATTGGAGATGGATTCTCCTAATGCAAATGATTCATTTGAAATATCCATTAATCTAGCCGAATATTCTTGAACAGTTTCATTATCTCCCATTCTTAAATTTTCAAACTCTGTCATCAACCTTCTTAACTTAGTTTGTTTGACACTATCGGACCCTTCACAATGTAGTTGCAAAATGTCCCAAGCATTTTTTGCCACTGTATTGTTTGAGAACAACCGATACAAATTAAAATCAACGTGATCAGAAATGGCGGCCATTGCCTTTGCATTGAAATTTGCAAGGGCAATTTCCTCCGCATTCCAATCTTGCTCGGGTTTTGGAATAAAAACTTTTTCTTTCTTTTCTTCGTCAGACACAGAAGCTTTAGCTTTTGGATCAGCCACTTCCATGGTAGGGGATTTATATCCCACTAGAATGCTGACCCAAGCACGATGATCTATGTTTTTGATGTACATAGTCATCTTTGCCTTCCAAATGGTATAGTTTGAACCATCTAGAGTAGGCGGCTTATTACGAGTATGAGTACAGTCCATAATGACCACTTTCAAAGATCGATCTCAATATGTCGAGACCAGGCTCTGGTGCCAATTGAAAGAAAATTAAGCGGCTAGGACTGTTTTCTGGGAATTGACCGACTGTGTGAACAACTGTGTATTCAAACGTGCTAACAGTTGTCCAGACAGTTGTCCTGTCAGTTGGCGACGACCAGAAACTCAGAAACACAGAAACAAACGCAGCGGAAATTAAAACTGATTAAACACTTCAGCAAGAAATACCTTGCTGGAAAACTTTCATATATTAAAAGCGATCTTGCAGACTACAAGTCGAATGAAAGAAACAAAACAACGAAAAGATCAAAACCTATTCTATCTTGAATAGACTAAACACCAAAAACACTTGAGTTCTTGATGAACAAGAACTTCAAGAAAAAACAAAAAAAACTCTCTCAAAATACTCTATGAATCCGTGATTAAAATCCGTCGAAATCAATGAAGGAGTCGGCTTGTATTTATACAAGGCTTGGCCGCTCCTTACACTCCAAGAAATCATTCTTTCCATATGAGAGTCTTCCTAAAATAAAACACCTAAAATACAAAATACTAACCAAAGATAAACATTAGTAGGTTAGTCAAGTAAATCAAAATAATAATAATTATCCTAAAATAAACTATTCCTAAATAATTACAACTAATTCTTAAAATAAATAAACTCTAAATATATACATTAATTAAATCAGAATCACAAAGATACACAATATTAAACTAAGAGTATTTCATACTCTTTCACCTTTAATTTATTAATTCTACCTATTTGTGTTTACGGGTTAAAACGAGTTGGGTTGGGTCGATACATTAAGCTTAACGGGTTGAGCTGGGTAACCCGTTTCAACCCGCTAACTTAAATGAGTTGGGTTGAGTTGTGTAGGTTAGTGGGTAATGGGTCAAAATTGTCAGGCCACCTAATCAAAAGTCACCTCCTTGTTCTTATATAGATCTATTCTAGTGGCTTAATGAAGATGGGTGATTAATCAAAAATAAGTTCTCAAAGTCTCTTTCTCTGCCTAGATACTCGAAGAAAGATCAATAAAGTTTGAGCAATGTTAGGACACAAAAGAAATTTATAAAAAGATGAACAAAATGAAGTAGTGATATATTATAAGTTGAACAAAATGAAGTAGCGATATATTATTAGTTGCAACGATTGTGGACCATCGACACTCTCATTAAAAGCACCAACAAAATCATGACATGGTATTTTATGGAATGTGGCATTTTTTGTGACTTTATTATTACCCATAAATTCTCGATAATATTGATAATGGGCCAAACCATATAAAGATCGGCGTAGTCGCTCATAGGGACAGTCTCGGGCAAAGGAAAATGTTCCCGGACGAGACCAAGATTCCCCACTGCTGCCCCCGCCGGGACTCCGATCTTTTGGACCTAGAACATCCAAATCAGAAGACATAGTGCTTTTATTCATTGGGAGAGGAGGACGGCGCGGCCATTTGCAAACCGAAAACAAAAGGCGGGCTGGACACGAGAAAGAAAATTTCGCACTGCTGCTGAGTCGTCGGACTGAAAAAGAACCGCACTGGCAGCTTTCTTTGTGGTTGACAGATAAGATTGATCTTGAAAGAGCCAGCTGGACGCGCAGAGCAAGACATGAAGGACTAGCTGCTTCTCCGACCCGGAGTGGATTGTAGTGGAAGGGTAGAGCCTCATTGTCCTTACTTTCTTTAAAGCAGTTGACTGCTCACAGACTCTACCATTTAGATCGGAGAATTTTTGGAGGGTCTTTGTTGCTGGGACGGTTTCAAACTGGACTGAAGGGAGGAGGAGCTAACTCTCTCCTTACCCAAAGTCTCGCTGTCCCATATTACTTTTATTTAGTTAAAAACTCTTTATTAAGCGACATTGTGGCAACGATCGTACTGCTACAACGTATCTAAGAAATTATGTGGACAAAATTCCATATAAAAAAAACTGGTTTTCCTTAAACAAAAGAAAAAACTAGTTTTAAGCTTTTAAAACCCCTCATTTACAAACTAAAAACAAATTCCTTCACAATGAAAACCCGTTTTAGTGATATAAAAACTAGTTTTTCCATAACGTAGTTTTTCATAAAACTTTCTCATGTGACATTTTTATGTGACTTTAGTATTACCCTTTGCTTCAAGTCAATTATATTTATCGAGACAATTTATGTAGTTTTGTTAGTTAGATTGAAAGAGCAAACATTATTTTAGGTAGGAGACCTGCTATTTGCATTTGTAAAAATACTTAGTGTACCCGTACTGATTTTTCTTACGAAAATATTTGTCTATAATAATCCCTGATCAGTCATGCCCTAGCCCCCTCCTCTCTCTCAATGTTGTACCAGCGAGTGCACTATTTTTCTCACTGGAACAATACGTGCTGTTACTGAAATATATCGTTGCACATTTTCAGATTTACAACACTTTTATTTTTTCTTAACTATTTATAATTATCGATATTTTAAACAAATTTGTAGCATTTTTTCTAATACAATAAAAAATACTACCTATGTCCCTAAATGAGTGTCCAAATTTCATTTTAAGGGACACTGAAAATCTCAACTTTGTTGTACAATTTGGTAGCAAATATTCATATATAATCTTGTAATCTCCTTTCCAAACATTTAGTTTTGCACGTATAAAGAAACCGGTGAAAAAAATTCGAAAAAAAAACATTTAGGGATAAGTTATACTAAAAAAGACACTCATTTTGGGACAAATATTTTTTGAAAATAGACACTCATTTAGGGACAGAGGGAGTAGCAAATATTATATTATTCTAATAAGATATCATTTATTATTTTATGGACTATTATTTTAATAATAATAAATCATATAAATTCTTTTGAAAAGTAATATTTTTTGTTTTGCCTTACTCCTCGATACAAATCGATTTAGGCATTATCCATTGGTACAGTCCACTTTAATTCAGTACAAAAGATGAAATGGTGCGCAGCATGTCCGTACAAGTTTTTTACTGGAATGGTGAGTACCAGCCGGCACGTGTCGAGATTGACAACTTTGCTCTCAAACCTCCACTATCTTCATCTTATATATGCTCCACTGTCATCTCATTCTTCGCAAATCACACCCGTTAGCCATCATTATCCAATCATTTTCTTCGTTTGAAACTTTGATCGAAAATTACCAACTCCCACCATGTCTCCTTGCTATTAATTACTTCCTTTGTCTCAAAATAAGAGCATTATTTTTTAATTTGATATGTTTCATAATAATAAGAGTCTTTTTCCTTAAATGACAAATGATGAGAAAGGAGAATAGTGTTTTTGGCATCTTTGTCCTTCGAATGCTTTTATAATTATAAAAAAACCAACATTTGGTAGCTTACTTTTTGCCCACTTCCAACCATGAATAGCATTTTGGACAATTATATCTTCAAACTAATTACACAATGTTAACCCATTTTCTATTACTTCTTTAATAAGCGTGCACAACTAAAGTAAGACTCATTTCTCAGAAATTCTTGAAACAAATATAATTTTTAATAAGCACATACTCCTTCCGTCCCAGTACAAGTGAGCTTATTTCTCTTTTGGGACGTCCCACTGCCCAAAATGGAAATGTTTCAACTCCA
The DNA here is from genome assembly GCA_026119855.1 of Campanula takesimana. Taxonomy (NCBI): domain Eukaryota; kingdom Viridiplantae; phylum Streptophyta; class Magnoliopsida; order Asterales; family Campanulaceae; genus Campanula; species Campanula takesimana. The sequence goes on from JAOWBW010000591.1 coordinate 626,022, forward strand.
CTCATTCTTTCTCTTCATTTTTCACCACTCAATTTAATCAACCAACACTATTATTTATCTCACTCATTCTCTTTCTTCATTTTCCACCACTCAATTTATCCAACTAATACTACTATTTACTCCACTCATTCCCTCTCTTCATTTTCTACTACACATTTACTAGTTTTTCTTAAATAGTGTGCAAACTCCTATAGTCCTACTTGTGCTGGGACGGAGGGAGTACAGTTTAAATTTGTTTTCAAAAGTTCACATTGTGAATTTTTATTACTTAAAAGTCTTTCGAGACACAGCTATCGGATTCAGAGGTGACGTGTCTAAAAAATAAATAAAATGTAGAATCCTTAGGCCATGTACAATAAGCCAACTACTAAAAAACATTCAACTACCTTAATATCACAACACCTCATCTTCTCTCTCCATCCACTTAATCATTCAACTACCCTCTCAACTACACCCCCCACAATAAGCTAGTTTAGTTTAAAATTCAACTCCTCCCAACTCATCATTCTATACCCCACCACCTTTATTTTATTTACAATATTTATTTTTATAATTAAAAAAATAATAAAAATAATAATAATTTATTATTAAAAAATAAAATATTAATATTTTTACTTATAAATTCGAGATTTTTTTTTAATTTTTTTTTAATTCACACTTAATTAACTTTTTTTGAAGCAATTATATAAATACAAGAATATTTTAATTTTAATAAAAATAAGAAAAGTTACAATAAACTTAGCTCGTTCCACAAATGATGAAATAAAGATTATTGGGATTAATAAAATAATAATAATAATAATCATTTATAATTAAAAATTAATTCACACTTAATTAAATTTTTTATTGCAATTAAATAAATTTGGATAAAAAATACTTCACACTTAAAAAGATGTTAAAATGTTTTAAATAAATGTTAATAAAGTATAATTGAAAATTTTATATTGAGAAAGAGGATTTTTTTTCGGTGTCCAAATTAACTGAAACTTACATCAATTTATAGAGGGAAAAAAATTATAAATTTTGGTAATTTATTTTTTTATAAAAAAAATAATTTACTATGAAATAATTGAGCTCAAAAAATTTGGATAAAAACCTCTCCGGAAAAAAAGAAAAAAAAAGCTGAAAAAGAAAAGGAAAAAAAAAAGAAAAAAAAAACGGAAATGGAGTAGCAACTCGCCGGCTTGGGAGGTGAGCTACACTCTCCAAGTGCTGGCCACTCCCAAGCCGACAAGTGTCTCTTCCGGGCCCCACACAAATTCCCACAACCTAGTTGAAACCTCTCAACCCTTCCCCTTCAACCCCCTCCTCTCAACCCCCTTATTGGACACCCTCAACTAGTTGACTCCCACTCAACCCCCCTCTCAACCCCCTTATTGGACATGGTCTTATAAAAAATACTCCATCTGTCTCATTTGAAGCTTCACCTTTTACCCAAATGGGTGTCCCATTAAAAGCTTCATCCTTTCCTAGAATGGTAAAATATGTAGGCCCCACTTGTCATACTCACTCACTTCTTCCTCTCACATACTCCCCCCGTCCCACCCGAATTAGGATTTTTGGGTTGGGCACGGGGATTAAGTAAAAAGTGTTAGTGGAGTAGGTGTTGTGAGTATGAAAAGTAAAATATGAGAGAGAAAGTGGGGTAGAGAATAATGAGTGGAAAGTTGTTGTGAGTGTGAATGTGGGTCCCATTAAATAAAACACTTCCATTTTTGGGTTGTCCTAATTCGAATGTGATATCAAAAATGGAAATTTTTCCTAATTCGAGTGGGACGGAGGGAGTACTTAAATTATGGGACCCACTTGTCATACCCACTAACTTTCCCCTCACATATTTAAATTGTAGATCCCACTTGTCATACCCACTAACTTCTTCCCTCTCACAAGTCACAACCTTTCTTATGTAAGTCACCTTCCTTAATTTATGTGCCATCACCAATATAGTGAAGCTTCAAATGGGACGGAGGGAGTACATATTTTGCTGGAAGACTTCTGAGAAAATACCCCTAATTTCATGGGTGTAAAATTGTGAATAGTTCAATTTCACTAGTAGGGACTAGGGAGGGAGGGATGCACACATGTAGGGATGGCAACGGGTCGAATACGGTCCGGATATTGCAAAACCCGTATCTGACCTGAGGCTACCTAGACCGTATCCGTATCCGGCTAAGGGTAAATCCGTATTCGTCCGTATCCGGCTGGAAATCAAACACAGGATTAAAACCCCTAAATTAATTTACCAAATAATCATCAAATCAGCAACAAGCCCTAAACGAAATCCATACATTAACAACGCAGATCGAGCAACACAAACAAAACAATAACAAATAAACAACAATAAACGAAGAAATATAAGGTCAAAAACTCCAAACCAAGATGAGATCGAAGAGCGTCCCCTGATCGACTTTGACGAACTCAGCATCGAACGATTTGAGATCGAAAACTGAAGTGCGAAACAGAGGACAAATCAAGACGTTGAATGCGTACCAGAAACGGTGACAGAGTTAAGCAACCTCAGTTCGTTACCTCCGGTGACTTCACAGCGACCTTCACGAACGGATAGCGGTTGAAACTCGGAAATGGTAACCAAAGTACCAAACCCTACTGGATCATCGGTAGCTGAGGTCGTCGTCTTCGGCGTCGGCGAGAGGCTCTCTCTCTCTTAGTCTTAGCGGCGGCAGGTTTGAACAATAGAAAGAAAATCTAACTCGGCGGGTTTGAAGTATAGAAAGAAAACCTAACTGATTAGTGTGTCTCTCGCCACACACACACACAATATATATACAAGGGTAGTGTTGTAATAAAAATTGAAATCAAGGGTAAAATAATAACAAGCTTAATATATGATACGGGTCGAATACGGGCGGATACGGATACGGGTTGCATGCGGGTCGGATACGGGCGGATCTTGGTCGAAGTCCGAACCCGTATCCGAACCCGCCGAATTTTTAAAATCTATTACCAAACCCACCCATCCCCGATCGGATTGCCTCGGATACGGATCGGGTTCGGTAAAATTGACATCCTTACACACATGTAATAGGCAGTCAAAATTAAGGCCTTTACATTATCACGAGTTTTTTTTTTTTTTTTTTTAAAGCTACATTATCACGAGTTAATCCAAGGGTAAATAGCATAGATCCTTCTGGACTCGTTAAGGTTTTCTTTTCTATCTCGCCATTAAGTACAGTATTTCACAGTTGATAGTTCAAAAAAGAGTAATCAAAAGAAATCGGGGTTTTGTAAAACAATCGATCTTCATAATCGTAAGAATGGTGGATATCAAAGACACGGACGTTTCAGACATTGAAGAACTGGACGAAGAACCAGGAGAGGAAATCGAATCAGCTCCTCCTCTCAAGGTCGGCGAAGAAAGAGAATTTAATTCTTCTGGCCTTAAGAAAAAGCTCCTCAAACGCGGCATTGGTTGGGAAACCCCCGAATTCGGCGATGAAGCAACCGGTACACACACACACACACACTCTACCATGATCGTTTTCTCTTTCTGATGCGTAACTTGTAAATGTTTGTTTTAATTTGATTTTCTAGCTTTGTGATTGTAATTGATTCAAATTTTGATTACATTCGGTTGAGGAAACTTGTATTCGTGTTTATGTTGTAATTGATTTCAGTTCACTATGTGGGGACTCTCCTTGATGGAACCAAGTTTGTGTCAACGAGGGATGGAGGAGAGCCTTTCACTTACAAAGTTGGTCATGGTAAGTTGTCTTCTTGAGATTTTGTTCAAAATGGTTGAGGATTTTGGAAACTGTAATGCTATAATGCTATTGTAACTCTCCATTTCCAAAACTAGTCCCTTTTCTCTGAAAGTAGCTTTTTCTTGTACATTCTTGATATTGCACTGAATCAGTCTTGTTCTTTAGAAATGAGTCATTTTTTTGGGAGAATAAAAAAATAGATTAGGGACAACTTTTTGGGAATGGAGGGAATAGAGAGTATTTAATAATGTTTTGGAGACATCCACATGTAATTTTTTCTGTCAGAAGAAAATGGAAATGTTCTCATCTATTTTGTTTGTTCTATTTTGTGAGAGCTTCATTAACTCAATGATATCAGATATATATCGATGCTTATCTGGATGCTTTAGAAATAATGCATATGGGGAAAATAATTAGTGTTAGATATTCTGGAGTTTATTAATATATAGTTCTAAACAAAGTAGTCTCTTATTGATTTTCAGAAGCTGAAATGAAAATGATTGCTACTTTATTTGTTTGTGAAACATGGATTATAAATGAGAGATTGATGTATCATCTCTTTTATTGTTTTTCCTTTAGACATTGATTCCTTTTTGGTTTGCTAGGACAAATGGTTACTGGGTTCGATCATGGGATTGTGACAATGAAAAAGGGAGAGATAGCATTCTTCACATTGCCTCCAGAACTAGGCTATGGAGCTGCAGGCAGAGATGATATTCCTCCAAATTCTGTTATTCATTTTGAAGTAGAACTAATCTCATGGATCCCAGTGGTAGATATCTGCAAGGATGGTGGCATTATCAAGAGAGTAGTGGGGAAGGGAGAACAGACTGGGCAACCCGGTGATTTGGATGAAGTTCTAGGTATCGAATCAATGGATTTGTGATATTGATTTTGGCTGTGTATCGTTTCAACTAGGAAAGACTTTGGCTAAGTTATTCATACCGATTAATACAGTGAAATATGTGGTGAAGCTGGTTGATGATGTTATTGTTGCGAAATCACCAGAACAAGGAGTTGAGTTTTATTTGAAAGACGGTAAAATTGTGATTCCTGAATTTCTTTTTTGTGTGGCTTTAGCATTTTTTTGGAGTATACAATTAATTGACGCTTCACCATTCATAAATTAATTTATGCTTGTTTTAGGCCATTTTTGTTCAGCGTTGCCTAAAGCCATCAAGACCATGAAAAGAGGAGAGAGAGTCAATTTGATTGTTCAACCTCAGTGTAAGACATCTAATAGCTCTCTGTTGCTAAGATTGTATAAGACTTACTTTCCTCCCTTTTAACAAGTACTCAACTTTTGATACTTTTTCTTGCATAATTCAGAATGGACTCCTGATTGATTTACAGATTAATTTAAACATGTTACGAAGTATGATATCCATATGACTGAGGTAGGGGAAGACTGAAGTTAACATGGACACATAAATTATTAAGGACAGGAGTGTGGTATCCATATGAATGACAACGATGGAGTAGCGCAAGACTGAAATTAACTTGTAAACAGAAGTTAATAAGGAAAGGAGTATTGCTTTAAGTGTGATTGTGCATTAAAATCAAGGAGTTATGTTAGAAAAGGTTTCATGTAACGACCATTAGTAATGGATTTTCATGTAGCCAATCATAAGTAGTTGGAACCAGCATTGGGTTCACTTAAGCTGCTTTTAGTTTAAACTATTCCTTTGTTTCTGAACATGTCATGTTTGAACATCCTTCTTTCTGACCTCGATTTCTGTGGGAAATGCATTTATTATAGAATGCAGATCATAGTGTAAGCATGGAAAGGAACATTAAGCATAGATTTTTGTATTTAATTTTTCAGGAAAACCCTCATATGTATGTACTTCTCTTCCTTAAGAACTGCTTTTGTACTTGGTTAATGACCAGGATGCCTATTAAGATAGATATATCCTGCAACCCTCAAGTACAGTATCCTAGTGAAATTAACGTAATGGATATATCCTCCTGCTGTGACGCAGTATGGTGGATGTGGTTCATTAGTATTTTCAGTGGGGCCTTGTCTTTGGAGGCCAGTAAGTCAAGTCTCTCAATGATTCCATTACTTGGTTATAAATAATTCCATATAAGGATGCCACACGGTTGCAGTTCTGAGTTAAGTACGGGTCCAGATGGCCTCTATCCATTTCATTTTTTTTGGGTCGAATCTTGCTCTTTCACTTGCATTTTTCTCTTTTCTCTCATTGATAAGATTATTATCTTGCCTTTGTAGGTGTCTGCACATATGATGTTTTTGTTCCTTGAGTCGTGTCCGAATGTTCTCATGAAAATTTTACTCGTTTTGGCATCCACTTAGACTATTGTCTTTGTTAGAATTCATATGTCCTATATGCTCCCTCCGATCTAAAACAGGTGTCCAATGTTCGGTCAACTGTGTTTTCTCAATCTGTGTGCACAGTCAAAGTGGACACTTACTTTTTATCGCAAGGAGTATAACTTGCAAGATAAAATGATCTTTTGTGATTCTTTGTAATTTTTATTCAATGATTTTTACTTCAGTTCTTTTCCAAGTAATTGCTTGTTCGTAGGTAAGAATGATGGTGCAAGTGCATTATATTTTGAGCTACATTCTTATTTCGTTCTCAATCATTTGAACTCGTCTCATACATTGTGTACTCTTTTATATCATAGAAATCATTCCTATTCTAGGAATACAGATTCTATACCCTTATCTGTGTTTCAGAAGAATGTCAAAACCCCTGATCAGATACCTCTGTTCCAAATCAGTTCAAGGTGCAACATATCCACTTTGAGAAGCTTTGATTGAATCACTCCGTTTCAAGTTTTCCACCATAGTAGGATTTGGCTGGGATGATTTGGTATTTTCATATAACATCATCTTTTCAGTAATGGATGTCTATGATGGTTCATGGTTTCTTTTCCTCTAGCTTTTACATTTTCAAAAATCTGCAAAACAATTGAATGGACGATTGAAGATATCAAATGCTATAACAGCGCGAGCACATTCTCTACTGTTCTATCTAAATTTTGACCAAGGCTCATGCTTGTTTTCTCATGTTAACACTTAGGGACCTTACTCTTGGCGTGTTGAAATGAATCCTTTAATACTAAGTCTGGTCCTCTCTTGTTTGATAACATCTCAAGATTAAGGATTTTTATTCTGATACTCCCAAATATTTTGATGGTCAGATAGTTATTCCTTCAATTTGATGATTTTGATGCAGATGCCTTTGGAGAAGGGGGTGATGTCACTGACGGGGGCACTTCATCAATACCGCCAAGTACTGCGCTATTTATTGATCTAGAGCTTGTATCCTTCAAGCCAGTGACTAATGTCACCACTGATTCCAAGGTTATCAAGAAGGTATTGAAAGAGGGTGAAGGTGCCCTCACTGCAAATGAAGGGGCTTCTGTTAATAGTAAGTATTGATACCATACAATATAATTCAAGTCAAAGAAAGCGTTTTGAGATTCTGCTTGTGTTATTGGTTGGACTTAGTTATGATCCCCTATGCATATTTTTATTTGCGATAAAGAAGGATGACGGATGATTTTCCTGATTATATACATTCTTCAAAGCAAGATTTGGGATTACTGCTCTCTTTTTTTCATGGCAAATGGGCAGATGCACCATGATTGTTATCACTTCTTTTCATCATGACTTCTTTCTCTCCACCCTACCGAAAACAAGAAACCATTGTTTCATGCAATTATTTATATCTGCTTCTACTTCGATGTGATATCCTACGTTACCTGGCTTCTTCATTTTCGCACAAGTACTTGTGCTGGTTGGAGATTGCATGGATGTGGGTGTGGCACTTTAACACTAGATCTCCTGCAAAATCTCCAACTTTGTGGATCTGTATATGTATACGATCCTCATAGTCAGGTCCATGAAACTTAGGTTGGCTTCATTTTTTCCTTGTAAATGTTTACTCAAGAAAAGAAGTCTTGAAAGTGGATACAACAGCTTAAGATGTGATGAAATTGCGCTCCTGACACACACTGTTCTGTAGGATTTTCACGGTAATGTGCCTGTGCTTGATACTCAATTGAGTGTAATTGCCTGAAATTCGTAATTAAATTAGTTGATATCTTCATAATAGTTATCATTTTCTTCCACAGTTTCTTTCAAATGCTTGCTACTCTGTTACTTATTTTTGTTTATGTTTTTGCCAAACAATTGTAGTCAGGTATATAGCAATGCTAGAAGATGGCACTGTATTTGAGAAAAAAGGTTATGATGACGAGGCACCATTTGAGTTTATCACAGATGAAGGTTAGTCTAGCTCAATTGAAGTAATCTACCTTTTGAATATGGGCATATTTCCATGGTTTTGCTGGGCTTTTGCCAAAATTTGATTGTGGTCCATGTGTATGCGCTTCAATAAACTAGTTTACATACACCTGAAGTGCACATGAAAGTTTATGATTATGGTATTATCTGTAGTTTCAATTGACTTACAGGCTGCACGTTTTGAAAAACAAAGTAAACATTCCTTCAATAAATTCCTTCCCTTTTATTTTTGTTAAATCTTCCAACAATTAGACATCGAGATTATTTGAAAAGATAGATTTTCTTGGAGAGACCGTACGAAATAGTATTTTTTTTGAGCATCCAATGAACATTAACTATCTACAATGTGTTTGGGCGATGAGCTATAAATCTAACGACATATAATTTCCAATTATTGTATAAGAGATAGGAGATGGCAGTGGAGTATCTTCAATAGTGCTTTTTCCTTTTAAGTGGCCATGTTAGTTTTCCATATTAACAGGATTTATCTGTATATATTAGGAAACTCGCAATTCATTCATGTTTGGATATTTAGTACTATGTTGAGATATGATCATGAACAGATAATATCGGACATTGCTTAAGGAAAGGCATAATGCCAAACTTCTGTTAATCGTTTTCCTCATTGTTAATTTGGAGTATGTGAATACTTCCAATTAGTGCCCAACCTCCAAATTTTGAACGTCTGTTGCTTCAACGTTGGACTAACACACAGTTTAATAGTTGTGAGTAATATAATATTGGAGTTACAAGTGTCCTAGATAATGCTGTCATATGTACTTGCTTTTCTGTTTGTAGAACAAGTGATCGCTGGCTTGGACCTAGCAGCAGCAACAATGAAGAAGGGGGAACGGGCAATATTGACGATAAGTCATGAGTATGGATATGGAACCAGTGAAGTAAAGCGTGATCTTGCTACTGTTCCTCCGTTTTCAACTATAGTCTATGAAGTCGAAATGTTGAATTTCGTCAAGGTAATTTTTGACAATTGTGAATGTGAAAAATCTATACTGAGGTGATTATCTTCTGCATGGTACAATAATGAGCATATAAGAGAATCTATTGCTGAAAATGTATCTCTAAAATTGACCAAGAATCTAATGCTGAAATGCATTCTAGAAAGATGATTCTCTAATCAGTTAAATTGATTAGCATGTGTTTTTGTAACGACCCAAACTTTCCAATAATAATAATTATCCATAAACCAGGAAATCCCAAACGTCAAACACAATACAAATCCAACGTTCACATGTAACGGCTAGTATAATCTAACCACAATTCAAAGCTGTGCGGAAGCATAACTATAATTCAAACTTTAACGGCTAGTACCACCCACTAGCTCAAACATAACTATAAAATAACTGTCTTAAAACTCTTTATTAGACCACGGACTGCTCTTCCATGCGATCCAACCATTCCCTCTACTCTTTACCTGGGGAAAAGAATATAAGAAAGGGGTGAGCGAACAATGCTCAGTAAATTCATACGGGATCTCTCCGGGTACTAAGAAGAGATGACCGAAAGAACGGAGCCAAACAATATTCTCAATGAAAGGCTTAACATCAATAACTTAACTGTAATAATCACAAAATACAGTTATAACTTATAATACTTAAGAAGTTGTGGCACTATCACAAGTTCGTCAATTCCAGAGTTTCAAACACCTTTTCAGGGTGTTACACCTTTTCAGGGTGTTAAGAGAATAAGAGATCTTACACCTTTTCAGGGTGCTCCCTTATTAATTTAGATCATGATCATTAAGCTACTTCTTCAAATAGCATATAAGTGTCTAAGTTCTTTTCAATCAAACTAGACAATTTCATTTAGTCCTTTTCAATCGACTAATTCCTGGTAAGTCCTTTTCAATCAGACAAAGCTAACTGCACCTGTTCAACTAGATACAGTAATATTCCACATAGTGTTCAAAGGTACAAGAACACATAATACAATTTCAATTCACTTTAGATACCCATTGAACAATACACATCAAGGGTAAGATCAATTCAAGAGACGTTCATGTCATAAGAGCTCAAATACTACCGGCCACTTGGTAGCTATACTTTAGAAAGAATTATGAGGATCCTATTTCAAAGGATGATATCTCAAAAGACTTAGGAACGTAATCCCTTACCTTGGCTTGCGTTAATCCTTTTTGCAAAACCACGCGCACGTATCTACAATCATGCGAAATAACTTTCTTAGACAAAAGTAATACTATTTACTTCCGTCCCCAAAATACTTTACTTTCTCTTATTATCAACCTACGAGTTATTCTCTCTCCTTTTAAGGTTAATACATGTTCTAGGGTTTCTCATATTACCCAATTGGATTTATACCCAAAATACCTCTAGGGTTTCATCAATTCATACCTAGGGTTTTATAGTTTCTATTCACAACCATTGTGTTCTAGTATTCAATTGCACACACTAAAACACTATTCACAGCACACACAAACACACGCACACACACTGTTTACACACACACGCAGCAGCCCACACACACACACGCACACCAGCACACACACGCACACACAACACGCACACACACATGAACAGTGTGCATAACACACACGGCACATGCACGCACGCACACACGCACACACAGTCACATACATACACACACTATCATTCTTCTTCCTCTTCTTAATTCCATTCAACCAAACCCTAGTTCAACATAATATTTAGGGTTCTAAATCATGATCATTGTTTTCTAATAATCAATCCAAGGAGATAAAGAAAAGCTTAAGGAGATGGGTTTTACCTTCTTGATGGATCTTTCACCCTCTCTTTCTCCCTTCTCTTTCCCGATCTCTTTCTCCGCCTCTCTCTCTTATGCGGCTGCTCTCTCTCTTCTCTTTCCCGTTCTTTTATTTTCTTTTGTGATATAATAATAACACTAGGGATCTTAGAGAGTTTATATAGTTTAGGGTTTTCAATTCCCTAACTAAAAAGGATTCCTTCTCCTCTTAAAATAATGACTTGGGCTTTTCTACTTTGACCCAATAACTAAACCCAATACTTTTATTAATGGCTCGGCCCAAATAATAATTAAAGGGTTAAAAGAAAATAAATAATTAGGGGGAAAATTTCGGTTATTACAGTTTTTACCTAAATGGTTTCCTTTAAGTACAATCAATTAGTTGCCACGCTGAGAAGGTTACGAGTGTCAAGTTTTTATTGTCATATATATATATATATATATATATATATATATATATATATGAGTCAAAAATTTCCTAAAAGGGAGTCCCATTTTAAGAGTCAAAATCCTAAAATAGAAAGTGGGTCCTACATGTCATACAACAATTATCCACTAACTCTTCTCTACCCCACTTTCTCTCTCCTACTCAACTATCAACACTCACAACACCTCACATTTTCCTTAATTCTTGAACCCACCCATTTTTTGACTCTTAAAATGGGACTGAGGGAGTATATATGTATGGGCCTTAAGAAATCTTAAATGTCACTCCACATTGTATGGTATATAGGCAATTTCTAGCATTAAAGTTCAGTAGTTATATTAGGTTATTACTTGCCAGTTATATAGAGAATCTATTGATCAGAGTACTTATAGTTGACGTCGGACTATTTATTGACAATGATAGAAGAACAAAAATAATAAATTTGCCCTTCATCTTATTTGGAGAGTCCAGTGTCTAACTTCAAACGTGGTACCTGCGGCACATTAGTTCATATTGTAATACATGTATCCAATCTTTTTATCATATTCTTGATGCAATAAACCTTCTGGTAAAAAGAAAATGCTTATTTGGAGCTCATCTTCTAGCGTAAATCATATCATGTAAAGAATGTCAACTTTGAGCATCCATTATTTTATTGCCAAGTGGTTTAGAAATTGATGTGTAAGATGATTCAAAATAATGGTAGTGAAATGTATTAGCTTTATGTACAAGGCTCTCTCTCTCTCTCTCCCTCTCTGTATATCTGCGTTGTTGTAACAAATTCCATATTAGCATCTCTTCCCCTTTCTACACAACACACAACAGATAAATCATGATAAAAGGTAAAATAATATGGTTAAACTTGGAATATCATAAAAAAGTGTGCTTAATTTTGGAAATAGGGGTTTTTCCTATCATTTACTTTGAATTAGGGGTTTCTCTTGTGGCAAATCAGAATATGTATTAGATTACACTCTTATGTTGGTGGCTAAGTTCTTACAACTTCTTTCATATCTTGGAATACTTGAAGGAAAAAATGCCATGGGAGATGACTAATCATGAGAGAATCGAGGCAGCTGGGGTGAAGAAAGAAGAAGGAAATAATCTATTCAAGAATGGGAAATTTCAAAGGGCCGCAAAGAAGTATGAAAAGGTTGATTACCTACCTCTTTTGTGATGGGAATTGTTCTTTGGATCTATGCTACTGTGTAGTTAATTCATTAGCTGCCTAAATTCTTGCTTTCAGGCTGTGGATTATGTTGGTGAGGATGGACCCTTTGGAGATGATGATCAAAAGCTTGTCAAGGCATTGAGAGTGTCATGCTGGTTGAATAATGCAGCTTGTAGCCTCAAATTAAAAGATTATCAGGAAGCTATCAAGCTATGCTCAAAGGTAAATGTCAAAGTAAAAATCAAGTAGTAAACTTACAAATCTGTTCTTCATATGAGACCATGGACATGTGATTTTGACAATGATTTTCCTAAAACACCACTCTCAACTCTCAAGAAGTTTTAATACATGTTGTTCGGTTTGAGGATATCACTTTCAAATTTCTAAAGGAACTCCAAACTCCTACCCTGTAAAATCTCTTGAAAGTTCATTTCTATTACTATTTATCCCCATAATATAATACTTCTCCGTCCCAAAAATGACCTTCTCATTTGTCATTTTTCATTGTCCCAAAAAGTTCTTCCAATTTCTTCAATTTATGCTTAAAAGTGCATAAACAAAACATGCCTAGCGAAGTAAGTGTTCATGTCCTTAAAAAGTTTGAATAGCCAAACGAAAGATTATTTTGGGACAGAGGGAGCATAATATATTGATACGTTAATTCAAGGGATTCTGATCTAAATTGAAAGCAAAATTGTACATGGATAAGATGTACTTTAAAAGTTTCCTAAAGAAATCTAGAATTCAACCTACAGAGCTTCATCAATGACACAATATATTCCTTCTGTTTGTTTTATTTCTTGTTGTAACTGCATAATGCATTTGCGACATTGATTATTGCATGTATTCAGTAGAAATGTTTATTCACCCTGTGGCTGGTCCTTGGATGGAAGGTTATACACTAGGGATGATAACTAGTTGGGTTCAGAGAGCAGGTTTGCTCTAAACCAGAACCCCGGGCGCTAGGAGTCTTGCATGCCGAAGCCGCCCCTATTCTGGAACTATAAGAAAGAATCTCTACGATAGTGAAAACAAGGAAAACGTATGAAATTTTTGAAAAATAAGGAAACAAATAGAAACACACAGAGGGATAAACACATATTATCTTTAAATATATATCAGATCGTAAGATGTTATCAAAACTCATTTTTGTGTACGAGAAGCGGAGTTTTGTCTCTTTTTACGAGAGGGATTGGAGAACCGCCGAGTATTGCCATGGCACGACACAAAGGGATGACTCACGGAGAAGATGATGGGGGTGGATTGTGGGAAAGAGGCGTTGTCAGCGGTGGTGGTAATCCAGTGGAAGCCATGGGATGAGAAAAGTGACGAAAGGATTTCGTTTATAGGGACTGGGAAATATGATGGATACGTCGATGAATTTGCAGAGAAGGAAAAATTGCCATTCCTACTTTCAACCTAGTTGAAGTGGTACACTTTGACTTAATGAGCAAATTATAAAAACGGCTAAATATATTCTCTTCCCAAAACACCCTATCATTATGTTGTTACTAATTCAAGATTAGTTGATACGACATATTGCTTTCAGCCATAGATCCAAAGGGTGCTAAAGACATGTTACAAAAGATAGTTTTCATAAAAGGAGATGCACCTCTTCTATTGGTCAAACTAAAAAATATTTCTACCTTCTCAACTGATGAGACGGATCAGTATAAATGACGAATAAAGCATAATCATTATGCGTTTGGTTCCTTTTTCACTCTTTCTTTCCCTGCACTTTCTTAGAACCAACTAAAGAGCCTAAAACGAATGCCCACAAAGAAACGGGACTGCCTAGATGAATATTTAAATAAGCTTTCAGATCATTCATAGATATGAAATATCTAAAAGATTATTAGGAAAACTCCGTTTTTGTCCATCGTACTTTAGGGCGTGTTTCACTTTTACAATCAAACTTTATTTTTTTCATTTTACCATCGTACTACAAACAATGGTATCATTTTATAACAAACTAGTGTTACACCCGTGCGATGCACGGGATGTTACTAAATCCCAAATATGATTAAAAAAAAATATAATAAACATTATATATTAAGAGCAATGCTAGGGGCACAAAAGGATTTCACAAAATGAAGGATACAAAATGAGGTGGCGATATTTTATTGGTTGCATCGATAGTGGACCCGGCACACTCTAATTAAAAACACCAATAAAATCATGACACATCATTTTGTAATCCCAATTTTGTGGCACTTTTTTGTGACTTTATATTTACCCATGTATTAAACTGAAAGCATGTTTGCATTACAAATTGTGGAATACTTTCTTAAAAACTACATGGAATACTTTCTTAAAAACTACATTGTCAGTAGAAATATCAGAGTAACTTGGAATATCATCATTACATAACAATATTTTGAGGACGTCAGGACTATTTCACTCTTGATAAAGCGACATAAAGTTGTCCATGGCAGAATACATGTGTCTTTAACAGAAGATTAACGAACAATAACGATTGACATTGGCTTTTATAATTGTCATTGCATATGAGATAATGAGTGAGAATCGTGGCCTTTCAAATCAAAATGGAATCATTGTGTCAGATGGTGTTAGTGACATCCTCAAAATTAATACTTTTTTTCAGAAGAAAAGACTTCACCTTCTTAAACATGATCCATAGTCCTAATTAAAATCAAACGTGTAATGTTTTAAAGACCAGTCGAGGAGTCAATATTTCTGCGTAACATGACAGGAGTTCCAACTTTCATGCTCAATGTGTGATAAGGAAGTCGTGATATACAAATACTGTTTATAAATTCTGGTGTATGAAGATTGCTAAAAGATTCTAACTGATCATCAGTATGGCAAGGTATGTCAGAACTCAAGTAAATCTTCGACATCAAATCGTTCAATGAAACCATATAGTCATTAACAATGTTAACAACATTTAACGTTGGAGCCAAAATTGCACACTCTTGAAAATAAATCGCATCACGACGGTCATTTAAAATCCCAAATTTATGAAAATGCACTAAGATTGGGATAAATGATTAATATATTAAACGACAAAAATTGACTTCAAACATTCGAGAACAACGTATTTATGCGTTCTGCAACCCTAAAACGAAATAAACACTAATTAAGCAAAAAAAAAGAAAAATACGAAGAAAAACAAACTGATAAAAAATAAAGAAGCCCGTTTGAGGCCTTAAAAAATGTTTTTTTTGTTGTTTTAGACCCTACCTCAAAGGGCTTCGCCCGATGACTTTTGTCCGTCTCGCTCCGACGTTCGATTTGATATGCGGTTTGTTCCGCGGTTCATCCGGAGTCAAAAGTTACGACGGTTTTCGCGCCGCGCTCAAATTACTCCAAAAACTTCAACGCCTTAGTGTCCGCATCAATTAGTAATTTTTCACTATATATTGCTCAAAATTAGATATTTTCAATAAATAAAAGAATTAAAAAGTATCATATAAAAATTAATTTACATGCAAAGTTGACTACTTGCACCAAATTAAAGATAATGACATATTTGTCCTTGTTTGGTGGAGATTACACTTTTGCCCTTCAGAAAACGTGTTTCCCGTTTGTTCCAGTTTTTGATTAACAACAATTCCTTAATTATTTTTGTTATGTTTCCTTTTTAAAATATGGCTTCTTTATTTTTGCTAGGGTATAAACTCTTTTGGTTTTTCATTGTATGGAACAAGTTAATTTTATGCTTTGCAATTATCTATCCCTCTTTCACCTCCTTTATTTCTTATTCAAGAATTTCATTGAAATTCTTCTTGGGAATTTTATTCCTTGCAGATTAATTGATTTCGATCAATTAATAGTTACTATTCCGCTGCGTTTACATCAGTTGGTATCAGAAAAGGACGATCCTTGGACGATGGTTAACGAAGGAGGACACAACGAGGGCACACAACAACTTCTTACTGCTATTAACCTTATGTTGGAGCAACAAGCAGCACAACAAGCGCGTCAAGATGAGTATTTGGCGGCCCAAGCAGCGCAACAAGCAACGCAATTTGCGGAGCTTATGGCAACAATTGGGCGTTTAGCTGTTGGCGGTGGTGGTGATGTCAACCCCGGAAACCGAAACGGCGCGCGTGAGGAAGATCTTTGTCACGTTGATCCGTACGGTAGGGTTAATCGTAATAATCGCGAAGATGGGGTCATGGGAGCACCCCCACGACCTAAAATTCGGGCAGATATTCTATCGTTTAACAGTGATTTATCGGTTGAAGATTTTATGGATTGGCTTGCAGAGGTCGAGAAGTTCTATGATTTGATGCAAGTTGAGGAAGAACGAAAGGTCCCTTACGTGGCCTGCAAATTGCGGGGTGGAGCTTCTGTATGGTGGGGACAATTGTTAAGATTAAGGGCTCGTACTAATGAACCACCAATTCGTACCTGGAGAGAGATGAAAAGGGAGTTGCAGGCTCGTTTCTCACCCGATGATTACGAACAAATTCTCTACACCAAACTTCTTAATTGTAAACAGGGGAGTCGTACGGTGGAGGAATATGTTCATGATTTCTTGGCCATATCTGCAAGGGTTGATTTGTATGAAGCGGAAGCACAACAGGTGTCACGGTTTATTGGGGGTCTTTGTCTTGGTATCAAAAATCAAGTCGAGTTGCCTCTTCGTTCGTCATGACTGAGGCTATTATTAGAGCGAAAAAGGTGGAGACTCGTCCTCTTCTTTTCGTTCCCCCACAACTTTTAAAAAGTTTGGTAGCGCGTCTTCCTCTAGTACCAAGGACCACAATTCGGTTATTCATAATGATGGGGATTCGGAGAACACACCGGATGCGGGTTCTAAGAATGATGGTGGAAAGCAACCAATTGCAACTAGGACTCAACCGGTTCGTCGCAATAATAATGTTTCCAATCCTGCTAATACATATGCAAAGCCTCATGGGAATAAATGCTTTAAGTGTGGTCAACCGGGTCATATCTCTAGTAATTGTACTAGTGGTAAGGATAAAGGGGTCCATATGGTGGAACATGATGGGTATCTTGAGGAGGATGACGAAGACGAGGGTGAAGAGGTTTGCTACGACCCTAATCTTGACGACGAAGATGATGGTGATTATCATGCGTCATATGTGGTTCGTAAGCTTATGTTGACTACTCCAACCGAGGAAGTTGACCCTCAACGACACAATATTTTTCGCACCAAAGGAAAGGTACATAATTTTGCTTCTACATTTATTGTTGATAGTGGTAGTAGCGAAAATTTGGTGTCGCGTGGGTTGGTCGATAAATTGAAACTTGAGGTACGCAAACTTCCTACTCCTTATTCTGTGGGATGTATTAGTAATGTTGGCAATATCAAGGTACATGAGCAATGTATTCTTCCTATTTCTATTGGTAGTTATAAGGATGATGTTTTATGTGATATTGTTGATATGAATGCATGCCATGTTTTGTTGGATAGACCTTGGCAGTATGATCTTGGTGTTCTTTATGATGGGAAAAAAAGTTGTATCCGTTTTAAGAAAGATGGGGTTCGTTTTTGTTTCTCTGCTTTAAAAGATCTTACTGCTACAAAAACGGGGACGGGGAAATCTCTTGTTTCTCTATGAAGGCGACTGATTTTGCTAAAGACCTCTTGGAGGCTCCTTTTGTTCTTGCTGTGGTTAGTCAGGGTATTGGTGGTACAGTCGATTTGGTCCCTAAATCTCTACATGACTTATTGGATGAATTTCGTGATATAATGCCTGAGGACTTACCTCCCGGATTACCTCCTTTGAGGGATATTCAGCATCATATTGATTTAGTGCCCGGTGTTTCTTTGCCTAATCTCCCACATTATAGAATGAGTCCTGCTGAACATGATATTTTGCGTGCACAAGTCGAGGAGTTGTTGGCAAAGGGTTATGTTCGCGAAAGTATGAATCCTTGTGCTGTTCCGGCCCTTCTTGTTCCTAAGAAGGATGGTACTTGGCGTATGTGCGTGGATAGTAGGGCCATCAACAAAATCACCGTGAAATACCGCTTCCCTATTCCTCGTTTAGATGACATGTTGGATATGATTCGTGGTTCCAAGGTGTTTTCTAAAATTGATTTGAAGAGTGGTTATCATCAAGTTCGTGTTCGACCTGGAGATGAATGGAAGACCGCCTTCAAGACAAAGGAAGGATTGTATGAATGGTTGGTGATGCCTTTTGGGTTATCGAATGCTCCTAGTACTTTTATGCGTTTGATGTATCAAGTCTTGAATCCCTTTCATGGTAAATTTTTGGTGGTTTATTTTGATGATATATTGATCTATAGTACTTCTGATGAGGAGCATCTTGCGCACCTTCGCTTGGTGTTACAAGCTTTAAAAGATAATCAGTTGTTTGTTAACCTCAAGAAGTGTTGTTTCATGTTGAAGAAATTATTATTCTTGGGTTATTTGGTTTCTGAAGATGGTATTCAAGTAGATGAAGACAAAGTTCGTGCTATTCGGGAGTGGCCTATTCCGAAGACTGTTAGTGAGATACGGAGTTTTCATGGTCTTGCTACTTTTTATCGTCGTTTCATTCGTAATTTTAGTACTATCATGGCTCCTATTACTGAATGCTTGAAGAATGGAAAGTTTGATTGGGGAGATGAGGCAACTACTAGTTTTGCCTTGATTAAGGAGAAATTAACTAGTGACCTTTGCTAGTGTTACCCGACTTTTCCAAACCTTTTGAATTAGAGACGGATGCTTCTGTGGTTGGAATTGGGGCTGTTTTGCTTCAAGGGAAGAAACCGGTGGCTTTTATGAGTAAAAAATTGGAGGAGTCAAAGCGGAAGTGGACTACTTATGAGCTTGAATTTTATGCTGTGGTACAAGCTATCAAGCATTGGGAGCAATATTTACTTCACAAGGAGTTTATTCTTCATACTGATCATGAAGCTTTGAAGTATATGAATGGTAAGAAGCCTCTTCATAGGATGCATGCTAGATGGGTTGCTTATTTGCAACAATTCACTTTTGTTATTCAACACAAGAGTGGCCAACATAATAAGGTGGCGGATGCTTTGAGTCGTAGGGCTAACATCTTGGTGCTTATGCATAATGAGGTTGTGGGTTTTGATTGTTTGAAAGACCTTTATGAGCATGATGATGATTTTGCTAGTGAATGGGCCAAATGTCGCGATGGAAATCCGGTGGGATTGTTTTTGTTGCAGAATGGGTTCTTATTTTATATGGATAAATTATGCATTCCACAGGGTTCGGTTCGTGAGAGTCTTATTTTGGAGGTACATAAAGTTGGACATTATGGTCAAGACAAGACAGTTGGGTTGGTGGCGCAGAAGTATTATTGGCCTCTACGCATAAAGTTGTTAGGAAGTGTATGGTTTGCCAAGAGTTTAAGGGGACGTCACAAAACACGGGTTTGTATACTCCTCTTCCTATTCCTGATGGTCCTTGGGAGGATATTTCTATGGATTTTGTGCTTGGTTTGCCTCGGACTCAAAGGTCCAATGATTCGGTGTTTGTCGTGGTGGATCGTTTTTCAAAGATGGCTCACTTCATTCCTTGTAGAAAAACCCATGATGCTGCTCACATTGCAGGTTTGTTCTTCAAGGAAGTTGTTCGCTTACATGGCATTCTTAAGTCTATTACATCGGATCGTGATACTAAGTTTCTCAGTCAATTTTGGCTTACTCTTTGGCGTCTTTTTGAGACTGAGTTACATTTTAGTAGTTCTTTTCACCCACAATCGGATGGGCAAATGGAGGTGGTTAATAGGACAATGGGTTCTATGATTCGTTGTTTGTGTGGTAAATTCCCCAAGAAGTGGGATTTGGCTTTGTCTACTGCGGAGTTTGCTTTTAATAACATGGTCAATCGCACTACGAAGAAGTCTCCGTTTGAAATTGTATATCAACGGCCTCCTAAGCATACTCTTGATTTGGTTCCTTTGCCAAAAATTCCGGGTTATAGTGTCGCCGCTGAACACATGGCGGAGTTGATTGATATGGTTCAACAAGAAGTCCGAGATAATATTGAAGCCTCTAATGCTAAGTACAAGTTGTTGGCGGACAATAAGCGTCGTTTGAATGTATTTTCTGTGGGCGACTTGGTCATGGTTCATTTGCGCAAGGAGCGGGTTCCTCGAGGTACGTCTCACAAGTTGCATTCCAAGAAAATTGGTCCGTGAAATTTTTTGAGGAAGATTAATGACAATGCGTATGTTGTGGATTTGCCGGATGGGTGGCATATTTCTCCTACTTTTAATGTGTCGGATCTGGTTAAATTTCACCCGGATGAGCCTCTTTATGTTGATGTGGATTCGGGGACAAATCCATTTAAAGTGGGGGAGCATGATGTAGCACGAAGTCCTCAAGCAGCAGCAGCAATCCGGGCGGATCTCAAGAGCAATCCGGTCGGACCAGCTTTCGCTCGGCCGTGCAAGATTGTTGACTCGGCCGTGCAGAAAAGGTGTTGAGGGACGGAGGCTTGCGCTCTAATTTGCACGATCGTGCCACTTCCTAAGCACGGTCGTGCCCGGCGATTTTCAGAAAACGTGTTTCCCGTTTGTTCCAGTTTTTGATTAACAACAATTCCTTAATTATTTTTGTTATGTTTCCTTTTTAAAATAGGACTTCTTTATTTTTGCTAGGGTATAAACTCTTTTGGTTTTTCATTGTATGGAACAAGTTAATTTTATTCGAGAATTGCTTTGCAATTATCTATCCCTCTTTCACCTCCTTTATTTCTTATTTAAGAATTTCATTGAAATTCTTCTTGGGAATTTTATTCCTTGCAAATTAGTTGATTTCGATCAATTAATAGTTACTATTCCGCTGCGTCTTTACATCAATTTGGGTAAATAATGACACCATTGTTTTTAGTACGATGGTAAAACTGAAACAAATTTGGTATAAAATACTCCCTCCGTCTCGGTTTAAGGTTCTTAGTTTGACTTTACACGGTTATTAAGAAACCAAGGAAAATTTGAGTCAAGAAAGTAGTGTGTGGAGGATACAATTGTCCATTCATAAAGCAAGTGGGTGAAAAGTACTCCCTCCGTTTTATGTTACTTGAGACCAAAAATTTTGACACACAAATTAAGGAAAAGTAAGAGAGAAATAGTGGGAGGAGGTGTTTGTGAGTATGAAAAATTAAATAGGAGAGAGAATGAGTGGGAGGAATAGTAAGTTGATTGGTGTTGTGAGTGTAAAAGTAAAGTAGGAGAGAGAATGAGTGGGAAGAATAGTAAAGATTCTTTACCATATTGGGCAGTCTCAAGTCACGTGGAACGGACGAAAAAGGAAATTGTCTCAAGTGACATGAAACGGAGGGAGTAGATGGGTAAGTGATGGTTTTTTTGTAATATATGAACTTGATGAGGACAAGGATGTCCAAAACACTGTTCATCCTTTGCCATTTAAAGAATAAAGCAACTAAGAACCTTAAACTGAGACATACCAAAAAGGAAAGTAAGAACCTTAAATTGGAACGGAGGGAGTAACAAATTTCGGTATAGAATGACACCATTGTTTGTAGTATGATGGTAAAAATGAAAAAAATAAAGTTCGATGGTAAAACTGAAACACGCCCCAAAGTACGATGGACAGAAACAGAGTTTTCCCAAGATTATTTACCTCAGCATTCTTCTAGTGTTTTCCCTTATTGGTATTACGTGAAACTAGGGGTGGGAATTGGGTGTTTTTGGGTTTTTCCACATTAGTTAAAAACACCCGGGTACCCGGATCTTTTTAACTAATGTGGATAAACCCAAAAATACCCAATTGCCACCCCTACATGAAACAACCTTTGGCAAATCCCGTTGCCATTGCGAAGTGTTAATGCCTCAGATGCAGATTCTTCTTACTAGTACTTTCTCCATCCTACGTTTGGAATTTAACTTTAGCCATTTCTTATCCAGGAACCAACTTAGATTGGTAACAAAAGATTGTTAATAGTAATCATCACTCTCATTTGCCATACATATTTGTTCAAACTGTTTGACATCTTAAAGTGGACTCCAGATTGGGGGTAGTGGCTAACTTTATTTCCTATTGTTTTGGAAATCTCTAATAATTTCCATGAACTAGATTTTCCTCTGTGTGTGTGTGTGTGTGTGTGAAATTGTACGAGTATATTTATATTACCTATTGTGGCCTTCAACAGGTCCTGGATGTTGAGTTATATAATGTGAAAGCTTTGTATAGGCGGGCGCAGGCTTATATGGAAACTGCAGATTTACAGCTGGCTGCATTGGACATCAAAAAGGCCCTGGAGGCTGATCCACAGAACAGGTACCTCACATGACCCTCAAGTTCGTCTTGACAGTTGATCACTTAATGAGCTTTTCGTTTTATTTCTCTGGGATTTTATTCAGGGAGGTTAAGTTAATTCAAAAGGATTTGAAACGACTTCAAGCTGAGAGCAACAAAAGAGACGCAAAGCTCTACTCAAACATGTTTGCGAGAATGGCAAACGACAGTTCTGGGGCAGCAGCAAAGGTCAGCCACACTCTTTTGCTTATATGGCGTTTTTTCGTTGTTAATGGACGAAAACATGAAAAGGCTGGCTTGTGGTTTTCTAATCTTGAATTTGCAAGAGTGTAGACATCCCAAAATAAATTTCCAAAGAGTATGACCCATAAGTGTCACTGTTGTCAATATAAACTGAAAAATAAATAAATTGAAACCCACCTACCCATACAATATAAAAAAAGAAACCATATGCACAGATTTAAAGAGTATGACCCATAAGTGTCACTGTTGTCAAAAGAACCCATACAATTTTAAGAAAGACTTGAAGTAAATAAGTTGAGGCAGGAAACAACCACATCACAGTAGTCATTTACTTTTATTTTTCTGTGTTTAAGTGAGCTGTAGCATTTGTGGCTGAATGGATTTTCTTTAATACAAAATGTTCACAAAATTTTGCTCACGAAAATCCTAGTTGGCAATCATTAACTGGTGTTGAAATCATTTAATAGTTGGACCCACAGTTTGAACTTCCAATTATTGACAGACAACTAGAATTTTGTGAGCATTTTGTGCCCCTATTATTACTCTTGATACAAAGCTGAAGTGTCTTAGGACTTGGGAGGAAGAAAACATTGATGGCTCATAGGTGTCGTCGGAAGTACCCATAGCCTTCTCTGATGAATTTTGTTGTCTACTATATCCTAATGGTGTGAATTTTACTCAAGACATGTTTTGATTCTAGAAAATACTACTCCCTCTTTCCCAAAATGATAGTCCCATTTCCTCTTTTTGCTAGTCCCAGAAAGTTGGTCTCATTTCCAAAATTAAGGCTTCAAAATCACTAACTTTCCAAAACTTACCATGTAACCTTAAAATCTTTGAAAAGTAAACAAGACCATCAATTTGGGAAGGAGGGAGTATTGTTTTTCCTTTAGTTGTTATCTCCGTCAACTAAAAGTGTGCGCCTGTCAACAGTTCATACTTGAATGATAATTAAGCTGAAAAAGTGTTCTGTTCTGCTAACAGTCGCCTACAGGTTTTCCATTATTTTTATTTGTTTATTCATAAACCTTGGCACAGATATTTTTGAAAAAATCAAGCTAAAAATTCTCTCTTTTGAACTTCTTTCCCATTCATTTCTACCATCAGCCCCTGTATTTTTCTCCCATAACTGTAGTCATCTTTGCTACTTCAATCCCATTCCAGCATCCATCCCTCTCCCTCTGTTCTTCAGATCTATAGCTTCATCTTCAACTCTCAGTTGGTTACTTGTTCGGTACCCCCTAGACCATTAATCTACAATTAAGTGTTAACTGCTGGAGCTCCATCGATTACAAGCTGACTTATAAAGTCGCAATATTGTTCAGAAATATGCGCATCACCCTTGTGCTATGTTTATAAATAGATTAAATTAGTAGTTTCATATTCCCCCCCCCCCCCCCCCCCACCCCTAACTATGAGAATTTTGACAGCAATCATACAGTGGCGAAGGTAGGTCATGTAGAATGGGGTCACTCTGTCCTCCTCAATTTTGGAACGTGTCAATTTTACCACCCTCAAAATATACAAAAAAATATTTTTTTAGTATTAAAAATGGCAATTTTTTACATTTTGACCCCCTTGACTTTGAGTAAATTTTGCCCTAAATTATTATTTTGACCCCCTTGTATACTAAATTTAAACACTTTGACTACAATGTTTATCCACAAAATAATCTTGACCCCCTTTGTAAACTTTTCTGGCTTCGCCACTGCAATCATACATTTATCAGCATTTTCGTTTTATTATTCCTTGGCCTATCTCACTCCCAGGGCTGGCTTCTTCTGGTAGACGCAACATTGAAAATGCCAACATGGTCATTTGTCTTTAGACAAGAATACCCTTAAGCTTTAGGGGTTTTTAATGGATAGTTCAAATGAAACATTCATGGCTGGGCCACCTTCCTACCAGTGGCCAATCCCTTAACTAAGTTTTTAAGGGCAAATAGTAATCCAATTGACAAAAATACCGTAACATTATCTCTCTATTCATCTATACATTTTCTCTTATTCTGGCAGAGATTGAAAGTTGAGAAATCAGAGGATAATCACAAAGATGAGACTGTCATGGCGATGGAAATGGAAAAGGTTGCAGTGACTTCGGCTCCCCACGAAAGTGAAATGGTGGTCGATTCTTGTGGAGGAGGTACCTCTGTACAAAATCTTGTTAGATTACCCCCCCCATATTTGTAAGCCTTCGGAAGAACTCGCTTTTGTAACTCAACCCCTATCATGGGCAGATATAAATTATCGCCATATGTGGATGGTTATTAGGATTTGTTAGTTATAATTGTCCTATTCGGTGGCCTTTTTTTTTTTTTTTTTTTTTTTAAATTTCTGAAGTAGAACTCTGAAGGGAAAAAAAGGTTTTTGTTCTCAGTTAAGTGACTTTGATGCAACCTTGAATTATAGCTGAAATATTGTTCTATATAATGTGTATTTGGGGGATAGCGTAAAAAAGCAAAATGAAATATTTCTAAATCAGTCTTCAACTCTTCATTGATTGATAATTGTGGCTTCCTAATTGTTGTTATTGTTAATGGAAACTGCTCACATGTTAAAACACGTCTTTTTAATACTAACGTCTTTATGGAGTACTGTAGGCATTACTTGGAAGGTAACGGAGCTTTTCATTTAATAATACTCATTCCGTCCCATTCGAATTAGGACAAATTTTCATTTTGGGTGTCCCTTTCGAATTAGGACAACCCAAAAATGGAAGTGTTTTATTTAATGTGATCTACATTCACACTCACAACTTTTCACTCATTATTCTCTATTCCACTTTCTCTTTCCTATTTCACTTTTCATACTCACAACACTTACTTCACCAACACTTTTTCCTTAATCCCCGTGTCCAACCCAAAAATCCTAATTCGGATGGGACGGAGGGAGTACACCATTATAAAATTCTTAAATTTGTTTAGTTTTTTTTTTTTTTTTTTTTTTTTTTAAACGTGACACAGTTAAGGTAAATTCTATATACAAGGCATACTACATACAAGGCACCAATAATGGCAAAACTACCATTCGCGTGTCGTGTGCAAAAGGACGACTTGAAGGCTTTGTGTCGTGTATTAACACACGAGATATACCAATTGTATAAAATGTTCAGTCGTGTTCAGTTATACGAATTGTACTATACTATGTCGTACAAACATACACGAAATGAATATAAACAGGTCGTGCAGATTTTATAAGACATGCCGTTTCACACATATCGTATTTAGGAACACGATATAAAGCCCTATGCTCGTGTATATGCATACGACATGTCAAAATGAAGGTGTTATTCGATGATTTGCAACATGATGTTAATGATACGCATATGCTATGTTAGATTATTGAATTGTGTTGTTAATTGAGCAAAATTTATACACTTAGACATAACAAGTAACAAACGTCATATTGGATTATACAATATCATATAACCTATCACATTTAAGTGATACCACTTTATTTATAATCACCTAACAAATGATTGTGGTGTTATGTTTCTAATCAAGATTATATTTAAAGAGGTAATTAAACATGTTATAATGCATCATACAATGTCATAACCTATCACATTCATTAGGTTAAAGTGATACCACTTTATTTATCAACTAACAAACGATGTTATGATGTGCATATACTATGTTAAATTAATGAATTATGGTGTTATATTTCTAATCAAGATTACATATAATGAGTTAATTAAACATGTTATATAACGAGTTAAGTTGTTTCGATGATTTGCCAAACGAGGTTAATGATAAGTTGTACATTAGAGGAATACCAACTACTTAAGATTATATATTTGAAATTATCATATTTTTTAATCAAGATTATATGTTTCTTGTTATAATAAGTTGAAAAACAAACAATGATTACATATAAGATTGAACCAACATCATACAATATCATATAACCTACCACATTTATTTATAATTAATTTTTTTTTATGATATGGTGTGTCGTGTGGAAATACACGACATTTAGTAAAACATTTCGTGTTCTAATATACGAAATGTGGAAAGTATCTCGTGTTCTTAAACACGAAATGATCACCAACATTTCGTGTATTGGCACACGAAATGTAAACTGATTCATCAGTACATTTCGTGTGCTAATACACGAAATGTGGACAAGCATCTCGTGTGTGTTCATACGAAACACACCCCGACATGTCCAGATTATACACCCACAAATTCGTAACCAATTCAAACAAAAAACCTCAATTTGTGTTACCAAATCACAATTAGAACCATTTTGGATAGGTGTACACAACATTTAAGCGTTATATAATTTAGGTTTAGAAATTATAGTTGGGTTTTCAAATTGAAATTTAGGTTTAGAAATTAGGATTATTTTTGGAGCGGCGGTAGAAGAGGCGGCTCCGGACTTTCCACCGGTGATAGGGAGGTTTGTCTTCATTTCCGGTTGTGTATGGTGGTGGTGTTGTGGTGGTCGCCGGATTTCACCGTTGAGAGAGAGAGACGGTTTTTCCGCCGTTGAGAGAGAGAGAAGAGTTGAACTGGCGTTTGAAATGGGGGAGGGAGGGGAAGTTTTTTTTTTTTAAGTATATATATGAGGGTATTTTGGTCATTTTTCCATGCCTTGTAAAATCCATGCCTTGTATATAGTAGTACCCCACAGTTAAGCTTTCTTTTTATATAATTTCATAATTATAAAATATAGGAGTATGTTCTTAAATACGTTGATTTACATATATATACAAAACAAAATTTCTATAATTATGAAAACAGATTGTAAAAAAGAAGTTTAATAAATGAACTTACTCTTATATTTATAGGCATAACATGTGCCTTAGAAAAAATAATAATGTTGCCGTATTCTCGTTGTATTATATGTTATCTCCCCTATGTCGGGAGCCTTTGCCTTCTCCTATTTGTTGGTAGCCTTTGTCTTCTCCCCTTTGTTAGGAGCCTCTGCCTTCTATCCTCTGTGAGAGCCTTAGAATGATTTTGATATTTGTTCTTGGTGCAATGCTTGGGATGTTTGGTTGCGCATTTACTGCCGTCTCAAATGCGTCACTTTCTTGTGTCTTCAAAGCCAAATTCTTACCGTCCGGGGGTTTAGTAAAGGCCAGTGTTGTGCCGTGTCCTAGTTTTACTTGAGAAGCATTTGTGCATCACAGGTTATGGTTCCCAAGGACATTTATTGGAGATTTGGTCCGGGGTTGGCTATCATTATTCGAGATGTGTTAGGCAATCTATGTGTAAATCTTAATTGCAACTATTTTATAATGGACGAGCCTCCGTCGTTTGTGGAACGCCGTCTTCTTAAATTTTATTAATGCAATTATGTGTTGTTTGCTTTAAAAAAAAAAAAGAAGAAAAACTAAATTTGTTATTGGTAATATTTTCATGATGCATCAATTAGAGTTTTAAAAATTGATTAAGGGAAATGTGAGGAAGGAGAACATGTTGCGTCTTTCTAATTTTAATTGATTGATGATAATGCCTTCCTAATTCTTTCTTAATGCTAATGCAACCACATGATCACATGTTCAACACATTCTCTTTTTAATGTAATGTATACTACGTGCTCTGTTCAGTATCATACATTAGTCATTAATGCTTGAAATATACTACCTCCGTCCCTAAAATATAGTCTCAATGAAAATATAAAAATTGTTATTGATAATCACTTCAGATTTATCACCCATTTTGAGGGAACTCAGAAAGTGATGCAGGCAACGTTAGCATACAAATTTCCAGCCAACAAAAAGCAACAATAAATCCCCAGTCTCATTATAATTTTGGGTCGGCTAACATGAACAGTCTATATATCTATTAGTTTCCAGCCAAATTTGATTAAAAAAAGCAAAAGAATAGAAAAACAGACAAATTAAGAATTCAGCATAAAATTAAACGCAGCAGCAAATATTAGTGTCACAAGATACTTGGAGATTCAAATCCTTCCATTTATCTCACTCTTAATGCTAATTTGTAATCGACATTCTAACCGAATGTCCCCTTCAGTTAGTTAGTTATAACGGTACTCTGTCATGAATATATGTGATATCCCCCATCCCACATCGAAAATATGTGGGAATTGAGTGTGCTATATAGAAGGCCCATACACTCCTACTAAGCATCAAATCATCCATTGGACTTTTGGAGGCCTGTGATGGGCTGTGGTTGACCCAATTGAGGAGATGCTTGGTGGGCTAGTGTATGGTACCTATGTGGCGGTCGGGTCTGCGGACTCGGGTCGTTACAATATATATATATGCATATATATATATATATATATATATATATATATACACACACACACAGACTACTATGAATGAAAAACAACACATTGACAAGAATAAAGAAAATTTCTGCAATGTCAAATAAGAAATGTCTTCCTCTTCCACTTGTCCTTGTCCTTCTTGTTATTACTCAAACATGTATACACCATACAAATGCAGCAAGGTCTGTTGAGTATCTACCAGGTTTCAAAGGACCCCTTCCTTTTCATCTTGAAACCGGGTGAGTCAACTCGCTAATTAAATTTTCTTCGTATAATTTCATAATTAATGTGTGTTTGTGCGTGTAGGTACGTACAAACACACATTAATTAATACAGTCCTAATGTTGTTTAAAAAAAAAAAAACATTTACAACTTGTTTGTTGTACACTACAATATACTCCCTCCGTCCCAGCTCACTTGAGACTTTTTGACCAAAACTGGTCAACTTAAGGTCGGTTTGACAACACTTTATAAAAATATTTATGATCCGAACAAAAATTAAAAAAATGTAAATGACCACCATTAAAATCCTCTCAATAACAATTTTTAAAAAGTTTTTTGGAACATAAATATTTCTATAAAGTGTTGTCAAACCGACCTTAAGTTGACCAGTTTTGGTCAAAAAGTCTCAAGTGAGCTGGGACGGAGGGAGTATAGGTCCAATAATGTTTGATATGGTGGAGTATAATGGTAGCTTGCCAACTTTACTATCTAATCCCAACTCATGGACCAAGGTAATTGATTAAACTCATCAATTTTAGTTTCATAAATAACATAATAAAACAATTTATCGTATATTTACATGAATGTGTATGTATATATTGTAGATGGCAAGCATAATATTTGCAGATTTGCCAGCTGATACTGGCTTCATCTACGAAAAGACTCCTCAAACTTCTCCTCCTACAGATCTCCAGTTTTGCAACTATGCTTATGAATTCATTAGAAAGGTAAAGTAGTATATAACAAGAATCCGTAAATATTTTCTTTTTCGCTTTGTTTCATTTATTTTCGACATGAATGATTCTGGTGACAAAAGGGCCGCTCGGATATTCAAAAATTTATTCTAATACCATAACGAATATTTATATATAATCTTCGTTTAAACCATTTTGTTGCAGTGGCTATCTAAACATCCTGAATACTATTCAAATCCGTTCTACATTGGAGGAGACTCTTATTCAGGAATTCCTGTTCCAGTTATCGCTCATGCAGGGAATGAAGCTGCTGATACAGAGCAATTTATTAATCTCAAGGTATTCTTTTTTTTTCTTTTCTTAAATAAACAAAAATAATTTTCTAGATCAAAACTAATGTATAGTTACTTTGGTTTAGGGATACATACTCGGGAATCCTCTTACATATCACGGGCAAGAAAATTTTCAAATCGAATTTGCTCATGGGATGACAATTATTTCAGATGAACTGTTTGAGGTAAGAAGTCCGTCCCCATGTTATATATAAACGTAAAAATTCTCACACATGAACTTAAGTCGATTTTTTTTTCTTTTACTTTTTTTTTTGTTCAGTCGTTGAAAACAAGTTGTGGCGGACAGTACCAAGAAGAATGGATCGATCCCAATAATACTCAGTGTTTAAAGTATCTTGAAGCTTATGA
The DNA here is from genome assembly GCA_026119855.1 of Campanula takesimana. NCBI lineage: Eukaryota > Viridiplantae > Streptophyta > Magnoliopsida > Asterales > Campanulaceae > Campanula > Campanula takesimana. The sequence goes on from JAOWBW010000591.1 coordinate 656,675, forward strand.
TGAGGTCTGTAAATTTTCCTCCTTTTTTCTATAATTTTTTTTGTATTTGCAGGCTCAGCTCTTATTATGTTAAGCACTTTTATGAAACTTAATTACCCTGATCCTGAATTTGCAGTGTTTTATCGGACTTGAACTTCAGTGCGTTATAGAGCCTAATTGTGGTTTTGATTCCCCAAGACCTAGCAAAACCTTCAGGAGAGGAAGAGCTATGAATGAAAGACTAATTCAACTGTATAATGCTAAACAATCACTATCTTCGTTGCCCTGTCGAGTTAGAAAACAAGAAAGGAGGAAAACGTTAATTGTATTTCCTTGTGAAAGTTTCGGCTAGGGCTTTACAATATATACACCGCATATCTACTCTCCTTCTTGGTGAAGGAGTCAATCAATTCCTAAAAACTAGCTACCAAAGAATATCCTACTCTATTTACATTTATCAAGAAAGGAAAGGATAATAACTTATTAATATGCCGAGATATGGGAGATACTTGTCCATATCTCAACACCCCCCCTCAAGTTGGAGCGTGTAGGTCACAAACGCCCAACTTGCCCATTAAATGGAGGAACTGTTGACTGCCCAAAGCCTTAGTCAAAATATCAGCCAATTGTGAGGATGTATGGACATAGCGAGTTGTGATGACACCTGACTGCACAGCATCCCTAACAAGATGACAGTCAACTTCTATATGCTTCGTTCGTTCATGATGAACGGGATTTTGAGCCATATACAAAGCGGATTGACTGTCACAACACAAAACCATAGGAGCGGTGTGCGGAACGCCAAATGATAGAAGAAGTCCACGAAGCCATTTGAGGTCACAAGTAGCACTAGCCATGGAACGATATTCAGCCTCGGCCGAAGATCGAGAAATAGTAGTTTGTTTCTTTGTTTTCCAAGAGATGGGAGTGTCTCCAAGAAAAACAAAATAAGCTATAAGAGAGCGACGAGTAAGAGGGCAGCTCGCCCAATCAGAATCACAGTAAGCCCGAAGTCGGAGATCCGAACGTGCCTTCAATAAAATCCCTTGACCCGGATAAGTTTTGAGATAACGAACAACCCATAGAGAATCCTTCCAATGATCCACCTTAGGGTTGGTCATAAATTGTGCGATAGTATGCACACTATAGGAGAGTTCAGGACGTGTGATCGTAAGATATATGAGACGACCAACCAGACGCCTGTAGGGCTCCGGATCATGTAAGGGAGCACTATCGGTTAGCTCCAAACGATGATTTTGCTCAATGGGAGTCAACGCCGGGCGAGCACCTTCCAGCCCAACTTCCGAAAGTATATCAAGAGTGTATTTTCTTTGAGAGAGAAAAATACCAGTTGGGTGTCGGGAAACTTCGAGACCCAAGAAATACTTAAGCCAACCAAGATCCTTCATGTGGAAACAACTGCACATATAATCTTTGAAACGAGAGATAGCATCCGAATTATTTCCCCCAATAACCAGATCATCAACGTACACAAGTACATGAAGATCAGCAGCGGAAGTCTTGAGAGAGAAAAGGGAATAATCGGATGAAGACTGAAGAAACCCATAGTTCTTTAATGCTGTGGAAAGTTTAGCAAACCAACAACGAGGTGCCTGTCGGAGACCGTACAAGGATTTTCTGAGTTTGCAAACTTTATTGGAAGCGGCAGTTGGATGTCCCAATGGGATTTTCATATACACATTTTCGCTTAAATCACCGTGTAAGAAGGCATTATGAACATCCATCCAGTGAAGCTCCCAACCACGAGCTGCAGCAATAGAAAGAAAAACCCGTACAGTAACCATTTTAATGTTGGGTGCAAAAGTTTCCTTGAAATCGACCCCTTCAACTTGTCTGTTTCCCAGAATAACCAGCCGTGCCTTGTGCCGTTCAACAGTCACATCTGCATGGTACTTAATTTTATACACCCATTTGTTTCCAATGACTTTCTTCCCGATATGAGCATCTACCAGCTCCCATGTACCTGAAGAGTTGAGTTGGGAAGGTGAACGTAACGGGGGGCTGACTTTAGTAGAGCGAATCTGAGAAGAAGGAAGCTCATAATCTGTCGAGGGATACCTTGTAGAGGGAACCCTAGTTCTTTGTCCTCGGCCCAACGGTTCAACAGCAATAGACGGAGGTTCGGAAATGTCATCAACAGTTGGGGAATCAGCAGCCTGAGCAACCTGTTGGTCAGTAACCTGCGCAGGTACATGTCCAGAATCTGTCATTGGATCAGCCTGCTGTTCAATCACTTGTTCAGGCAACTGACTGGGCAACTGTTCAGTCAACTGGTCAATCAACTGGTGAGGTACAGGAGCAGTGACACAAATATTATCCTCATCAGCCACATCAGAAGGAGAACACAGAAAGATATCTGAATCTGTATAAATCTGTGTTGCATCAGTTCGAAAAGTGGCAAAAGGAAATTCTTTCTCAACAAAAATAACATCCCGAGAGACAAGGGTCTTGTGTTCATCAATGTCATACACCAACCAACCTTTCTTCCCATATGGATATCCAAGAAAAACGCACTTTCTGCTACGACTAGAGAACTTATCATTGTCCTGTCTAGAATAATGAACATAACACAAAGACCCAAAAACTCTAATATTCTCATACGATGGAGGAATCCCAAAAAGAATTTCAAAAGGAGTCTTGCCATGCAATAATTTCGAAGGTGTACGATTTATTAAATACCCAGCAGCCAAGACACACTCACCCCAAAATTTTATAGGTAATTTAGCTTGAAACATCAAAGCACGAGACACATTTAAGAGGTGTCGGTGTTTGCGTTCAACTCTACCATTTTGTTGAGAAGTGCGAACACAAGTAGTTTGATGCTCAATCCCAATATCCCGAAAATATTTGGTTAAGCACAAAAATTCCAGGCCATTGTCACTGCGAACCTTCTTGACACGTTTATTAAATTGTCGTTCGACCATGACCAAAAAAAATTTCAAGATTTGAGAAACCTCACTTTTGGAACGAAAAAGATAAACCCAAACTGCTCGAGAACAATCATCCACAATTGTTAAAAAATAAAAAGCCCCACACAAAGATGGCTTACGATAGTCACCCCAAATGTCACAGTGGATTAAATCAAAAATACCAACTGAATTATTGTCACTAGATAAAAACTTATCTCTACTCTGTTTTGCTTGACAACAAATACCACAAACGTCTTTATTAATACTCCTACGATGAATAAAAAGCAACAAACTAACGACTTTACTTGAAGGATGTCCCAGCCGTTGATGCCACAACTGATAATCTCCAGAATTCTTAACACTGCAAATATGCGGTCCGTCTGATCTTCTCAGATAGTACAGCCCCTCGTTTTGTTCACCCGCTCCAATCAACATCTTCGAGTCCCGTTCCTGTATAGCAAAACATTTGTCAGAAAATTGCACTAGAGCAATGGAATCTCGAAGCAACTGAGAGACAGATAATAAATTGCAGTTGAAACCCGGGGCATATAACACATTTTTTAAAATTAGATGTGGTCCAATGTCAACATCGCCCTTCTTTGGTTGCGACCGTATAGTGACCATTTGGCAAACCTAAACGATTGGCCTTAATGACACGAATATTTAGGAGCAGAAAGAGATTGCCTGTTACATGTCGATTTGCGCCGCTATCAACAAGCCAAGATTCATTATTTTTCTTACCAGTCGTGTGGTCAGTTGTGCGACCAGTTGTGTAGTCAGATGGCTGCACATATGTCTAAACATGGGATTTGAACTGATTCCATTGCGCTGTTGTAAAACCCAATATTTCTGCCCGCTGTGCATCCGTTATCCCAGTACGTCCTTCTGCACCAGTCTGCACCGAATTGGTTTTAGTGTTGAATCTGACTTGTTCTCGCCCTGCGCTAGATGATTGGCCCCCTGCTTGTCCTTTTTGCATTCTTCACCCGCTGCTCAGACCACCATTCTGGGTATCCGACCAGCCTATAACATGTGATCGCCTTATGACCCTTCTTCTTACAGTGAGAGCAAACAACACTGCCCCCTTCCCTTCTTGCCGAGGAACCAACTGCTGGGCCACCTGACTGACCACCTGATAGGGCACCTGTGCTGGCAACTGTCTTGACCGCAAAGCTGACAGGTTCCACATATTTATCAAGCATGCTGCCACGGACACTTTCTTCCCTCACAACCATAGAATATGCCTTATTAACACTATGTAATGGCTCTGTGTTCAATATAGAAGACTTTACGTTGTCAAACTTTGGGATTTCTAACCCCATAACGAACTGATGAACCTTCTCTTCTTCACGTCGCTGAACCAACTTCGTACCAATATTACACGTACATGTACATGAACAGGCCAGAAGTGCATCAAAATCGTTTAGTTTATCCCAGAGTTTCTTCATCCTCCCATAATAGGCCGCCACGTTCTCGCCCTTCTGCTGCTTACAGTTAACGAGACCGGCCTTCAATTGTTGAACCCTTGGTCTATTACCAATTGAAAATCTCTCCTTCAAGTCATCCCACACCACCTTCGCATCTTCCACATAAGAGATAGTGGAACGAAGACGAGGTTCAATGGTGTTAAAAATCCAGGAGACCACCATTGAATTAACGGTCTGCCAAAGATCAAGATCAGATGTTTTGGTAGGCCGGTCAATTGTACCATCAATGAAGCCGGTTTTCGTTTTAGCCCTCAATGAGCCCTTGAAAACCCTAGCTCATTCTTCATAATTCACCCCTTGTAATTGAACATGGGTGAGAATCATGCCCGGGTGATCAATTGCCGCCAGAAAGTAGGGAGATCGGCGCTCCTCCATGGCCGAAACCTTCTCTCCACTGACCTCTTCGCCTGGTGATGGATAAAATTCCAAGTAATAAATACCTAGCAAGCGCACTAGTTACCGTAGTAGTAACGCGCGGAAGCGAGGGTCGATCCCACGAAGACTCGTTGGACAAACAAGTAAATTTAATTAGTGCAAAAAGTAACCAAGGGGGTTTTTGATTGATTTTGATTAACCTAAATTAAATACTAAACAATGAAAATAAATTACTAAATTAAAGATCACTAAGCAAACAAGGATTTAATTCAAGATTACGAAGATTCACAGATTGGGGTTCACAACTATCTCCTCTCTATGCTATTTTATGAAAAAGACTATTAAACTTGTTCAAGAAATCGTTCACTTATTTAAGAGTTGGGACGGTCTGGTCACCGGATTGCAACCCTATTATTATCTCTATGTGAAATATTCCGTTAGGTCAACAACACACAAAAACAATTTATTAAGTTCTTAAGAACACTTGATCTTAAATTCTTTTGATTTCCGCGAAGTCCTCAATTAAATCTAATCACAAGAATATGATTCAATATCTAAATTATTCACGCTAGTGAAACAATCTAAACCAAGATGATTTAAAGACAAAAAATATCAAGTCATATTAATGAAATCTTTAAATTAATTAAGCTTTATTCTTATGAACAAGAACAAGATTAATATTTGATTAAGCCCAAGTTAGCATAGAGATTTGATAGTTATTACTCCCAATCCATGAATAAAGAAATTAGCTACTCATCGACATAGCAATAAACACAAGAATATAATTAAAAATCATAAACCTGGATAAAAGCTTGATGATGAATAATCTCCCAAATCTTGTTTACAACTTGAAACTTGAATAAAACCTAAAACAATGCATAAAGAAATAAAATACTATAGTCTAATATTTATACATAGAGAAAACTATGGCCAAAAGTAGGAAAAATAGGGTAAAAACCCGTCTGGCAAGGAAAACCCGAAACTGTACGGAATGACCAAGCGGGCGCCTGGTAGACCCCAGGCGGGCGCCTATTTGGCCAGTAACTTTGGTTCTTCAAAACCCCCAACAAGCGGGCGCCTGGTTCTTAGGAGGGCGGGCGCCTGGTGCACTTTTCTGCTTTCTTTATTTTTTTTCTTCTTTTCTCCACCTTCTTGACACGGTTGACCACGGTTGACCTTTGACTTGAACAATATTCAGTCTTCAACAAATTACAATCCACGGACTTTGCAACCACACAAAATACAATACAAAGTATCCTAAAACATTACAAATCCAACAAAGTTCCATAAATCATAAAAGACCAAAATTACATCCAATCTAACTATATTACAACCAAAAGCTGATAAAATTAGTACGAAAATGCGGAGATAATACATGTGTAAACCGATCCATCAAATTCCCCCACACTTAGACCATTACTCGTCCCAGAGTAATATTCCTAACCCCGCATCTAAACACCGGTCTATTAAGCATAGCATGGAGGAAAATGATACCTATCTCCTCTACAACTCCCATCAAACAAAGCCAAAACCAAAATAAAGAAAATCAACCGGAGTGAAAAGGACTCCGCTCCTTATAACTCCCCAAAAACAAATAAATGCGACTGACCCTAATTGATAGCACACCCATGATAAGAACATAAAACGCCATCCAATTAGGGCCCACACAAAAAGCTAGGGGGAACTAAAACGACCTATGTTTCCCCCACGCTTATCTTACACTACATCATCCCTCAAACAGAAATCAAAGCTAGGATAATCCTTAGCAATGATTTACCTCATGATAAGCTCCAACGCCCCCTTATAACTCCTACAAGAAATATTAGGATTTTCTACCCTATTCGCCTCTAACCATACCTCCTACACCAAACATGTCCTACCCAATCACTCCAAACCTGCCCTTGTGACGCCACGCCAAGCAAAAACAAAAAAATCACTCAGTTTCTCTCCTTTTGCCTAGGCGCCCTTTCGGGTTTTCACCTAGCCTCTCTTTTCTTTTCAATTTTTTTTTTTTTTTTTTTTTTTTTTTTTATATAAAAACTATACAGCAAAACAGGTGATAGAATGTGCATCAATCAACAACCAATCCAACCAATACCACCACCCCCCAAACTAAATAGAGCATTGTCCCCAATGCTCGTCACAACTAAGCATAAAAACAAACACGGGGAGTGGAAATACCTCGAGCTCCTCACTGCGGTGGCGGTCCAAAGATATCATCCCAAGCATTCCATCCATGCTGCGGCGGTGGCGGAAGTGGAACATACTCAGGTGGTGGAGGGTAGTTCAACGGTGGGTACCGCTCGCCAGGAAAATGATGTGCCATCATTCTTTGTCGGAAGTACTGATCCTCCCGAATGTTGGCATATAATGCTTCCTCCTTCCTCTGAATTCTCTGATCATTCTCCTCTTCCCTCCGTTCTCTTTGATAATTCACCATAAATTGTTGTTGTTGAAAAGCTCGGAACATATCATCTAATCCCTGGATTTGTCCCGACAGATAGTAATTCATCTCTCTCTGAGTCAAATCTGCCGGGATATCATCCCCAACCTCCTCATCATCAGCGGCCTGACCGCCAGCAGCCTGAGCTGGAGCTGGGACCCGGGCTCTCTGCACTCTCCCACTTTCTATTGTTGCTTTAGTCACGGTAGTGCTTGGAGCTAACAGTCTGGGGAACCCCTCCATAGGCACCCCTGCCCTCTGTGCCATCATAGTGATCATAATGGGGAACAAATAATTCTTGTTCTCCAAATACCTCGCTCGTACCCCCATCTCACTACGCATGATGCCCCCGATATTTATCGGCATCCTCCTAATCATGGCATAGAGCAAAGGGGCCCTGTACCAATGAACCTCCTGATAGTGAGCAGAAGGCATGATCCTCTCGCAAATAAAGCGATACAGTGCCTTTAGGTCCAGCCTCAACTCACTAATGTGAAACAAGTAACCATTCCGGATATTTCCCCTATCAATATTTTACCCCAAACTCTGCTGCAAATAAAGCTAAGGTCTCATCCATCCTGTCCATGTTCTGAAGATTCCTTTTCAACTGCCAATACGCACACTCCCCTTCTGCCACCGCATCCGACAACCCATAAAAATCATTAATAGCCGTCGCAGTCACATCAATATTATATCCCCGAACCCAGACATTGGGGGCCTCAGTTGCTGCATGAAAATTAGCATAGAATTCTTGCACAAGCAACTTCGACCCCATCTGGGCCGGCACGGCCAATAATCTTCTCAAATTATAGTGTTCAATGATAGCATCCAACCCACAATTGGTCAATTTATAACCTCTCTCCACCGTTACCCCATTATTTTGTTTATTATCAAAATAATTTTGGGAGTCCCGGGATACAAAACGGGTGTTATCGAACTCCGGCTCAATTTGGGGTGGGGGAACACCACGACCTCTTGGTCTTGGTGGCATGATAACAACCACAACAACCTCTAACAAATTTTAAATCAATAAATTGCTCTTACCCGGACTCGCCGGAAAATCTCGCCGGAGGTCGCCGGAGACGGAGAAGATGATCCGAGAAGATGACCGTCAACTTTGCAAACACTTTCTTCCTCTGCAACTACCCCCAATTCTTGATCACAAACTCTCAATTCTTCGAAACTCTCCTTCCTTCAACCTTGACAATTTCTTGCAAAACCCTTGGTTTTGGGATGAATGGAGGCTAAATCTTTGGTACTCCTTGAAGAGGGTTATGGTGGGAGATGATTTTGAAGGTTTTTGGGTGGTGAGGGTGAGAGATTTGTAGGGAGAGAGGGAAGGAAGCCGGTGAGAGGGTTTAGAGAGGGAGAGAAATTGGGGAAGAGGGTTTTTTTTATGTTATTAACCCCCAAAACCCGATTTAACCCAGCTGATGGTTTCTCAAATCGGCAAGCAGGCGGGAGCCTGGTAGACCCCAAGCGGGCGCTTGTTTGCCCAGAAACTTGATATTTTTTCCGCACTTGAACAGGCGCGCGCCCTTATCCCACCAAGCGGGCGCTCGGTATATTTTTCCAGCAATTTTTTTTTTTTTTTTTTTTTGCTGGTTTGATCGCTCCATCACTTGGTTGAATTAATTTCCTGCACATCACCACAAACAAACATCACAAGCGTAATATCCATTATGAAAAATAAAATGACTCAAAAAATGAAAATCTTTTTGGAGGGTGACACTATTTACACTCCCCTATAAACCCACAAACTCAGAGAGATCCATGAAGGATGACACGGACCAAACTTTTGACCGCACTTTCATTGCCTACGTTCTCCCTAGGACAATAAGGAGCTCAGGTCACCGTAGTTCGAACCAACCCAGAAATAAAAGACACGAAAGCAATACATAAATATTTTTTTTTTTTTTTTTTTTTTTTTTTTTTTTTTTTTTTTTATGAATACCACCACCCCCAAACTTAGAACATGCTATGTCCTCATGGCATTGAAGAACAACACACTCCCAATTCAAAAATGATGATAAACTGAAAGGAAAAACAAAATGCAATAAAAATGATACCTGGTTGGGTTGTCTCCCAACAAGCGCCTTTGTTTTAAGTCTTTGGCTCGACATAATGCCACATAAATATTAAGTGGCTCCCTCCGGGTTTGTCAACTCAATTACATCAATTTCATTGATGTCTTCCAAAATAGACAGCCCCTCATAATAAGACTTCACTCGGTGTCCATTCACTTTAAATGTTGTCCCATCTTTCAAATCTCTAAGCTCTACAGCTCCATGGGGAAACACTCGAACCAATTCATAAGGACCCGTCCACCTTGAACGCAGTTTTCCGGGAAAAAGTTTGAGGCGAGAGTTAAAGAGAAGGACCTTCATACCCGGTTTGAGAAACTTGGGTTTAAGGTTTTTATCATGATATCTTTTTGTCCTCTCTTTGTATAACTTTGCACTCTCATAACTATCCTGCCTCATCTCTGCAAGCTCATCCAAGTCAAGCAGTCTTTTCTCCCCTGCTAAAGTCAACTCCATGTTTAGCTGCTTGGTTGCCCAATATACTTTGTGCTCTAGTTCCAATGGCAGATGACACTCTTTTCCATACACAATCCGGTACGGGCTCATTCCAATGGGGGTTTTGTATGCAGTCCGATAAGCCCACAGTGCATCACACAATTTGTCAGCCCAGTCCTTCCGATTTGGACGCACCGTTTTCTCAAGCACCGCCTTGATTTGGCGATTACTCACCTCCACTTGGCCCGATGTTTGAGGGTGATAAGCCGTAGCCAACTTGTGACCCACCCCATATCTTTTTAGCACTTGATTGAACATTCTGTTTGTGAAGTGCGTCCCTTGGTCACTGATAATGACGCGCGGCACTCCATACCTGCCAAAGATATTTTCACGCACAAACTTGCAAACAATATTAGCATCATTAGTCCGGGTAGGAATTGCTTCCACCCATTTAGACACATAATCTACAGCAACAAGAATGTACAAGTAGCCTTGGGAAGGGGGAAAAGGACCCATAAAATCAATACCCCACACATCAAAAATATCAACAATTAAATTATGTTGTAGGGGCATTTCATCTTTCTTTCCTATGTTGCCGGTCCTTTGGCATCTATCACACCTCACACAAAAATCATGAGCATCTTTAAATAAAATGGGCCAATATAGACCCGCTTGCAATACTTTTCTAGCGGTCTTTTGCCCACTAAAGTGCCCCACATTGGAGTTCGTGGCAAAATCTCAACACGCTAGCTTGCTCATGCTCCGGAATGCATCTCCTAATTATCTTGTCCGGGCAAACTTTCCACAAATAAGGGTAATCCCAAATGTAATGCTTCACATCCGATCTAAACTTTCGTTTTTGATCGTAAGTGAAGTTAGGTGGCATAATATTAGAAACAATGAAATTCACAAGATCCGCATACCAAGGCTCATGAACATGTAACGCAAAAAGTTGCTCATCCGGAAAATTTTCATTAACCGGAATCGCACCATCTATCACATTAGTAAAAGTAAAGTTCTCTAGCCTAGATAAGTGATCAGCCACCACATTTTCGGTCCCCTTTTTGTCCTTTATTTCTATGTCAAACTCCTGCAGTAGGAGCATTCACCTAAGAAGTTTAGGTTTAGCATCCTTTTTATTCAGCAAATATTTAAGTGCAGCATGATCAGAGTAGATAATCACCTTAGACCCAAGCAAGTAAGAACGAAATTTTTCAAGAGCAAACACAACTGCTAAAAATTCTTTTTCAGTGGTAGTATAATTCAGTTGTGCATCATTTAAAGTTCTACTTGCGTAATGAATCACGTGAGGTAATTTATCTACTCTTTGCCCCAAAACAGCCCCAATCGCAAAATCTGATGCATCACACATGATCTCAAATGGTAGAGACAAATTGGGGCTGGATAGAATGGGGGCACACGTCAACTTCTCCTTCAGCAGATTGAAGGCCTCTAAACACTCTTGGTCAAAGATGAACTTGGTGTCCTTAGCCAGCAGGTTACATAAAGGCTTACAAATTTTTGAAAAGTCTTTTATGAAACGCCTATAAAAACCTGCATGGCCTAGAAAACTTCGCACACCCTTAACCGACACAGGGGGAGGCAATTTTGAAATCACATCGATTTTAGCCTTGTCTACCTCAATCCCCTTGTTTGACACCAAGTGTCCTAACACAATGCCATGCCTTACGAGAAAATGACATTTTTCCCAACTAAGGGTCAGATTTGTCTCACAACAACGATTTAAAACCATTGTCAAATTCTCTAGGCACCCATCAAAACTGTTCCCAAATACCGAGAAGTCATCCATGAAGACTTCGACACATCGCTCAATCAAATCAGAGAAGATGGATGTCATACACATTTGAAAGATCGCAGGTGCATTACAAAGCCCAAAGGGCATCCTCCTAAATGCGAATGTGCCAAAAGGACAAGTAAAAGTGGTCTTGGCTTGGTCCTCTGGTGCAATGGGGATTTGGTTATACCCCGAGAAACCATCCAAGAAACAATAATACTCATGTCCGGCTAACCTCTCCAGAATCTGATCAATAAAGGGCAAAGGGAAGTGATCTTTCTTTGTTGCAGCATTCAGTTTGCGCAAATCTATGCACATTCTCAGACCAGTCACTTCCCTTTTTGGCACTTCTTCTCCTTTTTCATTAGTGGTGACCGTGTAGCCCGATTTCTTTGGAACGACTTGAACCGGGCTCACCCACTCACTATCAGCAACGGCATAGATAATGCCTGCATCCAACAATTTTAGGACCTCTTTCCTAACCGCCTCCTCCATGTGAGGGTTTAACCTCCTTTGTCTCTCTCTAGACGGCTTAGCACCATCTATGAGATTAATTTTGTGCATGCACATGGAGGGGCTTATACCCTGCTAAGGTCCACCCTATGGCCTGCTTGTGCTCACGAAGCACTCTGATCAACTTGGCCTCTTGTTCTATGGTCAAATCTGAGGCAATTATCACGGGCAAAGTCTCACCCTCCCCAAGAAAAACATACTTTAAATTGGAAGGAAGGGCTTTCAGCTCAAGAGCTGGAGGAGTTACAATAGAAGGCACCGACTTCTCATTGAAGTGGCCTAGGGGGTGAAACGGGCCATCACTGGGATGGTGTTCGTCGGCCTTTTCCACAGCCATCAGTTGAACATCCGCATTATTCCTAAGTTTCTCACCGCCATTTGACAACAAAGACTCTAACTCCTCACATTCTCTCTCATGCCACAAGACTTCACTCACACAATCCTCAACAATATCCACACAGTTACAAGACTCATCATCTAAGGGACTTTGCATGACATCAAACACAGATATTTCTATTTTCTCATTAGCCACACACATAGATAGAGTCCCATCACCCACATTAATGATGGTGTTAGTAGTAGCCATAAATGGACGCCCAAGCAATATGGGAGAATTCTGACTATTCCCAACACCATTAACAGTCTCAAGCACAACAAAATCCACAGGGATAATCAAATTGGCTACCTGCACCAAAACATCCTCCACAATTCCCAATGGCCTCTTGATTGAACGGTCATCCAATTGCAAGGTCATTGTGGTGGGTTGTAGCTCAGGTAAACCCAACTCAAGATACAAATGATGAGGTAACAAATTAATGCTAGCACCGAGATCTAACATTGCCTTCACCTTTTTAGAGTCCCCCATAGATATAGAAATGTTAAAACTTCTGGGGTCCTTCAATTTAGGTGGGAGGTTCTGTTGTACCACAGCACTAGCACTTTCTCCCATAATCAACTTCTCATCATTCCCATACTTGGGTTTCCTGGAGTTAAGTTCTTTGAAAAACTTTGCATAAGCTGGGATATTTTTAATGACATTTAACAAAGGAAGATTAATGTTTACTTTTGAAAACATGTCATATAAATCAGACATTTGCTTATCCAGCTTACTTCTCATGAATCTACCAGGAAACGGTACAGGAGGTACATATGGCTTGGGGGTGGAAGAATCAGTCACATGAATTTCCCCCATGCCATTAGTACTCTTACCAACAACATTCTCAACAACAGGTGGTTCATCAGATTCAGAAGGAGAGTTAGGACATACCTCATTACTTACCTGTTTGCCATTTCTGAGAGTCATAATGGCCTTGGCTTGCTCCCCTTGACTAGGGAAGGTTCCTGGTTTATGCCCTTGCTGACCCACAGCTAGTTGACCAATCTGGGTCTCCAGCTTTTTGTTGACAGCATCCTGCTGCTTTTCACGCTGCTCCATCATCATCTTCATTTGTTCCTGCTCTTGCATCATGGTCCTCATCATATCCTCCAGTGATTGCTTAGGCTGCTGTTCTGGATTCCCTTGTGGGGGAGGAGGATATAGAGGTTTCTGCTGCTGGTACTAAATTCCTGGGTTACCCCTCCAAGAAAAATTGGGGTGGTTTTTCCAATCTGGATTATAAGTATTAGAATACATACCACCTTGATTTTGCCTTGGGGGATACCCTTGCATCGCATTTACCTGTTCAGAATCAAACTGTGCAACAACTGGACAACCATTAGTAGCATGAGTGTTAGATCCACAATTAGCACAGAAATCAGATACCACATTAGCACTTGAGGAAGACATATTAGAATTCATTTTAGCCATGTTTTGGTTTAACAAAGACACCTGCCTAGCGAACTCATCCATACCACTCAACTCATGCACTCCCCTAGGTTTCCCTCTAGAGCCTTTTTCTTGCGAATTGGCCCCCAACATCTCAAATAATTCTTGGGTTTGGTCAACAGTTTTGGCTCCTAGAAAGCCGCCTACTGCATTGTCGACCATAGCTTGGTCTGCTGCAGTTAACCCACCATAAAATGTTTGATGTAAAAGGGCCTCAGGAAAAGCATGATGGGGGCACTGCACTTGCAACATTTTGAACCTATCCCAAGCCTCATGAAATGGCTCACCTACCTCTTGAGTAAACCCTATGATTTTCTGTCTAAAAGTGGCCAAAGTAGCATGCGGGAAAAATTTCTTTAAAAATACATCATGCAACCCGTCCCATGTAGTGATACTCCTAGTAGGAAGTAACATAAGCCAAGTTTTAGCTGCCCCTTGAAGAGAGAAAGGAAAATACTTAAGTCTTAATTGTTCATCAGTAACCCCCTCTTTTACAGGGAATCCCGATATAATCATCATGTACTCTCTCAAGAAGTTCAAAGAGTCTTCAGCGGGAAGACCCTGAAACTTGGGCAACTGACTAAAGTAATGCCCCTTCGCCTCATAAGATTTAGCGGCCTCAGTCAGGACAATACATGGCACCGATGTGTCAACCTTAGGCCTAGCATATTCTTTCATTAAGGGATTAGCCATTACAACTTCAATTTCTTCTCCCCCGGTGGAAGAAGTTTCAAAATCACTTAAAAATACCTCTGTCTCGGTGACAGAAGCTTCAGACTCAGACTCAGAAATAGGGGGAATGCCCCTGTCAAGTCTATCGATATTATCGTCCAAAGGAACCAACTCGGGGTTCAATGAACGTCTACCAAACATACACCGACTAAATTAACTTGTAAATCAAAACAAGTCCCCGGCAACGGCGCCAAAAACTTGATGGATAAAAGTCCAAGTAATAAATACCTAGCAAGCGCACTAGTTACCGTAGTAGTAACGCGCGGAAGCGAGGGTCGATCCCACGAAGACTCGTTGGACAAACAAGTAAATTTAATTAGTGCAAAAAGTAACCAAGGGGGTTTTTGATTGATTTTGATTAACCTAAATTAAATACTAAACAATGAAAATAAATTACTAAATTAAAGATCACTAAGCAAACAAGGATTTAATTCAAGATTACGAAGATTCACAGATTGGGGTTCACAACTATCTCCTCTCTATGCTATTTTATGAAAAAGACTATTAAACTTGTTCAAGAAATCGTTCACTTATTTAAGAGTTGGGACGGTCTGGTCACCGGATTGCAACCCTATTATTATCTCTATGTGAAATATTCCGTTAGGTCAACAACACACAAAAACAATTTATTAAGTTCTTAAGAACACTTGATCTTAAATTCTTTTGATTTCCGCGAAGTCCTCAATTAAATCTAATCACAAGAATATGATTCAATATCTAAATTATTCACGCTAGTGAAACAATCTAAACCAAGATGATTTAAAGACAAAAAATATCAAGTCATATTAATGAAATCTTTAAATTAATTAAGCTCTATTCTTATGAACAAGAACAAGATTAATATTTGATTAAGCCCAAGTTAGCATAGAGATTTGATAGTTATTACTCCCAATCCATGAATAAAGAAATTAGCTACTCATCGACATAGCAATAAACACAAGAATATAATTAAAAATCATAAACCTGGATAAAAGCTTGATGATGAATAATCTCCCAAATCTTGTTTACAACTTGAAACTTGAATAAAACCTAAAACAATGCATAAAGAAATAAAATACTGTAGTCTAATATTTATACATAGAGAAAACTAGGGCCAAAAGTAGGAAAAATAGGGTAAAAACCCACGGAATGACCAAGCGGGCGCCTGGTAGACCCCAGGCGGGCGCCTATTTGGCCAGTAACTTTGGTTCTTCAAAACCCCCAACAAGCGGGCGCCTGGTTCTTAGGAGGGCGGGCGCCTGGTGCACTTTTCTGCTTTCTTTATTTTTTTCTTCTTTTCTCCACCTTCTTGACACGGTTGACCACGGTTGACCTTTGACTTGAACAATATTCAGTCTTCAACAAATTACAATCCACGGACTTTGCAACCACACAAAATACACTACAAAGTATCCTAAAACATTACAAATCCAACAAAGTTCCATAAATCATAAAAGACCAAAATTACATCCAATCTAACTATATTACAAACAAAAGCTGATAAAATTAGTACGAAAATGCGGAGATAATACATGTGTAAACCGATCCATCACCTGGCATCTTTTGCAAGCTCTGTATACCAAGTTAGAAAACAAGAAAGAAGGAAAACGTTAATTGTATTTCCTTGTGAAAGTTTCGGCTAGGGCTTTACAATATATACACCATATATTTACTCTCGTTCTTGGTGAAGGAGTCAATCAAGTCCTAAAAACTAGCTACCAAAGAATATCCTACTCTATTTACATTTATCAAGAAAAGAAAGGATAATAACTTATGAATATGTCGAGATATGGGAGATACTTGTCCATATCTCAACATGTCGCGTGAGTTTTTTTTTTTTTTTTTTGGATATAGAATTCACGAATTTAAATATATTATTGCTTCAAATATGTGACTTGTATGATTTCAATGAATGTAGGTTGATGGATATAAACTATCTAATTATTGGGCAAACGATGCAAGTGTCCGAGCAGCTCTAAATGTCCGAAGGGTATGTATTTTTTGATTTTCCGCATTAAAACAACTACTGAAAAATGTGTTGGGACCGCGACCACCCCCACCACTCCACATTAGTATGATATTGTCCGCTTTGGGCCCAACCCGCACGGATTTGTTTTTTGATCATCTCCCAAAAGGCCTCATAATAATGGAGTGTGTGGACACCTTTATATACTAGGCAATTCTTCATTCAATTGCCGATGTGGGACTTGGGTTGACACCCCAACAAACCTCCCCTAAACTCAAGTACCTCCAGCGAAACTTGTACCGCCGCTAACACAATCTGCGGGACACGCCGCCCGATCACCTTTATCGGGAAGACTTTCAACACAAGGGTCTTTTTCGCGAGATCACACATAGGAGAATCCCACACATCTCGCACGCGGTCCACTTCTCGTCGGGCCCATCAACCAACCTGGACTCTGATACCAGTTGTTGGGACCGCGACCACCTCCACCACTCCACATTAGTATGATATTGTCCGCTTTGGGCCCAGCCTGCACGGATTTGATTTTGGGTCAACTCCCAAAAGGCCTCATACTAATGAAGTGGGTGGACTCTGTTATATATTAGACAATTCTTCTTTCAATTGCCGATGTGGGACTTGGGTTGATACCCCAACAAACCTCCCCTCAACTCAAGTACCTCCAACGAAACTTGTACCGCCGCTAACACCATCTGCAGGACACGCCGCCCGATCACCTTTATCGGGAAGACTTTCGACACAAGGGTCTTTTTCACGAGATCACACATAGGAGAATCCCACACATCTCGCACGCGGTCCACTTCTCGTCGGGCCCATCAACCAACCTGGGTTCTGATACCAGTTGTTGGGACCGCGATGTTAAAGCATTAAGGGATAATGAAAGGATGTCGATGAGTGATAGCTTCTCCAATGAGGACAGAGTACTAGTTGCAGAGGGTTCTGAAAGAGGAAGGAGTTATAATCGCGGTGGCACAAATGGGAGAGAAAGGCCTCAATCGAGGGGAGAGAGAGACACGAGTAAGGTTGAGTGCTTCTACTGCGGAGAGACTGGTCATATGCAAATGCGTTGCCCACAATTTCATGAAGATTTGAAGAGTTGGCGTGGTGTCAAAGGAAAGAAAAAGGTTGATGAGGAGAATGTCAACACAGTTGATGATGATGGTGATTTTCTTTTGACGGAGACGGTGGCTCTTGCTGATTCGATTGATGAGAAGAAGTTGGATTGGGTGTTAGATTCCGCTGCTTCAGTGCATATTTGCAAGGAACAAGCTATGTTTGACACTTTGCGATTAGAGGGACAACTTGGAGAGATCAAAGTAGGGAATGCACAGAAATTGAAGATTGAAGGTGTTGGGAGTGTACGCTTCAAGCTTCATGATGGGACTGTGAATACCGCTTTGAATGTAAAGTATGTTCCTAGTGCGACTGCGAATTTGCTTTCACTAGGAGTATTGACATCACGTGGATACCGATATGTTGGAAGAAGACAAACGTGCAAAGTGTACAAAGGAAAGCGCTTGATTCTTCAAGAGAGAAAAGGTGCAAGGAATATTTGCTACTTGGAGGGTGAATCCTTGCGTGGAAGATCTTTTTGTGATGACAAAAAAGAGAGGAAGAAGACTGAGAAAAGGGTGCGTTTCTCAGGCATTGATGAGATTTGGGAATTTAGGTCAAGGGGAGATTTGTTGGGAAATTGACCGAAATGACCTAAATCCTATTTTGGTTTGGAAAGGGTTGCTATATCCCATATCGGTTAGGAAAATGAATAGTAATCCCACATCGGTTAGGAAGGGGAAAATAAGTGTGCCTTGGTGGTGCCAAGAGGGGCTTCCCTTAGGGGAGAGTGTGAGGAAGAGGGGATTAGTGGGTGTGCCTCCCCTATACAAATAGGCTTCACCAATATGGGTTTTTTGTGTGTGTATTTTCAAGAATATTGAGAAGGAGAGATACCTCCATTCTTGTAATACCAATTTGAGAGAGTAGTGAGTCTTTGCGAGTTTCTTGAAGAAAACTCGTCATCTTGTAATTCCATGATATTATAGTGAAAAGTTGATCAGTGTGGACGTAGCCCATTGATGTTGGGGTGAACCACGTTAAATCTTGTGTCTTGTTCTTGTTTTGTGTGCATGGGTATTTTGTTATCTCCTATTGCGATTTCTCTTGTTGGTGAACGATCCCAACAAAATGTTCATAGAGCAAGTAGATAAAAAAAAAATGAACTCTAATTCATGATTTAATTAGGGAAGCAAAGGAAAATGGAAGCGATGTGATCATAAGGATATGGCAGTTAAGATCGCGGATGTTAGGCCGTACCATCAAAATCTCAGCAAGAAGGGCTTTCGGTCGCTAATATATTGGTACGTACCAAATTACTCAGTGTAATATG
Source organism: Campanula takesimana (assembly GCA_026119855.1). Taxonomy (NCBI): domain Eukaryota; kingdom Viridiplantae; phylum Streptophyta; class Magnoliopsida; order Asterales; family Campanulaceae; genus Campanula; species Campanula takesimana. Next base: position 675,622 of record JAOWBW010000591.1, read on the forward strand.
CGCATGCACAGGCACAAATACAATCCATGGAATCGGGGGCATTTGCAGTCAATCTGCATTACAGTCCATTGTATAATAACATGAGTTACATTTTATCGCAGTCCATAATATGTGCAGTAATACAAGTTATATGTTATAGTAACATATGAGTTACATTTTATAATAACATATGGGCCAAAATACATTTACCCCCCAAAGTATCCACCGAATCCCACTTTGCCCCCCAGCGCCAAATTTGTCCCACTTTGCCCCCCAAAGCTTCAATTTGTCCCACTTTCCCCCCCAGCTCCAGACTTTGCACCCCAGCACTAACGAATGTTAGAAAATTTAACAGAATAGGTAACGATTGGACTATTTTGTAATGCTTATTAGTTTTTAAGGGTCAAAATGCAAAGTTTCAAATATTAAGTACTAAAAATTTATTTATTTTTCCAAATATTTAACATTATCTTAAATCATAAATAATTAATTAGTCTTGAAACTAATACTAATTTTATGCTAATTTTTTTTTTTTAAATATGAAATTATTTTTTCTAAATAAATGAAATTTATTTTTTTAATAAAACTAAAAATTAAGTATGTTTTTTTTATTTTTTAAATAAAAATATTTAAAAAAATAAAAAAAAAAATTTCTAAAAAAACATTGTAAAGTTTTATTTATATTTTTAAAAAATATAAAATAAAACTTTTAAATTGTAATTTTTGTAAGAATTTTATTTAAAAAAAAATTAAAACATTATAGCCTTTTTTTTATTTTAGAAAAATATTGTATTTTTTTGTTTGTTGAAAAAAGTACAATATTCTTTTAAATATTTTTATTTAAAAAATAAAAAAAAACAGACTTAATTTTTAGTTTTATTAAAAAAATAAATTTCATTTATTTAGAAAAAATAATTTCATATTTTTTTAAAAAAAAAAAATTAGCATAAAATTAGTATTAGTTTCAAGACTTATTAATTATTTAAGATTTAAGATAATGTTAAATATTTGGAAAAATAAATAAATTTTTAGTACTTAATATTTGAAACTTTGCATTTTGACCCTTAAAAACTAATAAGCATTACAAAATAGTCCAATCGTTACCTATTTTGTTAAATTTTCTAACATTCGTTAGTGCTGGGGTGCAAATTCTGGAGCTGGGGGGGAAAGTGGGACAAATTGAAGCTTTGGGGGGCAAAGTGGGACAAATTTGGCGCTGGGGGGCAAAGTGGGATTCGGTGGATACTTTGGGGGGGTAAATGTATTTTGGCCATAAGATATTTAGATTGTTGTACAGTCCGACTGCACCACACGGCCCAAATTCCAATACATGATTCTGGTTTTGTTTTTGAAAAACAGCGGTGACCACGATATGGTTGTGCCGCACCAAGCAACTCTAGGATGGATAAAAGATCTAAACTACTCTGTTGTTGACGAATGGCGACCGTGGAGAGTTCATGGCCAAATCGTTGGGTAAACAATTTCTACAAAATCAATTGTTAAATCTTACTATTAAGATTAATCTTAGGAAATGAATAAATGGAGTGATTTTTTTTTTTTTTCTTCTCTCTGGTTTGTGAATGAGCAGGTATACAAGGAGTTACTCCAATAACATGACATTTGCAACTGTGAAGGCAAGCAATTCCAACTGCTAGCTCATTTCATTTCTCCACCATTTTATTATAAATTTTGGTAGTTGATTTATTAAATAACAATATATATATATATATATATATATATATATACTCCTTCTGTTCCAGAATGATAGTCCCCCTATTTTCATGGGTTTTAGGAAGGAACTTTGAATAATAATTAAGGCTACTTTTAATTATTCTAATGAAATTTTTGAAATTGTTCTTGATACACCATTATAAATACTATTAATATCAATTTTTAGATTCACATTAACATAATTATAAGTAGCATTTATAACTGCTCAAAGTTCCCTCGTAGTAATAACGAAAAAAGGTGGACTATCTTTCTGGGACGGAGGGAGTATTATTTATTTGTATATTATTTATTTATACCATAGTAGTAAGTACTCCCTCCGTCCCAAAATGATCTTCGCGTTTGACTATTCAAACTTTTTAAGAATATGAACACTTGTTTCATTAGTCATGCTTTGTTTAAGCCTAAAATGTAGAAATGTGAAGAACTTTTTGGGACAATGAGAAATGGCAAATAATAAGATCATTTTGGGACGGAGGGAGTATTTGAAAGCTATTATCCTTTTTTCAAATTTCAGGGAGCAGGCCACACGGCTCCAGAATACAGACCTGAAGAATGCTTGGGTATGTTCCAGAGGTGGATATCTCATCAACCCCTGTAATTCATTTTCTGCTGAGATATTGGAGTTCAATTTGTTTGGAAAGTTATATATATATACTCCCTTCGTCCCATTTCAAATTGCAAAAGTTGCCAAAAAGGGTGTCCCAACTAAAATTGCAAAATCCAAAAATGACAAGTTTTAACCCACTTGCACACTCACATCCACTAACCCACTAACTATTCTCTACCCCACTTTCTCTCTCCCACTCAACTATCAACACTCACAACACATCACCTTTTTCACTTTTTCCCTTAATCCCCGTGCCAACCTAGTATTTGCAATTTGAATTGGGACGGAGAGAGTATATATATATATATACACACAGTATCTTCTTTCTTATATTGTAATGGTGATATATATATATAGACACAGTATCTCCTTTCTTATATTGTAATGGTGATGATACATGACCACATTTATTTTATGAGTAAATCACTAAAGAGTGACGTGTTAAAGAACCTGAGGCTCCGTTTGTTTCGCGTAAAATAATGGAAAACTCCGTTTTGGTCCATTGTACTTTAGGGCGTGTTTCATTTTTACCATCGAACTTTATTTTTTTTCATTTTTACCATCGTACTACAAACAATGGTATCATTTCATACCAAATTTGGGTGTAAAATGACACCATTGTTTGTAGTAGGATGGTACAAAATGAAACAAATTTGGGTATAAAATATCGAATTTGGTTTAAAATGACACCATTGTTTGTAGTACGATGATAAAAATGAAAAAAATAAAGTTTGATGGTAAAAGTGAAACACAACCCAAAGTACGATGGACAAAAATGGAGTTCTCCCCGTAAAACAATTTCCGGAAAATGATTTCCCGTAAAATGATATAAACATGTTTTTGGTTGTTTGGTAAATCTAAAGAAAATGTTTTCCAAAAAATATTTTCTTACGAAAAAAATAATAATTTAATATGAGGAAAAATTATTATGAGAAAAAATTTAAATGTGGGTGGGATGGGTGGTTGGTGGGGGGGGGGGGGGTGGGTGGGGTAGGTGGGGGTGGTTGGGTGATGGGCGTGGGGGAGGTGTTCAAAAATAATTTTAATATTAGTGATTTTTTTTATTTTTTTTTATTTTTGTGGGGGTGGGGGTAGGTGGTGGGGTAGTGGGGGTAGGGAGCGCGAATGTGGGGGTTGTTAGAAAATAATTTTAACAAGAGTAAAAAAAATTGGTGGGGTGGGTGGGGTAGGGTGGGTGGTGGGGCGGGGGTGGGAAATGGGGGCGTGGGCAAGGGGTGTTGAAAGATAATTTTAATAAGTGAAAAAAGGTTTTTTTTTTTTTTTTTTTGGGTGTGGGTAGGTGATGTGGTGGTGGGGTAGTGGGGGAAGGAAGCGCGAATGTAAGAGTTGTTAGAAAATAATTTTAATAAGAGTAATAAAAAAATTGGTGGGTAGGTGGGTGGTGGGGTAGTGGAGGTGGGTGGTGTGGTAGGTGTGGGGTAGTGGGGAGCGGGGGAGGTGTTCAAAAAATATTTTAATATAAGTGAAAAAAAGTTTTTTTTTTTTTTTTTTTTTTCGTGGCGGGGTAGGGTGGGGGTAATGGGGGAGGGAACGTAAGGTTGGAGGGTGGGGATGGGGTTAGAGGTGAAGGTGGAATGGGTAGCGTGTGGTTGTATGGGGGAGTTGGGTGTGTGAGTGAGGGAGTTAACATTTTCCGTAAAACGACTTACGGAGGAGAAATCCGTAAGTCGTTTTACGGAAAACTTAGTTTATTTCCATTGACCGTAAAATATTTTACATTAACTTTTCCCCCTTTTAATTACCAAACACCGGAAAACATGTAAAACATTTTCCGTAAAACATTTTACGGAGAAACAAACGGAGCCTGAGTCAGAAAAAAAACACACACAAAATCTTGCTTATAAACAGTGTTATCAAAATTTAGTTGGATGATGAACTGTACCTTACAAATAGTATTTTCAAAGTGTTAAAAATTAATTTTAGTACTTTTCCTTAAGTCTCCTATTGGAGAGGCCCTTAACCATCTACAATGGATTAAACACTATTTTTCATTCAACACCCACTTTATCACTCTACATCATCTTCTCTCTCTTCCAACTCATCTATTCAACACTTATTCAACTTTACACCCTACAATGGTTTGTTTAATCTCCCATTCAACACTTTTCTCACTCATCATCCTATACCCCACCACTTAAATTTTATTTTCTATTCTTTATTTTCATATTAGTATAATAATAATAATACTAATAATCAATTATAATTTTAAAAAATACTTCAAACTTAATTATGTTTTTGTAATTGTAATTAAATAAATATGAGTGTTTTTTGTGTTGAAATGATTATTATTGGGATCCATTTCACTAAAAAAGGTTTTTTTTTTTTTTTTTTTTTTGGTATCCAAATCAAATGAAACTTGCATCAATTTATAGAAGGAAAAAAAAGGAATTTTGGTGTATAAAAATGTGAAATAATTGAGCTCAAATAATTGGGATAAGTATGTAAATCCGAAAATTCTGAGGACCAATCACAATTTGCCACGTGGTCCCACCAGAAAAAAGAAAAAAAAGCCGAGCGCCATAGCCCAGACGCGCCCTTGTCGGCGCGTGTGACGCACGCGCTATGTTGGTCCAACAGCAGCTCGCCACGTGTCTGAAATTGCAGTCCACTTTTCCATTAAACCGGTGTTAAATCCATTCAACACAAAACCCATTCAACACCCCCTTCAACTCCCCATTGCATCCATTAAACACCCCCCAACTATGTTTAATCCCATCCAACACCCCATTCAACCTCCATTATTGTAGATGGTTATGGGAACGTGACTGATACCGGTTTCTTCACAAGATACGTGGAAAATCAGGATACGTTATTGCTGTTGTGCCCTTCAGAAGGGCATCTTTCTCTTTCTCTTTCTCTTTCTTTTCTCTCATCTCATTCTAAAAAAGATAAGTGACAATATGTTTCTATCCATAAATGCATATTCCACCAATTAAACAAGAGTCGGCCATTTAGAAAAAGAAATGTTTCTCCGTTTTACTAGTTATTTTTCAAATTCAGTGCTCCATTTCAGAGTAAAAGTCTTACTTTCTATTTTAGTACGTCCAGAGCAAGAGTTATTTTCTTAAAATGGCAAAGAATCTTTACTATTCATCACACTCATTCTCTCTCCTACTTTACTTTTATACTCACAACACCAATCAACTTACTATTCTCTCCCACTTATTCTCTCTCATACTTTACTTTCACACTCACAACAGTTACTTTACTTCCACCATTTCCTAATCTCCGTGCAAATGAGAGGTAGGACTCTTACTCCGGGACGGGGGGAGTATTTGTTTTTTACAAGTTTTAACCTAGAGAACTACTCCATCCGTTTCAAAAATACGACGCTTTAGACACTTTCACACATATTGACATATTAAAAAATTGTAATGAATGAATACCGAAAACTCTCAATTGTTCTTTAAGTAATTTTTTTTTTAGGTGAGTAAACGCTTGTACAAAAGATGCTTATTGCTTCACAATCATTAATAAAAGTATAATTGAAACAAAAGAGTAAAAATGACTTGATAATAGTAAAACAACAAATATTTTGAAACAATTTTTTAGTTATAAAGCGATAAATTTTTTAAAACAGAGAGAATAGATCTTTAAACAAAATACAGTAAATTGTAAAGTAATTTGAACAGACTAAAGTCGAACTATGTCTAATGGGTCGAACCCAACTATCAGTCCATAAACCTTAAGGCTGGAAGGCTCAATTACAAGGTTCGTCTTTATTGGCAACCTACCAAAATCGGTCATGTATATGAAAAACCTGACTTTTTATGGCCCGAGTTATTATCAAAACATGTACGATTATCGTAATCCACATGGGCGTCCTTGACCAGAATTGTAGGTAAGATATAAAATAACGGTGGATAGTTGTTGTGAGCATAACAAGTGAATCTCATTGAATTAGTATTATAAAATTTCATTTTGAAAAAGAGAGACTTACGAGTGAGACGCTCAAAAGGGAAGTTTGTGGGTTTTGTGCATATTTTAAGGGACGGTGGAGGGAGTAGTAATCAAGACAACAAATCCTCCCTCCGGCCCCAAAAAATAGTCTCATTTGACTTCTAACGGTACAAGTGAACTTTGACCAAATATTAATGGCAATCTAATCATTTTAGTTAAATTCTAATAATTGTTAATAATAAATCATTATATAATTTCTCAATAACAATTTTTTAAATTTCTCTGAAATGATTAGATTGACATTAATATTTGCTCAAAATTAAACCACTATCAAAAGTCAAATAAAATTATACTCCATCCGTCTCAAAATAAATGTCGTTTCAACCACTTTACACATATTAAGAAATACAATTAATGTATGTGAAAGTTTTATTTACCCCTAAAGTAATGCAATTACCTAGGCAATTAAATAACTGTTTAAGAGATAGTCCACTATCATTAATAAGGGTAGAGTTGGTATACAACAACAAAATAGCCTTGAAGATAGTAAAACGACATGTATTTTGAGACAAAAATTAACTCTCAAAACGACATCTATTTTTTTGAGACCAGGGAGTAGTTTGAAGGAGTAAATAATTACCGTAAATAAAAATGAATGTGGGCGTCAACCCGAGGAGCTGTTATAGATACACTAAGATAAATCAAAATAAAGATTAAAGATCAGGTTGACAAGGAGAAAATGAGCGCCTCGTCAAACAAAAAATGGCTTCCTTTTCCTCTACTTGTTCATCTCCTTCTTATCTGTCAAATTTGTATAGAGCATGCAATTGCAGGGAGTGTTGAGTATCTTCCAGGTTTTGAAGGACCCCTTCCCTTTCATCTTGAAACAGGGTAACATAGCTTCTCTCTCTCATATATACTCCACCGTCCCAAAACGATCTTCTCATTGTCCTAAAATGTTCTTCCCATTTAGACTTAAAATTGCATAAACAAAACATGGCTAGTGAAGCAAGTGTTCATATCCTTAAAAAGTTTGAATAGTCAAATGCGATGATCATTTTGGGACGGAGGGAGTGTATTGTTTTTGTTTTATTTCTTTGTGTGCATGTGTGTGTATATATATATATTGTTAATTGGAGTTAGTATATATGTATATGTATATAGGTATGTGGGAGTGGATGAAGGTGAGGATGTTCAGGTATTTTACTACTTTGTCAAATCAGAATCGAATCCGAGAGAAGACCCTCTCATCCTTTGGATTACCGGAGGTCCTGGCTGCTCTTCCTTTACCGGCCTCGCCTATGAAATAGGTTAATTATACTCATCTTTCTCTTTCAACCTCTCTTTTTTACATTAAGTCTTTTATACTGACATGAAGGAGTTATTATTACCACTACATAATTTGTTTATGCATTACTTTCATTAATGGCATTTTGAATTTAATCAATATCTTGACCCAATTTCCCTTCAAATCTCGTTTAACTATTTCATCTATTCCCTCCATTTCAGAGTGAGTGTATGATCGCCTTACTTTTTTAGTCTGTCTCAAGGTATACGTCCACTTTCAAAACTGGTTAAAAAACTTTACGATTCTTCTCAAAATCAATCAATTTACTATTCTCTACTCCACTTTCTCTCTCATGCCTCACTTTTTATACTCACAACATTTACATCACGTCCACCATTTCGTAATCTCCATACAAATGGGAAATAGACATATTGTATAGGACGGAGAGGGAATACTACTTTTTTAATCCCTTTTTGTTGTAAGATTTCCTTTTCCTTTTTCTTTTCCTCTTTCTTTTCTTAATCATTGCAGATAATAATTGTTAATCATGCTAATAAAGTACATAACTTAAATTGTAATAATGAAAATGACATTATATTAACAGTATTAGCATGATTCATTTCGTAGGAGCATCTATTCTAACGACATCATGTAGTGCAACTGTGTAATAAGATTAAGGGCTCGTTTGGTAGTCCGATAAGAATAAGCATTGTTATTAATACGAGTATTAATAATACCCGACTATTAATCATCATGATTAATAATCACTCCCGACAAAATACAACCAATTTACTCATTTTAGGATTATCTGTAGAATTAACATTTTTTCCAACAATACCCTCAACTCACTATCAAAATTAAAGAGTAAAGAACAATAACTTGATTTTTATGTACAATACTTCAACTGCAAGATGAACCCAATTTATAATCTAGCTAGCAAAAATAAGTGATTAATGTATTTTAACAACTTACAAACTCAAGAAATCAATCACTGTAATCTAAGTGCATCAAAGTTACGTCACATATGTCGAAGGCCAAGAAGAGAAGGAGAAAATAAGAAACAAAGAATCAATCTAAAATCCATTAAAAATTGACATCCATGAAAATCATTTCAAAGGTCAATCATATTCATAATATGCCATCTGAGTGACCATTAGAGCGAGGGAAGAAAGCATGATAAAGAAAGAAGAAGAGCATGATAAAGAAAGAAGAAAGCATGAAGAACTAGTTGAGAGAGTTGGGTCGGCTAATTAAAAAAGATGTGGTTTTTTGTGAGAACACCTAGATCCGTCTCATAGAAGAGATGGGTCAACACATGATCCATGGGGCATAACCTACCACGTGGCAACCACCCATTGGCCTTTTTTTTTTTTGCATGTGGTTAATGGATCCGGGTCATGGGTCAAAAATGACCCGTCTCTACTATGAGACGGGTCATGGTGTTCTCATACAAGTTTTTGTCATTAAAAAATATGATTGAATAAAACCACCCCCTTACGTGGTATAAATAAGACGGGGATTAGATCATTATCCGGGTAATGTGTTTTATTAAGCACGACTCTTAAAATCCTATCAAAGAATTTTGTACCGTTGTTTATCCTATCCAGCCTTTTTTCCGGTCTACCAAACGGACCCTAACAATCATTCTATGCAGTGTTTTGTTTGTTTCCTATATTTTGATTCCATAATAATAAGCTGAATAGTTGAGGAAATCTATATATATTAAAAGTCAAGGTAGAGTATTTTGGTGGTGCCACATCATTCATAACATTTTAATTAGGTGACTTTTCATTTTTTTTCTTATTGGCTAATAGTATTAATTAATTGTAATAGTTACTATATTAGTTAACTATTACTATTAATAGTATTAGTTTATTATAATAGTTAACTATATATATAAGATACCAAAGAGCTCTAGCTCAAGCGGTATCCGGTGCTAGCTTCCCATGTGGAGGTCAAGAGGTCGAATCCCGTCAGGGAGATTTGTGTTAGCCTATTTATAGGCCTAGTTGTAGCCTTCATGGTATTTGTGTTAGTAGCCTAGTTATAGGTCCAGTTGTAGCCTTCATGGCATTATTGATTAATAATAAAACCCATTTTTTTAGAAAAAAACTATATATATATAAGATAACTATTACTATTAATAGTATACGTTAAGTATAATAGTTACTATAAAGGGTAACTATTACTATTAATAGTATTAGTTAACTATAATAATTAACTATATAATATACCTATTACTATTAATAGTATTAGTTAAATGTAAATGTTATTATATAAGATAACTATTACTATTAATAGTATTAATTAATTATAATAGTTAATTATATAATATAATAGTAATATATCATTTTGGGACGGAAGGAGCAAATGACTTTGGCCTTTCCTAAGGCATATTCATGTATTCCCTCCATCCCAAAATGATCTTCATGCACTTTTCTTTAGTATTGCGAAGGAAAAAAGTATGAATATCATTTTGGGATGGAGGGAGTAAATGACTGCGGCCTTTTCTAAGGCATATCATGTATTCCCTCCGTCCTAAAATGATCTTCATGCATTTTTCTCTATTAGTGCGAAGGAAAAAAGTATAAAATCATTTTGGGACGGAGTGAGTAAATGACTGGCTTTTTCTAAGGCATAAAAAGTATGGTATGTAGAAGGTGTTGTGGTTCAAACTGCGGTTCAAACCGAGTCAAACCAGACCATTATGGTTTAGCTTAGCTCGGTTTTGACTTTTTTGTGGTTCAGCTCGGTTAGGGATTTCTCTAAACCGACATATAGCGGTTTGACCTCTAAATTACCCCAAACCGAACCATTTCCACCCCTAGATAGCAGAACCTTTGAAAGTGATAGCCAGAACCTTTGAAAGTGATAGCCAGAAGGGTTCTCTGGTTTTGAATATCAATATAAAGTCTTTTGGATATAAGATTGATAGCACGACCCTTTGAAAGTGATAGCCAGAAGGGTCCTGGATATCAGTATAAAGCCTTCTGAATATCAATATAAAGTCTTCTGGAAGTTTTGAAAAACACGCTTTTTTTAACTATTAAGAAAAACGCGTTTTACCGACCAACCCTTTATTATGGTACAAACTATTTTTCAAACAGAAAGTATGGAACTCTTGGACTTCAGTCTAGGATGTGGACGTGGATGTGGCGTTTTAAAGATAAGATGGTCCAAGAATGCCAATGGTTAAAATATACTCCCCTGTTTCACGTCATTTGAGATTTTTGGTCAATTTAGGATCGTTTTGAGTAAGATTTCATAGAAAATTTTATGATCCTAATGAAAATTTAAAAATTATAAAATGATTTACCATAAAAAAAAAAAAAAACACTCTCAATAACAATTTTTAAATTTTTATCAAGATCATCAAATTTTCTTTAAAGTTTTGATCAAAACGATTATAAGTTGAACAAAAATCTCAAAAGACGTGAAACGAAGGGAGTAGGAGTGAGATTTTATCAAATGTCAATATTCAATGTGTTCTTTTCGTGTTTTCATTTTTAATTATAGCTATAGAAAAATGAGTTTTGTTTGCACGGTGAAAAGTTACAGTAATCGCAAATGTGTTTTATTTTAAGAAAAATATAAGCAAATTCAAATTTTGATTTTGGAGGTTAAGTATGAAAGAAAAAAAATAGTTAAGCACCTATCTCGCTTGACACTGTGATCTGTGTTGGTATAGTGGAGTAAAACAAGTAGCTAGCAAATCTATGCTTCATCCGTTCCAAGGAAGTTGCAACAATTTGTCATTTAAGGTATTTCACAAAAATTGGAACAGTCCAAAAATGGAAGCTTTTTATTACTTTTATAATCCTCCACTCATTATCTTTCTTCCTCCCAACCACTCATTATTCTCCACTCATTATCTTTTCACCCCCACTAATTCTCTCTCTTCCTCTCTACCTTTCATTCTTAATATAATATTATATCCTTAATTTCTCAACTCCAAAGTAAATGTTTCAACTTTTCTGGAACGGAGGGAGTATATATTAAAAGTCGAGGCGGGGGGTTACGGATTCGCCACGTGGACATGTTTTTGACTAATACTTGCTTTTGGTGAAGCCACATCATCACCATTCTTAATTATAAGTGACTCTTGATATTCTTATTATTAGCTAATAATATTAGTTAATACTAATAGTTATTAAATAGGTTAACTATTAATATTAATAATATTAGTTAACTATAATAGTCACTATATAAGTTAACTATTACTATGAATAGTATTAGTTGACTATAATAGTTACTATATAAGTTAACCATTACTATGAATAGTATTAGTTAACTATAATAGTTACTATATAAGTTAACTATTATTATTAATAGTATTAGTTAACGTTAACAGTTACCATATAAGTTAACCATTCCTATTTATAGTATTAGTTAACCATAATAGTTATTATATAGGTTAACTTTTACTATTGATACTATTAATAGTATTAGTTAACGTTAGTATTATATAAGTTTACTATTCCTATTTATAGTATTAGTTAACCATAATAGTTATTATATAGGTTAAATTTTACTATTGATAATAATAGTTAATATATATATATATTAACTTTTACTATTAATAGTATTAGTTAATCCTAATAGCTATTATATAAGTTAATTATTATTATTTTTTTAAAAAACTAATTATTACGATTACTAATATTAGTAAATCATAATAGTTACTCTCATTATTCCAAATTGAATGTCATGTTTTGTCCTAAAATAAATGTTTTTTTTTAAAAAAAAAAATGTACCTTCAAATAATTTTGTACCTAAAATTTATTTCATAGATCATTATATTTTTGGCAAACAAAATTTTTGAGAGTGAATAATAAATATTTTTATGATTTTTCTATTAAAATAAATCTTTTTAAAATGACATTGGTTAACCATTAGCATACTATATTAGACTTTTTTTTTTTGAAGCATACTATATTAGACTATTAGTTACTATATATAAGAAAAAATAGCTATTATAAAATAACATTCTACTATTGTAATAGATATGTTTCTACTATTGTAATAGATAGGTATATTCTATTATTCAGTACTATTAAAGTACTATACCAATATACAATATATACAAATAGAGCAGAGAAGAAGATTGGTGAATACACTACATTAATTTAAAATTATTACATCAATTATTACAAGTGTGTTAATATTATACGTTTGTATAATTATACTAACTTTAAAATTATTACATTAATTATTATGAGTGTATTAATACTATAAATTTGCATCAATATAAAATTTTTATATGGATTCATTTGTGAAAAAAAAAAAAATCTATATACATTCATTTAAGTGCAACTGTTACTGAAATATGAAAAGTCTCAATATAACTTAATACATTAATAATTATTATGATAAAGTAACTTTAACTTCTAGGATATAAGAAATGATAAGTCATAATTAAAATATAAAGCCACATTAAAAAGTTTATGTTAAGACAACTTTTAAGTAATCTGGTACACAAAAGAAAGTCACAAAAAACAATAATCTTAGCTTTAAATCCAAAATTTATAAAACGATTTACTCTTTAATTTATCCCCTTAAACTAAATTAAAAATCACAATGTAATTATTATTTACTTTTTACACGTCCTTTCTTTTAGTTGTATTTTATGATATTTTCTAATCATAATAAAATTTACTTGACTAACTAAAATAAAAAAACAAATTGTAATAAATACGCATGGATTTTTTCCTAGTAAAAACAAAAACTAATGGCTTCATTAACTGTCTCCCGGGGCATAGCTGGATGGCAAAGGAATGAGGCATAAGATCTTGCTAGACTCATGCAGTGTGGGTTCGATTCCTGGTGGGAGCATTCTACTCTCTTCACCCTGGTCATTTAGGCACATCCCGCAATTTAACTGGTAATAGCAATGAGAGACCGTGGCGCAAGCGAGGAACCTGGACATAAAAAAAAAATAAAAAAAAATGGCTTGATTGACTAAAGTTAGAATGTATGATCATTAGCTAAGTGTATAATCATGGTGAATCGAGATCATGCTTCACCGATGCTTTGTTATTTGATAGTGTGATCGTATGACAATGAAAATAACCAAAATCAGAATAAAATAATAAAACAAACCAATTACACATAATTGATATAAAACGTGGTGTCTACAATACAATATTTAATCAAGTTTTAAGGGCAAAGCTCATAAATGGGCCCTAAACAGTGGTTGATCCAGGAATAATAATCAGTGGGGGCAAAAAAAAAATACTGTGACCTTATTCAAATATAATGAACTATGAAACAAAAATGTGTATGTATATATATTGTCTATAATTTTTAAGCACTTCATGAAATTAACTATTTAGTTGAAATGAACTATTTTTCACATATTTGTAATTTTTAGTTATAATTGTGCATATTTAATATAAATTTATTTAATTATATAATATAGTTAGAACTTCCTTAATTTTATTCTTAAGAAAGAATAGAATTTAATTTAAGTTCTTTTTTTCTAAAAAAAAAAAAAAAAAACTAATTCATTTTTAATTGAAACTCATTATACACACAAGGTTGTTTGTGGGTTTCTTAAACAAAAATAAATGAGAAAGGAGAAAGCATGTACTAGCAAGGTTTTGAACCCTGCCCACCAGTGTCCACAAAATAAGTCCTTACCAGCAAAGCTAACTTATTTATATGGCATTCTTCAACAACTAAAATATACTCCCTCTGTCCCGCCCAACTTCGGATTCTTAGTTAAGCAATTTATACTTTGACCAACAATTTGAACAAAAATAATTATTTTAGTGAAAATCTAAAAATAGTTATTTATTTTATTATTAATCGTGATATAATAACAAGTTTTAATTTTTTATTAGCATCATTATACTTCTTCAAATATTTGGTTAAAGTATAAATTGTTTGACCAAAAATCCTAAGTCGGGTGGGACGGGGAGAGAGTATATTCGTAAATAGCAAAAAAAAAAAAAAAATGGAAATTCAGTGGGGCCGTCGCCCTTCCTTAATATAGATATCCGCCCCTAGCCCTAAATCTAACCCTGAATGTCAATTGTGTATGGACAAGGAGGATTGAGACATGATGTTGAAATTCGTACTTTTATTGAAAATAACTAATGTTTATTTTCAAAACATATACAGTATGTACCAAATAGTTTCTCATGAAATTATAAAACATCTTTTTTTCTAAAAATCAGAAAAAATGATTTTTAGGCTTTAGATCCCTACCTTACATGATAAAAGCCCATTATAATCCGGTAAAACACGATTTCAATGATATAATAATTACTCCCTCTGTCCCTAAATGAGTGTCCATTTTCAAGAAATATTTGTCCCAAAATGAGTGTCTTTTTTGAACATAACTTTGTCTTTAAATGTTTTTTTTTCGAATTTTTTTTCACCGGTTTCTTTTTACGTGCAAAACTAAATGTTTGGAAAGGAGATTACAAGATTATATATGAATCTTTGCTACCAAATTGTACACAAAGTTGAGATTTTCAATGTCCCTTAAAATGAAATTTGGACACTCATTTAGGGACAGAGGTAGTAATATTTTTCATAATGTTGTGAGAAGACCAATATTTTTAAAACTTTTACAATACAACAAAAAAATAAAAAAAACTACAAATTTCACTTAACTGCCCTACGTTATCATATGGGGGTAAGTTTGGTAGGAACAACAGTTAGTGAAAGGGAAAGAAAAGAAAAGAAAAGAAAAGACAGCCAGATAATAATTGATAGAGGTGTGTAATGAGCAGTGTTCTAAAAGACGTCTATCTAGGCCTCCGCCTAGGCCTTCATGAAACGCTTAGGTCCCGTCTAGGATATTATAGTTATTTCTGAATTCTCGACCCCGCCTAGATCCCGACTAGGCCCCGCCTAGGTGCTAGGCGCCCCTACGGCGCCTAGTGACCACCTAGCGTTTTTTAGAACCTTGGTAATGAGTCACGGTCAATTAAAAAGCTCTTCATACTCCCTCCATTGCATAATCAAACGAGTATATATTTACAATTTTTTTAGTCTGTCACAGAATATATATTTACTTCCAAAAATTGCTAAGAATCTTTAATATTCTTCTCTCATTATTTCTCCTACTTTATTTTTACTCACAACACCAATCAACTTACCATTCCCTCCCACTCATTCTCACTCTTACTTTACTTGTATACTCACAGCACTTGCATCACTTCCACAATTTCTTAATTTCCGTGTAAATGGGAGGGTGGACATTTACTCTTAGACGGAGGTAGTATTTATTTGTCATTTTGAATGTCCCATTGAAAAGTACCACTTTTCAAAAAGGAAAAGATTATCTCCACTTTCTATTTCCTTTACACTCACATCAACTATCAACTTACTAGTCCATACCTCGCTTTCTCTCTCATTCACACTTACACCACCTATTTTATCAACATCTTTCTTTAATCACTGTGCTAAAAGCAAATGGGTATTTTGTTAGTATATTGCTGAAATCATAGAGAATCATGAAGAATTATGTAAAGATATTATGTTGCACTAACAGAATATCCTTACATTATTCTCCATGATTTCAGCAATATACTATTCTGTAGAATCAACTCCTCCATGATTATGTACATGATATTGTTCTAGAGTTTCCTGAGTCCAAATCCCCTGTGCCACTTCGTGTGTCACTCACAATTGATCTAATGGCTCACAGTTGTTGAGATTGGTATTATTGTAATATTATGCAAACATGTTAACGGTTGGATTACAAGTAGTACATGAAGTGGCACACAATAGTGGCACAGGAGATCTCAACTCGAATTTCCTTTAGTTTAAGCTAGCAGTTATAAGAATACATGTATATATATGCTACATTGTATAATGTAAAAAGCAACCAATTGATCCATATTTCTATGTTCCTTGAATCACTAAATCATTATACAGTGTATACATGTATTCCTATAACTGCTGGCTTAAATTCAGGGAAACTCCAGCACAGGTATATAATTATGGACAGGTATATAATTATGGAGTTGATTTTATAGAATAGTATAAAAGTAAAGTAGTAGAGAGGCTTATTCTTTTCTTTAATTCTTTAATGACCCAAAGTTGCCAGAATATCCAGCCAGTCAAGCTCATTAATTACCGTAATATCCTTTATTGATAGGTCCAATAATGTTCAAGATGGTGGAGTACAATGGTAGCTTGCCAACTTTACTATCCAATCCCAATTCATGGACCAAGGTATTCACAGCAAGTCATATATTCATAATACTCGTATGTTGGCAATAATTTTTTTAACCAAGTTTTGTTTAAAAAAAAAAAAAAAAAAAAAAAAATTGTAACATTAGTATTATTCAAGTAATTAAGCTGGTCAACAACCCTAACCTAAACGATTTTTTGTTGTTTTGAAGTATTTTGTGCGAATGTTTATTATTCATAAAAAGTATTTTTATATAAATTTTCGCTTATAACAATATAATTATTTTTGAGTATGTATTGTAACGGAGTCATTCTTATGAAAAACCTGTTTTACACTAGGAGATGTGTAAAACGTGTTTTTCATTAAGAGATTTTGTTTTACATTAAGGGATGGAAACAAGTTTTATAAAACAAGTTTTTCTCGAGATTTTCACATTGTAACTGTAACGTTAGAAGTGTAGATTTAAAGATATTTATGCAATTTTATTACTAAATTTTGTTAAAGGCATGAAAAATAGACATCTAACATAAAGTGAAAGGAATATTGAACGATTAATATATTGTAAGTTATAAGTCCATTTTTATATTCCTTCCGTCCCAAATTGATAAACATATTTAATTATTTTTATAAATTAGTATTATATTTTGGAAATTTAATGTTTTTATAGCCTTCATTTTAAAAATAAAATTAACTTTTTGATACAAACAAAAAAATAAAAATATATTTCAATATGTAGGGAGATAATACAAAACGAAAACCTGAGTAAAAAAAAATACTCCCTCCGTCTCAAAATAGATGTCGTTTTGGAGAGTTTCACACATATTAAGAAATGTCATTAATGCATGTGAAGAAGTCTCAAATACCCCTAAAGTAATTCAACTACCTATGTAATTAAATGGTTAGGTAAGAGATAGTCCACTATCATTATTAAGGGTATAATTGGTATAGAGCAATAAAAAACTTTGAAAATAATGAAACGACAAATATTTTGAGACAAAACTTAACTCCCAAAACGATATCAATTTTGAGATGGAGGGGTGATGTTTATTTGAAGAAAGACATGTTGATACTACTGAATTTGGGAAGTGCTCCTAAAATCTAAAATGATAGTCTCAGTTATTTGTTTTATATCTCAAAAAGTTAATTTTAGTTATAAGATTAAAGTTTTGAAATTATTAAATATTCGAAATTTATAATATAATTATAAAATATTAAAAAAATTAAATAAGACTTTTATTTTGAAAAGGAAGGAATAGATGGTAAATTATAGGTGAGCGATTTTCCTAAAGTAACCACGAGTATCAATCATTTGAATGCAGATGACAAGCATAATATTTGTAGATTTGCCAGTGGGTACTGGGTTTACCTATACAAAAACTCCTCATACTTCTAATCCCACTGAAGCACAGTTCTGTACCCATGCTTATGAATTCATCAGGAAGGTAACAAGCTTCGGAAAAATTATTACTCCTTCTGTCTTTAATTTAAATAAGTAAGTGTCTATTTTCGCTTTAATTCACACAAAAGAATGTCTTTTTATAAATGGTGCAGTGGCATATTTGTAATAAACGGGAGGTTGTTTGGCGCTGATTGTAATTGTATGTGGTAGTGTTATAAAATGTGTCAGCCATGTACACTGGCACTCATTGACGCTACCACTGACACTTTTCTTAAGTGTCAGTATCAATGTTTATAAGTGTCAGTGTAATGGCCGGTACTTTTAAACACTAACACTGGCACTTATGAAAAGTGTCAATTCCAATGTTTATAAACGTCAGTTTGAATTACTGGTACTTTGTAATATTAACACTCGCCATTTACGATGCTTCTCAGTTATATATGAAAATACCACCGCTTGTTTTATTAAAAAGCGTCAGCGTCTTTTGAAAAACACGTTTTTCCTATGCTTAAAGTAAAACACGTTTTCACAAGACCTACTCCAATTAATTTGACTATATATCTAATTTCAAGTGGAGAAGGTTATATGTTTTAGGCGAATTTACAAGTTTCTTAAAATGCACACGCGTTTACAAAAATATTTTTGAAGACACTCTTTTAAAAATGATCTTGGTTTCAAAAAAAAAATGATGGGAAGGATATGTGCGTGGATAAAAACTCATGTGAGAACATGAGAACCCGTCTCATGGATGAGACGGGTCATTTTTTTGACCCATGACCCGGCCCATTGAATCAGCTCCATGATCCAGGGGGCGACCCTGCCACGTGGCAGCCTTTCATAGGCAAAAAAAAATTGCTTTTTTTTTTATTTTTATATTATTATTTTTTGGGTTTTTTTTTTGTTTGTCAAAAGTAATAGTTACTATAACTTAACGTAATGACTGTATACATATAAAGTAACAGTTTGTATACATAAAAGTAATACATATATACAGAAAAGTAACAGTGTTTTTTTTTATGTTTTCTTCGTTTGCCAAAAGTAATACTTATTACAACTAAAAATGTAACGAACGTGTAACTTATATGTAATAATGTTTATACATAATTGTAACACATATGTATAGAAAAAGTAATAATTCAACCATTTATATTTTTAGAGCTAAAAATACTTGATTAGTGTTTCATGTAAAAGTATTACATTATCTATAGAAATATGTTATAATTTCTTTTATTAAAGTGTTACATTTACTTGTACAAGCAATTACATTCATATATATGAGTTGTTACTTTTCAAATGTTACTTTCTTTCAAAAAAATTAAATCAAAATACACAATATTTTACATTTTTGCAAAAGCACTATTACATTTTAGTATAAATGATAATTACATTTAGATATTGTTTGGGTTACATGTAATTATAGTTAGTATTACATTTGAAAAAAGGGGTAAAACGAGCTTTTGTTTTTGTAAAACAGGTGTTACGTTTACTTATGAACAATGTTACTTTATATGTATACAGTCATTACATTAAGTTATGGTAACTATTACTTTTGGTAAACGACGGAAAAGCCGAAAAAATAATATAAAAACTCAAAAAAAAAACCAATATATATATATATATAAAAGCCTATGAGAGGTTGCCACGTGGCGGGTTATGCCCCATGAGTCATGGGTCAACCCGTCTCATAGATGAGACGGATCCCCTTGTTCTCATGGGAGACCACCTCATGTGCGTGAGGCTTAATATTGGGCCATCTTGACAGAGCAATTATGGAGTTGAAATTGTTGCAACAATCAATTTTTTACTGTATTACAATCGATGCAACCAATAAATTATCGTCACTTTATTTTTCATCCATTTTTTAGCACCTATTGTGCCCTAACATTACCCCTAATTTTATGTATCGGATGCTCATTTTAAGCACTTTTGCAGTGGCTATCGAGTCATCCCGAGTTCTTGAAGAATCCGTTCTACATTGGAGGAGATTCTTATTCAGGAATTCCTATTCCAATTATCACTCAACTCATTTCTGATGGTAAAAAGTTGTCTATATAATACTATACAATAACGATTTTTAGGTTTACATTATAATAATTGAAAATGTTAATGGCCTTGGGTTTTATAAAGTGTTATCAAAGGTGTTGGCAGTTCAACGATAACACTTCAGACAACACACACACACCCGAGTTAAAACAGTTTTCAAAACGAGTTTGCAGCGGAAATTTGACACAGAGAGATGATATTTTCACAAGTTATATAAATATATAACTTGTGGTAGCCTCATGGCCAAAAAAGACTTTCACTAGAAGTATTTCTCTTAAGTACAAAGTTTAAACAACTCATATCCTCTAAAGAAAATAAGAGTACAAAATGTGCTAGATACAAGAACCCTCAATAAAGAAACAACGCTCACGTCACAAGCAAATGGCTCGACCAATTAAGCCTTCAATAAATAGTTCACTCAAGAACTAGATTGTGATGTTGGAATGAGTGTTGTAACATCACTAGCACTTGGTCTATGGCTATGGTGTTTAATATTTCTCTCTTGTATTTGTAAATGAAACCCAATAGCCCTTTTTATAGCTGATTTTCAGCTTGCTCCCCACTCTAAATCACGTGGCCTCCTCTCCAATTAGTGGAGAAATTATAGCTTGAAGTGCTCCTCAAGTTTAGGGACAAACTCTCAATTCCCACATGTTTTATCTCTACATCAAGCTTCATCTTCTTGTACACTCCAGCTTTCTAGACTTGTACCCACGTTTTTATTCAGCAAATATGAATGACCAAGTCTTCTCCCACGTTTTTCTTCTTTTCTTCCTTGAGTTACGCATAAATCTTCACTTATACATAATTCTTCCTTTAACTACCTCCTTGTTTGTAGCTCCATCTTTTTATTCAACCTTGAATGATTATTTGGACCTACAAATAACATTAAACTTGCAGCAAATATTAAACATTAATATCCAATAATTTTGTGAATAAATGATGTAACTATTATAAATCTCGTCTGGGGTAACACTGTCGGCAGCACTAGTGATAACACCACATTTCTGCACTAACAATAATTATTTTTATTTAAATTATTTAATCAAAGTATATTTAAAGTTACTAAAAATCTTATTTCGAGCAGGTTGGAGGGAGTATAGTTTATCAATTTGCTAAGTTCTTCTTCTATCTCCAAATGAATATCTAATGTTTGTATTTAATCAATAAATAAATTTTGATATTCATTTTAAGGTGAAGAAATTATTACTCTATCCGTCCTTGAATTATCTTCCTACTTTTTTATTATCAATACAATGGTATTTTGAGTGATAATTTTAGGTTAATCAAATTATCTTAATAAACATCTAAACATTATTAATTATTATATTTATGGATGTTGAATCAATAACAAATTTTAAAATTTCATTAACATAATTAAATTAGCTTAAAATCATTGCGTAAAGTACCTTCGCATCGATAACAAAAAAAGTTGGATGATAATTTTGGGACGGAGGGAATATTATAACCCATTAATTTTCAGAAAAATAGTTTCACCTCCACACGCCCATGGTTGACTTGATTTTTCACCAAAAATTTAATAAAATTTTAATCACTCTTGTGAAATACTCCCTCCGTCCCACCCGAATTAAGATTTTTTGGGTTGGGCACGGAGATTAAGGAAAAAATGTTAGTGGAGTAGGTGTTGTGAGTATGAAAAGTGAAGTAGGAGAGAGAAAGTGGAGCAGAAAATAATGAGTGGAAAGTTGTTGTGAGTTTGAATGTTGGTCCCATTAAATAAAACAAATCCATTTTTAAGTTGTCATAATTCAAATGTGATGTAGGAGCAGACAAGGCGAGATTTCCAGCATCGCAACCAGGCGCCCGCTCGCTTTCCATCAAGCGCCCGCCTGGAATTAATATCCAGACGGCTGACCTTACTGCCATAATGAGCGCCCGCTCGGGCCAAGGCAAGCGCCCGCTCGGTGTAGCGGCAGATTTGTCCAGTTTACGTATTTTTAGTTTTTGAGCAGTTTAATTAGGATTTTAATTAGTATTTTCGTCATTATTTTTACTAGGTCATTTAAAGTGGGTTTTAGAGTAGGATTAGGAGTGTTTTTGCTATTTTTGAGTCCTATTATGTTACCATATAGGTTAGGATTAATTTTAGAAGATTTAGGATTGTTTTTCAAGTTTTATGGGCACTATAAAATAGGCCTAAAGTTGTATTCCGAAAATGAGACTTTATTAAATAAATTTCTGATTGCTTTGCAATTGTTAAGAGATTTTCTCTTGTTTCTTGGTGGATTCCAAGATTATTGTGTTTGAGGGTGCTTCGCTTGAAGGCTCTTGTGTGTAGTGCGCTACTCACGAACACTATCGCTTCCGTGCTGCGTCAAAATGGGACACTCAAAATGAAAATTTGAGTCTAATTCGAGTGGGATGGAGGGAGTCTATATAGTTACTACTCCGTAGCAGCAAAATTACTTATGTGAAGTTGTGGGGGGAAATGCAGGGAATGAAGCTGGCGTAGACCAATTTATTAATCTCAAGGTTTGTGCTTTTTTATTATTTTTCTTAAATAACATGTTCATTTTAGTAAACTTGATTATTATTATTTTAATTAGGGATATATACTTGGGAATCCGTTGACGTTTCCGAGTGAAGACAATTACAGAATACAATTTGCCCATGGCATGGCACTTATTCCAGATGAACTTTATGAGGTAATTAACATCCATCTCTAAAACAAGCCATCCCATCCCGTCCCGTCTCGTCCCGTACCCCGTACCTTTATAAATCTCTTATGAATATTGATGTCAGATTATCAGACATTAGATCAAGTACTTAAATATGTTTGTTTCGTTAATTTCAGTCATTGAAAATGAGCTGCGGGGGAGAGTACCGCGAACAATATATAGATCCTAAAAATGTTCACTGCTTGCAACATGTCATGGCTTATGATGAGGTTTATTAATTATACTCCCTATATCTCAGAAAGATAGTCTCATTTTGACTTTTTATGGCCAACAAAATGAATTTTGACCAAACATTGGTGTCAATCTAATCATTGTAGTGAAATTCTAAAAGTTGTAATTGATTACTTTTAGAATTTCACTACAATGATTAGATTGACACCAATGTTTGGTCAAAAGCTTATTTTTGTTAACAAAAAAAAATCAAACTGAGACTATCTTTCTGGGAAACAGGGAGTATTTCCAATTGACCTATTTTTCTCCTGTTTAATTTCTTTAATTTATTTTTGTTTAGTACCCGTCTCAAAGCATATATCTTCTATCTTGGCCATGGAATAAAGTACTTGATCGATGATATTTCATATATATATATATATATATATATATATATATATATATATAGTATATTTTTACGAACAGTAAACTTATGTTTTTGCATGCAGTGTGTTAGAGGACTTGAATCTCCTGACATCTTGGAACCGAATTGTGGTTTTCTTTCCCCGAAGCCAAGCAAAGTGTCGAGAAGAGGTCTTGATGATGAGAGAGTGAAGGAGCTATTTATTCCAAAACAATCACTTTCTGCATTCCGTTGTCGCGTAAGTTATGCTTTTTGGTATTGGATGTTAGGATCGATCTCCCACAAATTGAATTCGCACAAGAGAAAGCAAAGATAAGCACTAACACTAAATAAAGAAAAGACACACAATTTTTCCCGTGGTTCGGCGTAAACCCTATTCCACCACCAAACAATATTACAACTCTCCCTCTCAATACTCTTGAATATCCTCCCTAATGCAAAAGCTTACAATTTCTCTCTCTAAATTGTAGGCTATGCTAACACTCTCTACCTTACAACACTCACTTTGTTTTTGTTGTAGGATAACAATCTCAACATTGGAGTATGATTATATACATATATATTAGGTATATCTAACTTTGAAACACATGATTTCAATATGTGAATGCAGACTGATGGATATAGGCTTGCTTATGTGTGGGCAGATGATCAAAGTGTTCGAGATGCCCTCCATATACGAAAGGTATATATCTCCTTGTCACATCAAAATGTCAAGAAAGAAAACCGCAGTCCAACTACACATTTTTATTTTTATTTTTATTTTTATTTTACTATACTCTCTCTGGCTTAAAAACTTAGTCTCTCTTTTTTCATTGTTATTACAAATAAACTTTGAACAATAATTTAAGTTAATTTTAATTATTAATGAAAATCTAAAATTTGATATTGATAGTAGTTAATTATAGTGGTGTATCAATAATAAGTTGTAAATTTTTATTAAGATAGTTTAAAAGTAGCATAAATTATTGCTCAAAGTTCATTCGTAATAACAAATGAAAAAAAAGACTAACTTTCCAGGACAGAGGGAGTAGTATAGTAGTATGAGTTCGTTTTAGCGACATTCGAGAATATTATACTCCCTCTGTCCAGAAAGTTTATCCTAATTGACTTTCGATGGTCAACACAAATGAACTTTGATCAAACTTTGATGTTGATCTAAGCATCCTATGAAATTTTAAAAATTATAATTGATAAAGCATTAAGTGATTTGTCGATAACATTTTTTTAGAATTTCATTGTGATCATTAAATTGATACCAATATATGATCAAAATTAACTTGTGTTAACTTTAAAAAATCATATGAGATAAATTTTCTGAGACGGAAGGAGTAGTGACATAAGTTACATGTTATAATATTAATATAATAACATAAGACAAAAACTTGTGTGAGATGGTCTCACGTGTGAGACGGGTCTTATTGAGAGAGTAAATGGTTTGCCCCCTTATGGGTGGGGCGGGGCAAGCCCATTTTTTCTCTCAACAAGATCCGTCTCACGTGTGAGACCGTCTCACACAAGACTTCCTCCATAACATAATCAGTTACATCTTATATTGTACTAGTTGTTGATGACATACGTACAGTGTGTTATATTGAGAAATTTAACTCCTAGTTGTTGATGACTTAGGGAACAATCGGAAAATGGGAACGTTGCAGCGATATAGGTTTGGAAAACACCATCTACGATGTCAGGTCATTCCATCTTAACCTCAGCAAGAAAGGTTACCGATCACTAATTTATAGGTACCCTCGATCTTAATTTGTTACACACACACAACAATATCTATATAAATATAAATAACGTCGTTATTATGAAAAACCTATTTTTCAATAAGTGATGGAAAACTGGTTTTCCGTAATTATCTGCTTTAATATTATCATATGTTTGTTCTAGTATTCGAGGACGTTTGTTTTAAAATAACACTTATAAAACATTCAAACAGACACTTTTAGTGGTAGTGTTGAGGATTTTCGGGTGTTTGTTAAGAATTGTTTGTCCTAGTGTTAAAAAGTGTCTGTTGTATTATTGAAACATGTCTCTTACAATGTCAACAAGTGTCAGACAGATTTTTATAAGTTTCGAAACAAGTTCTAGTGTTAAAAAGTGTCTCTTGTAGTTGTAGTATTGAAAAATGTCTTCTATAGTGCTTGAAAAGTGTCAGAAAGTGTCTGGTTGGCTTTCTATAAGTTATGGTTATTTACAACAATGTCACTGCGCCTTGTAAGAAAGTTCTGTTTATTTACAAAAATGTCACTTCGCATTTTAAAAACACATTTTACACTAATACGAGTGTAAAACATGTTTTGTTTTTTTTTTTTAGATTTTCACATATAAGTATATACTTATATATAAGTGTTGTTTTTTTCATTCTGGGACAGTGGTGACCACGACATGATTGTGCCATTCCAATCGACTCAAGCATGGATAAGAGATCTGAACTACTCCATTGTTGATCAATGGCGATCCTGGAGAGTCAATGGCTAAATTGCCGGGTACGTAACAACTAGTTTTCTATTTAATACTCCATGTATCCTAGAATGAATGTCTGAAATTCTCAAAATAAATATTTGAAAATCTCAAAATAAATATCTGAAATTACTCTTGATTAAGGGCAACTTAAAATATTTATTTTGGGACCGATGTATTAATCATTAATCTTCCTTGAAGCACTACCAAAACAAATTCTTTACGAGTTTTTTTTTTTTTTTTTTTTTTTTTTTGTCTATGGAACAGATATACGAGGAGTTACTCTAATAATATAACATTTGCAACTGTCAAGGCAAGTGATTTCCTTATTAGATTTTATCTAGCATGTTTATTTATTTATTTAAAAAAAAAAAGATATTTATTTATGTATTTACTAGTTGGTATGACAATTCTACCCTTTTTCCGATAATTCAGGGAGCAGGACACACGGCTCCGGAAAACAACCCAGAAGAGTGTTTGGCTATGTTCGAAAGGTGGATTTCTCATCAACCTCTATAATCATTCACAAGTTTTTCAGTTCATGTCCTCGTATAGTATCTAATGTAATATGCAAGAGATTATAAGTGTGTGCTTTT
Organism: Campanula takesimana; assembly: GCA_026119855.1. Taxonomy (NCBI): domain Eukaryota; kingdom Viridiplantae; phylum Streptophyta; class Magnoliopsida; order Asterales; family Campanulaceae; genus Campanula; species Campanula takesimana. Next base: position 702,073 of record JAOWBW010000591.1, read on the forward strand.
ATTAATGTGTTGGTGTGTATAAAAATCCTTGTATACAAATAAATACTGGTCATATAGTAAATCTGTAATAAACAATGGACCATGATGCCTATTCTATTCTGTTATGTTACTTGTGTATTTCTTGTGTACAGTGATTGAGAATAAATGATTCCCTCCAGACAGAAAGAGAGTCCTGCCTGGACGAGTAGTAAAGAACTATAGAGAGCTGTGGTTGGTAGTTGACCAACGAACTGCATGGGGAGAAAGACGTACATCGTCAAGATAAAAGAATTTATCATACCCCCTCTATCTCAAAAAATAACTTCTGATCAGCTCAATTGAACTTTAAGTATAAAGTTATGAAATTTTTTGATTTTCATGCTCAATTCAAAGTCTCAAACTTTTAAGTATAACTTTATGAAAATTTTGATATCCCTACGTTAGTCTAAAAGAAATGGTACGATTCACCATTAAAATACTATCAATAACAAATTTTAAAAACTGCATAGATATGTAGGTATCTATAAAAGTATGGTCAAAACATAATTTAGGCCAAAATATATTTTACCCCCAAAGTATTCACTGATTCTCACTTTGCACCTCCGTTTGAAAAGTCGGTCTCATTGGTACCCAAGTTTTCAATTTTTCCCACTTTGGACCCTCCGTCAGATGGCTGTTAGAAAGCCACCGTTAAATAGCACGTGGCCCCTCACGTGAGGGGTATTTTCGTCCTTTTGTTGTGGACTATTTTTCTGTGAAACATTCCAACACCCGAAACGGTGGCATTTGGCTGGGAGATGGAAAAACAAAAAGAAAAACAAATAACGTGTTGTACGTGTTGTTTATCAAATCGCGTACACAAACCCCATTCCCGTCTCCGACACCATCAACACCTCCGACCGGCCTCCTCTTTTCTTCATTATCAACACAGTATATTACGACTACAATCTCGTACACCACCCCATTTCAATCTTTGATTTTTGATTTCTGTTACGATTTTTTATTTCGGTTACGATTTGGAAACCCAGATCTGGGTTTGTTCCATTTTTATTTTGATTTCGATTTCCATCTTTGATTGCAATTCTGATTTCGATTTCCATCTTTGATTTCAATTCCGATCAGCCTCCTCTTTTGATTTCAATTCTGATTTTGATTTAGGTTTCCATCTTTTATTTTTGATTCAGGTTTCGATTTTTGATTTAGGTTTGATTTATTTATTTTTTTAATGTAATTAATTGCATTCACATATAAGTTAAGAGATGGCACTCCACATAGATCGGAGCCTCATCACATACAATGTTTGCTAATGGATTAACATACACAATATAGAGAAACTCTGAATCAAATATCCATTGCACGTTCTTCTGAATCATGACTTGAGACGCACAAATGATTCTCCAAGTATAACTTGGACACTGCCTAACACTGGCATTCACAAAATCTCTACAAGAGTATAATTTGGCTTTGAAGTCACGATAAAAGGAAGCATTTAGGTCGACAATAAGAGTCAAACCAAGCGTTCCAAGCATTACAACAAGAAGAAACAAAAACAATAGACAAAGGCTCCCAAAGCATTTAGGTTTGATTTAGAAACCCAAATTTGGGTTGTTCCACTTTGTTTTTTATTTCGATTCTGATTTTCGATTTAGGTTTCAATCTTTGATTTTGATTTCATTTCTGACTTTGATATGGGTTTGTTCCTCTTTGAGTTTGGTCCTCTCTGGGTTTATCCATACTTTAGAAACCCATATCTGCAATTGGTTATGATTTTGAAGATTGGCACTGGTGGTTGGTGGTGGCATTGCGGTGGGCATGGTGGTGCTAGTGGTGTTTTAAAAACACAATGCGTAAAAGACATTTAAGCCCTCATTCTGTTAAGCCAAAAGACTTGATTACCCATCATGTGACATGCACATGACATTGTCTGTTAGTTTTCTTAACGGCCATTTGACGGAGGGTGCAAAGTGGGAAAAATTAAAAACTTAGGTACCAAAGAGACCGACTTTTCAAACGGGAGTGCAAAGTGGGAATCAGTGGAACTTTGGGGGTAAAATGTATCTTGGCCCATAATTTAGTTGATCATAAAGTCAAAAAGTGAAACCATCCATTCATAAACAAAGCAATGGCTTGTCATGTAGATTTTCATAATGAATTGATCAAAAACTTAACCATAGAAAAACGACATCTATTCGATCTGAAACAAAAAAAAAAAAAAAAAAAAAAAAAAAAAAAAGGTGAAAATTGTTCAAATCTTGGAAACAATAGCTAGTTCTTGATATAAAGCCGAGGAGTTTTTTCGAAATTCCCCAGTATCATCAACATGTCTATATCTTTCTCTATGGTTGTTGCAACAATTCTACATTCCTCACCTATTTAAGAAGCAAAAATCTGCGTACATATATATCCGAGACGATCGCTGCAGTTGATGTGTTGGGCCATAATACAGTATGCAAGCTTCGAGTCCAAATCCTCTGTACCACTTTGTGTGCCACTCTGTGTGCCACAAATGATCTAACGGCTAACAGTTATCAAGATTAACATGATATTAATATTATCCAAACATGTTAACGGTTGGATTAGAAGTGGTACATGGAGTGGCACACAACAGTGGTAGAGGAGATCTCGTCGCGCAAGCTTCTGTTTTGCTGTCACTTGTCACGTATTTCTCTTTTTGGAAGTAAATCAGATCTCCTCAATCTTAATCTGAATCTCAACCCTGAAATTATGACATATAAATAATCATGTTTAGAAATTATTATTGATAATATTTATAATGGTGGATCAATAACAAATTTTAGACTTCCATTAGAATGATTAAATTAACCTATATTTATTACCCAAAGTTCATTCAAATAAACAACAACAAAGTGGGAACATCGGGACGGAGGGAATAGAATGGTCGGAAAGGTTATGGATAAACATGTTGCCAAGATTCATGGATTTGTAGAGGAGATACTCCCTCCGTCCCAAAATGATCTTCTCATTTGCCATTTCTTATTGCCCCAAAAAGTTCTTCACATTTCTACATTTTAGGCTTAAACAAAGCATGGCTAGTGAAGCAAGTGTTCATATCCTTAAAAAGTTTGAATAGTCAAACGCGAAGATCATTTTGGGACGGAGGGAGTATTTGTTTTCTTTTTTGTTTTTGTTTTTCACATTGATTTTCCTAAAGCCAAAAAGACCGTAATAGAGTAACTTTAAAATGAACATTACCAGAATTTCTTGACAGGAACTTCAGTATCTCGTCAATTATGATTACCTACACCAGATAGTTAACATCATGAGTAGTGAGATGGACTGAATCTCGAAAGTATGTAACGCGTTTAATATGGAGAATATAAATTATAAACTTGTAACTAAAAATTCAGGAGAAATAAGCATCATTATAAATAACATTTAACATTACTTCAGTTTTTTCCTCCCAAGACAACAATTTCTTACAGAAAAAGAGTAGATTCGTTTTGCGTCATTTTTCAACGATACAATAAAAACAAGTGAAAGGAGTGTAAATTATCTTGAAGTTTTAGGTAGGTAGGCAATTCTTCTGGCCACTAGTTTGGTGGAATGGCCAATTCAATGCCAATGATAAAATATCTATTACGAACACTCAAGGGTTATAGCTCTCAACCACAGCAAAATAAAACTTCAAATTTATTAGCATATCATTGTAAATAACTTCCCCACCTAAAGGTGATTCATACTAAATTAGTCGGGCAAATTGCAAATTGGTAACCTGGTTTGTCTAACGTTTGCAATCCCCAACATGAGAGTTTAATTGTGCCAATCACGCACCTAAGTTTGTCAATTTGTTGCAATGTGGTGAATAAACTAACTTTTCGTTATTTTTTTATTGAAACTAACACATGTGCCTCGCACATGACTTTTAAAGAGGGCAATCTTGTCAATCCCAAAATAATGCTCCCACCGTCCGAAACATAGTCTCACTTTCCTTTTTGGTTTGTCCAGGCAAAATAGAACCATTTGTTGCAAAAGGCAATCAATATAATGAAATTTTGAAAAGTTACAACCAAGTAAGGAATCATCCATGAAAAGTTTGACTTGCCGAATGGAACATTCTTTTTGAATCGTTTGACAATTAAATAACAGCAAAAGCTATGCAATTCAGCATCACCATTTCATATAGTAAGAGATGATTCATAACATAACATGAGGTGAAGGGAGCCACATTGATAACTTCTCCGCTAAGGTCAGTTTCAAGGAGTGCATATTTTAAAAATGTTCTCTAAAAGGCACTTTCCTGAAAATAAAAACATTCCACATTATGTTGTTTGGTTAAGCTCTTATAAAGTATGTCCTTAACCACTATTTGTGTTTGGCATAACGAAGATGATTCTTTCTTATTAGAGTTCATGGTACCTAAGAATAAAATGATTCCAAAACAAAACATGATTAGCCTCATTTTACAATGCATTTTCAACCCAAAATAAATGAATGAAAAGGGGGCTGAAGTGTTGTATTGATGGAATATCAAGATGGTGATGGTGGTTGCACAAGAAAGAGAAATCAACAATGACAAAAAGAAAATAAGATTTAAACTGAAGGTTCCATGAAAGATGACACGAATAGTCAAAACAAGATGTAAGCATCAGCAGCTATTTGAGATCAAAGAAATTACCGGAAATGAAAGATACAATACCACAGTCCACTCAGTCCAAGTTAATGGTGTTACCTGTCATGGGAAATTCACATAAAGTTCAAATAGAAAATGAAAACTCATCTCTGACAGAGATTGACGAGAGAGAGAGAGTCTACTTACAGAGAACAGAATCGAAAGTGGATGCACGTACAAAATGAGTACATGAAGGAGCATTGTCACGCCAATTGAAGCAACAAGCCATAAATTACTCCAGGGATGTATCACTCTGAAAATCGAATCAAGTAAACTTGGTTAATCCTCAACCTCACAGACATGCACACAGAAGCAGACATAGATATATAAAGCATATCACAAACCAAAAAAGGAGGTTATAACTATTGCTGTAGAAAATGGTAAACTTATTGACAAACAAATGATACGACACAGAATGATTTAGGAAAAGTCAAACTATGGCTTGGTGATGATTAGCTTGCAAGTTGCAATAGGTGAAAGGAGGTTGTCGCTGTATCACAATTGAAGATATACATGTTCCCTTTTAGTCTGTCTTAATTGGAGAGGTACATGTTCTCTTATAGCGTCCTAATAGAAGAGGTCGACTTTCCTTCTTGGTTTGTACAAAAAATAGTCCTCTTTCCAAAAATAAAAATAGTATAGGGTTCAGAATTCAGAGTGAATCTCAAAACCTAAGATGAGGCTGAGTGATTGATAAAATAATTGAAGAAGAAGCAGCACACCTTTAAACTGCTGTAATATAATTTTATCTTTGAAAATTGTAAACTAAACTAGTGCACACCCATGAATGAGTTTAGCGTGAAATTTGTTTAGAAGCTTGAGGAGGCATCCAAAAGTGCCATAAACAAAAAGAAAAACAGTGAATGTACACTTAACAAGTAGTTGAGAGCTAGACGGGCAGGTACAATATTGTTTTGAGGCTTCATCTTCAAATTGTGGCTTTATTTGTAAATACCATCTTAGCAGTGTATTTGTTTGTATTCCAACCATTAAAAAAAAAAAAAAAAAAAAAAAAAAACATGAAGGATGGAGCCAAAATCTCAAGAAGACAAATAGACAATCATAGGTAGCAACACCAATGGTCAAGTATTTCAAAAAAAAAAAAGGAAGGTAATGTCCCCGAATATGTCAAACTCCTCAGAACTACCTATAATTTGCAGCTTGGCCAACACAAATATATACCATAGAAGAATCCTACTTCAACTTCCATCAAACTAACAAGCTGTTTGGCTCATCAGTAACGCATTATGCATCTTGATCACGCCTCTTCGAAACATCATCCAATTTCAGGAAGCCCAAGAAAGTTCATTAAATCATATCACTATGCAAAGTACAGATTCATCCCACTCAAAATTATCTGCCATCAATTGCCTTTGGGAATATTGATCATCCTCAAGTTGACAATACATACCACACAAATCGAGATAATGCAAAGGGAATATACAAAATTTATCAGACAAAATTTCACCCTTATTCATTGCTGGAAAGAGCATCACGGTTCAAACTAAATGAACTTGGCAGCAATATGAAATATCAATAGAAGAGCTTACAGATATAAGTGGATGCTTACAGAAGGGATTGATTTTCGCTGAGATTGTTCAATGCATTGAACATCTCCACAACGACAAGCACTGTCATCGCCATGGTTGATGGGTGACGATCATTAAATATACTGCATGGATATGTAGTTTCCCTCTTTAGACAACTGTCAAAATTCGTCTGCAATAGAGAGGGATGAAGAGTTAGTGTCTAGAGGAATCAGATATATTCACTACTGATCCCGTGTCACATGTCTATATAGACCAAAATAAACTTGGATACGCAAGAACATAAACTAAGAAGGGCACCCCAGTGGACAAGGTTCCTGTCACTTAAAGATTAAGGGAATGCCTGCAGTCTTAGTTGCATATGAAAAAGCTGCTTAGACGGACAAAATTCACAGCACAAGATTCATGATAGAAAACCAACACTTCCCTCCTCGTACAGTCTCCTCGTGCAAGCCAATTTGTTGAGAAATTTTGGATAACAAAATAGGCTAAGTATAGACTCCCTACTTCCCAAAAGATTGTCCCATTTGACAGATGTTTAAGAAGGAATCTTAATCATCTGAAGAAAATGCATGAGCTTCCATCAGCACAAAGAGATTACCAGTTCAGTATATGGTAGCTTTGGCCCAGTATCTGAGTAAATAAACCACCATATGAACCCCGCAACAGTTGCAAGTCCAACATAAGCTGTTCCAACAAAATAAACTTGTCATAGACCTTAACCATAATATACACACTACAAAAGTTCAAAAGATAACACAACTCAAGAGTCAAATTAAGATTTTAAGATTGACCATTAGAAATCTGTACAGTGTCTAATCAAATTCCAAAAAAACCAACAATATTACTAATTTAATTTTAGAAAGAAAAAAGGAAACGGTTAAAATCCCATTTGGATACGTCTATCACATTAATGAATCAGGGGGTAATCATGCTTGAAAACAACCATTTAAGAAAATTAAGGCTAAACTATCCAAAGTTAATGAGCACTATAATATCTGTTTCTTAGTATATGTGCAATGAGCAGACATAAATCAGAACTTGAACAAGGCATGAAAGTTAACCGAACGAAAATAAGAAGACGATAAGAAGATAATTTCCATGGGTCTGGGTTCTTATTTAATCCCTTCTATCCCCCAGCCATGCCAGAGATCAAGCCATCAATTCCACAAAGAGGAAGAGATATAAACCCCCCCCCTTCTTTCCCTCCTGAAGTTTGTAGTGAAGAGTTCCTTTCGCTTTGACAATATAAGAGGGTTACATGGTTTTTGAATGGTTTTTGAGTCAAATCGCATGTAGTTCCAGATATGGATCATGTAATAACTATCAGAATGCCTGTAAAATCACAAGCAATTAATTAGGACACCAGTTTACCTCCAATGACTAGGTAACGAAAGAACAGCCACCCTGTAACAACAGCTTCATTGACCTGCAATTTCAGCAGCGAGAAAGGTCAGCTTAAGAGATTGTTAATGATTATTTTCATGTAAAAAGATAAATGTATACAAACTACATAGATTAGAACCAATGAAATACAGAAATATCATATTGAGGGACCGGTAACAATTGTAAGCTAACAAATATACATGTTCTGGTAAGAAATGAAGATGTAAACTAACATATACACACCTCCAATGAGAATGAGATATGTTGCAATTTGCAGTCTCTAAAAGTTCAAGCTACTACAGTTTATATTATTCAAGTCAAAAGAGTTCGAGGTTTGAATCCTCAAGTTTTCTTCTTCATGTCTTCCCCCAGACATCAACATTTGTTAATGCAGTTGGGGTCTAATCCATCAGCGCATTCTTAACAGGGAATACACCCCTGATCACCAGATCAGCGACCCTCCCACCCCAACCCCCAGGATATCAGAAACAACACGCAATAAATAATGACTGTCAGCTCCAATGACTCCCTCATACATCCAAGGAGAAGGAGCGAAAACCCAGGGAAAAGTATTTCTATGCTAATTGTTTGGAGACCAGCTCCACAAAACCAATTTTCTCGCATCATTTCCTGTATGAACATGAGCTCCACGGTAAGGAATGCCATGCACGCAAGTTAATATTCAAGGAATAGAACTGGCTTCATTCTGACTAGTGTTTAGGGACTTACCTACTAAAACAGACCCTCCATCATTTGAAGGATCCATGTTAGAGATGCCTCTCCTCATTGTAGTCTCACCTATGTCTCGCATCAGTACCAGTAACAGCCCAACGTGCAAAAAGCAACTTTATGGTAAGACCGACCAACGGAAAAGTGCTACGTCTATTGCAGTTTGGGATTTTGTCACATTGGCAAGTAGCTAACTGGTATAAAATCTTAGTTGATATAGAGGCCCCAGAGTTGCGGATAGATCCTTAGGTGTGTCACAAACCAGAGTGCGAACTTTAACATTTGTAATAGTGAGGGAAAAAATGCAAGCTGAAGGCACGCATCAGCATTTGAGCATCTTAAATTAGACCAGACAAAAAGATCAACATAATACTTAAAGGTCTCCTTGACAATATTCCTTACTCTAACCGATCTTTCTTTCAAAATTTTATTAGCAAACAAGCTACCCAAGTGATGGCCAAAAATGTTTTATGCATAAGTTGAAGCTCTTTTGCCCCTTGGTGGCTCATTCACTTAAATCAAACTATAAGGAAATTGCCCCAGTTACAAAAATAGAGACCACTATAGCAAATCTTTCATTTTCGATCATCATGAGGTTGCGAAAGTCAGATGATGAAATAATACACACCATAGCAGACCCGCTTTAGATTTAGCTACCAGATGAAAATTAGAGTGGATATATCACCTACAAACTTTATTTTAACTTCAAAGGCTTTCTCTTATAAAAACAGAGATATAAAAGTACATCAGCCCTTTTTGCTAGACATAAACTGCAACATTAGCGCAGCGACACAAATTGCAAAAGAAAAGCCAAAGATAGCCAGAAGACAATTCCAACGGACTATAAAAGTAGTACCTTTCGAGGTTTAGCCTTCATTACATCTGAGTCTTGCTTATTAAAACCAATAGCAGTAGCAGGCAAACCATCAGTCACCAAATTTACCCAGAGAAGCTGGACCTGGAAGAGGATGAGAATTTTACTCAAGAAACATGATAACTACAACTAAATGAGCTTAAAGCAGAATATGCAGCAGTAATCACTGGTCTGGCGTTACAGCTACTTTTAGCAAGAGTTGATAGTTTTTTCCTATATAAAAAAAAAATGACAGCAGTTTGTAATAGGTTACTAGAGTCATTACTCATTAGTCATTAATTAAGTTAAGACCCTAAAGGATGACGCGTGGTTCCATATCAAGAAAAATCATAATAAGGTTTTGCAAATAGATTTCTACGTATGACTAAGATGGATATAACTTCCATCATGAAGATATGTGAGAATAAAGTAAAACGAGCTTAAACAATATATCAACTCATATGCTTGTTCAGCGACATATCGTATCAAGATTAATTTACTCTTCCAACTTTCAGTTCGAAACATGAGACAGTTGATAAAAATAAATATGAAATGAGAAAAGCATTTACAGGAATTTGTCATATAATTCAACGTCTAAAGATAATTTAACTCACAGGTATAAGAGTATCAGGTATTCCGAGAACGGCTGCCACAAAGATGCAAACTACTTCACCAATGTTTGAGGATATCATATATCTGATGAACTGCCTGGTATTATTGTATATAGCCCTTCCCTCAGCAACAGCCTGATCAAAGCAGAACCTTTTGATATGATGATACAATCATAAAGTCGAGATATTCTTCTGTCCAACAAAAACTGTCTATGTAAAGAATCATGTGATCAACCAGGTGAAGGTCATGAAGGTTACCGCGACAATTGAAGCGAAATTGTCATCAGCCAGAACCATATCTGATGCACTCTGATGAATCAAGTGCGAAAATTAAAGCATCGATCAGAGGAATACTTCAAAAATACTAAAACATAAAAACACTAGATTACAATAATTGAATACCTTCCACTGTCGAGTTTATGGTTTTAGGCTACATGCAGCATCATGATTTTCAGAAAAAAAAAAAATACAAAGAAAGAGACAAACTAACTAAAGAAAGCACAAAAAATGTCTGATCAAAATTCAGTCTCCTAGCCAAAGCCTAGCTAGACTTCAACATATACATCCAAATTAAATGAAAAAAAGGGACACAATCGGTCCAGATGTGTATCTGTAACTAGTAAATACTCATCAATATCTTAGAGCACATCTGCATCAGTATCTTCTAGAATCTGAGAACTCATGCACACAGAAAAACTAAAAAATGGTCGTGATTTATGAATATATAATAGGTTAGTTTCGTTGCTGACAAGAAAATTTGGCCTAAACTAAATTATTTATGAGCATGCATGGAGAGAGAGGGGGGAGAGAGATACTGGAGTAGTTGGCAGGTTGCTGTGCTCTGACTCCCATCCCAGAGAAATAACAAGTTTAAAAACACAGGATGGCCCATCAAGAACATGGAAAACAAAAGGTTTTGAATTTCGAAGGAGGAGATCAAACGTGTGCGGGTAAATCACTGAACAGACTTGTGGAGTTACTGAATCCCCATACCACATGATTGGTACTTGGAAAGTTGAAGTGATATTTATGAGAAGACATTGGTAATGAATGTGTCAAAGACACCAAGGTGCCTGCTTTACAGCATCATGAGAGCCATTACTTTACGGATTCCTACAACATTAATCCAACTGTGAGAAAGTCTCTACCCAACAGAAGTTTCCCATTGCACTTAATAGAATAACAAAAAATCAAGGATCTTAATTAAGGAGCGTTGAAAGAATAACTATATTTAAGTCCTGCTCTAGAACCGACTATTGTGAAGGATCTCTCAGACACTAATTATGTCCAACTATATCCTCTACTTACACAGTTGACATGTCTTACTCTGTCATTTGGTAGGTCGTAAACAAGAGCGAGAGTACCATATTGCTAAGGCCACGCTCAACGAAAAAATTGATGATAGGGAGAAGTCCTTCAGACTCGGGTTTATGATCTTCCACCAACTGTTGTACAAGTCTAAATGTTTTAATGATCACATAAGTATCAACGATTTGATAATTATGTACCACACGATTCTGAAAGTATCTGAACCTCTCAGTGTTTAAGCGGCGAATAATACTAGGGGCACAAAAAAGTCACAAAAACATGCTCACAAAATCCTAGGTGTCAAGATTTTATTGGTGTTTTTAATTAGTGTGGCGGGTCCATTATCGATACAACCAATAAAATATCGCCACCTCATCTTGTGAGCAAGATTTTGTGACTTTATTTTGTGCCCCTAGCATTGCCTCTTAAGCGGCTTGTGACCTGTTGATATTCTACTCTTCGAATCCAAGACCGAAGGATAAACATGCAAAGGCACCTAGTGGTGGAATAATAAATTTTGAAAGAAAACTAAAAGATCAAGATGCCCCCTATAAGATAACCAGCCCACACTGTAGATCAGAAGTTTCTCACCAGAAAAACGAGAAAGATGGATCAAGAGAACAGTTAGGTATAAGATGGTTATGATCATCGAAACAATTCCTGTTGTGCAATATGTCTGTAATTTGGTCATGTCCCTTTACCCCCCCCCCCCCCATTCAACATGAAGTCAACCCCCTATTCATCAAAGGATCTCTCACTGAGCTTAGGCTCTCTTTCCTTGAGTCTTTCAGCTATGAGAGATGGTGCTATTGCAGCTAGATTAAAGGAAAGCTTTGAAAGGAGATGCATGACAGGACCTACCAGGACGCCGCCTCCCCCCCCCCCCACTTAAAAGCACTTTACGAACCCACTTAAGCACGAGCAAGAAGAGAGGTTATACAAGCAGATGGAGGGATGCAAAGAGTATCAATGATTCACCAACGGTAAACATAAACAAGTTTGATTTCAGCATATATTTTTTTGGGTGTGGTTTAATAAGCTGTTCGGCGAAATTAAAGCACCCCTTTTAAAAGCATAAGCTTTTCAATGAGTCAGTAATTTAACAAATTAAATTCAAGACAAAACTGTGAGCTTATACCATAAGGTTTTTCACCAGTATGCTACTGAGCCAAAAATAGCCCAGAAACTACTTTGATGCTGCTTTGAGGGACATAACAAGTAAAGTTGAAAATGAGCTCCTCCAAATGACTGAAAATACCTTGGCAACTGCGGTTCCTGATCCCATGGCGATTCCAATGTCGGCTTTTTTAAGTGCAGGCGCATCATTCACCCCATCTCCAGTCATTGCAACCTTACAGAAGAAAATGATCATAAATGCAACATCAATGTCTGAAGCAAAGTGACTGAGGAAAACATTTTTATCAGGGCGAAAAGGGGAATAAAACGAAGGAGAATAACTATGATTGTCCTAATGTGTTATCCATTTGCTAGGATAAATCTCAAATGAAAAAATTAAATAGATAAGCACATCATGAATCCATCAGCTGTCCAACAACTAATAAGCTGAACCGACCAACGAAGCTACTTCAACTGTCCATAGCTATCATGAGAATCAGTTATATAAGAGGCATACCACTTCATTTTGGTGCTGCAATGCTTCAACCAGCATTCTTTTGTGAGATGGCTCAACCCTGACAGAGGTAAAAATTTGCATATAAGGAACAACTACTTGTCGCAGGAAGAAATCAAAAGGAACTGTTAAGAACACAGATTGCAATATTGCATATTCCAGGGACATGAACAAAGAAGACAATAAGGCCAAAAACAAACAACACTATGTGAATCAAGTAATCAGATATTTGGGATCCACGCCAAATATGTATGAAATTTTACAATATTGGAGACATTTCGAGCAATTTTCCAATAAGTTTGGGGGATTTTCATTTCATCATTGACATAACTTTTTCTTTAAGGTGATACAATTATACACTGGCGCATCAGCTGCCTCAATGAGCTCACCGGCAGACATTATTAGCCCCAAGTTAATTTGCAAGAAGCAGTAGGGTTAATTTTTGTCGGAGAAATCCTATTGCCTGAAATGGTGTTTACCAGCTTGAAATAAGCAGCGTTCACATTGTTATCACTAAAGTTTCAGCTTACCACACCAATTTTCCTCTTCTCCTTCTTCACTGGTATTGAATTAAAGGTGTTTAAAAGCTATATATTGGAGCTTTATTTACACATCTCATTGTTTTTTTCTTTTATTTAGGATATGAAAGAAAATATAATAGAAAATGAGGAATGTAAAAACAGATGAACAAGGAGTCCACCAAAATACGCAAAAAGAATGAAAAACCAACATCAACAACAAAAACTACATAATCAGCCCAATCCCGCTTCAAACTCGAAATAACCAGACCCTGAAAAGCATTGTTAGCCGACTCCCAAAGAGAGCTAAAAAAAAAACACTCGCTCCCATAAAAGATAATGCAAAAGATGTTCATTTATAAAAATCTTGTTATTCCTTTTCATCCGTAAATACAAGAATTAGCTGATACCCCACATTCTTGTTATTGGACAACATCCATGCCTCTCCAAAAATACCGGAAATTAATCTGCAAAGTAAAAGGTCAATGAAGTGGGGCGCACCAAATTGTCCCCAGTCCCCTCAAATAACATATTCCAAAGATAACAAGCAATAGAACAATGGATAAACAAAAGATCAGATGGCTTGTCTGAGAGCTTGTAAAATTCACACATCTATCAAGTAAAATGCACTTAAGGGCCGTCGAATACGTACCTTGTCATTAGTGTTAAGTTAATTAATACCTACAGTCCACATAAAAGCTACAATCTTGAAAGGAGTTTTGGACTTCCAAATAAAAGAGACTAGGAGAAGGATTGAGACTTCATAAAATAATTACAAGAATCTTGTGTATGAGACAACCAAACCCACCACCAACAACAACAACAAAGCCTTAGTCTCAAAATAATTCGGGGTCGCCTACGAATCCTCATATGAGACAATCAAACCCGAGAGAAAGAATCAGTAAGAGCACCCGCCTCAACAGATCTATGTGATCATTAAGACTGCCAACAAAATTGGAATTCCACGAAAATTGATATTCAACCATGGTTGCAGGATTCGCTCCCCATGGCATCGAATCGCGTATCGATTCGCCGGTATCGAATCGCGTATCAATTCGTGTTCCGATACCTTGTAAAATCTCTTTGAATCACAATTAATGTCCTCTAAATTTGAAAAGTCTTTGTTGCAATAAATAAATATTGTGCATTAACTAGTGATAGGTTTCTAAGGATAACTTCAAACAACTCTAGAAATCTGAAAAGCCACAACGCCATATCAAGTAGCTGCTAACCCTCAGTCCTCACTACAAATACATGTTTGCCAAAGACTATTCCCACAAACCAATCATTTCCAAAAATCAAATAATTGTAATACTCTCGCGAATCGTAATAATTGTAATACTCTACGTATCGGATTCTGTGGGTTGAGCGAATCACGAATTCGTATCACGAATTCGAATCGGACGAACTACGAATCGTGCAACCCTGTATTCAACCCCATGAACTACAAAACCAAGTATAGGAGCCAGAAAAACCAAGGACGACCGGCATAGACGAGGAAATAACAAGTGCAGGGAGTTACCCATCTTACCAAAACCGAATCTGAGCCCGTTTCCTCAACATAATGTACTCCCTCCATCTCAAATTAAGTGACCTTTTCCGATTTAAGGGAACTCCGAAAAAATTGACTTTTAATAGTAAAAAAATCATAAATATCCTTGCTATCTGCTTCCACAATATTAGTTTTGCAAGTATAAAATGAAATTTGAAAAACAATATGGTTAAAGATCATTTAGGTACACATTTTGGATCAAAAAGTCATTCATTTTGAGACAAAAAAGATCATTCATTTTGGGGCAGAGGTAGCATATATTGTCACGGACTTCTATGGGAATTAGGGCCTCGGACCTGAGAGTCTCAACCATTTTTGTGCAAATAACTTGTTCTTAATCATGTTATGCAAAGAGATTTCATACATCTCTGAATCATTGGTTGCATTAAAACACCTTGTTATTAGAATATGTAAAGATCATCAGGCTATACCTAGTGAAGAGTGCCATGTGTTGCAATGCCACCGTCTTTTGCAAAGCTGGAAGGTCATCAAATTCAGAAGCAGTGTAAGAGTATCCCACAAAATCTTCCAAGTGATCAAAAGCACCTATCTTTCGGCAAAGTGATTCTGCAGTAGTCTGCATTTGTCATTTTTTGTTAGAAGCACAATCATCACAACAGAAAAGGTGTCAATCAGGATCACCTGAAATAAATAAAATCCAGCGACTTACAATACCTTGTTATCCCCGGTGACAACTATAACACGTATGCCCGCAGTCATGCACGAAAGTATAGCTTCTCTTACTTCCTCTCTTGGCGGGTCAAGCATTCCAACCTTTGGTTTTAAATATCAAAATGGAAAAGAGTTGGCACGAGAAGATGTGAAGTTAACATCAGTGATGATTCAATTAGTTCCAAGAAAAAAAAGATACTCCATTTGTTCATATATATATATATATATATATATATATATATATATATATATATATATATATATATATATATATATATGAAAATGAGCTCCCTTTTGATTTGGCATAAATTAAGAAAAGGCAATATAGAGAAGTTTTGGGAGTCCCTTTATCTAGGTTAAAATAAAGGGTACAATGGTAAAAGTGACAGTCTCGAAAAGGAAATATGTTTTGCCCATAATGTTTCATTCAATTCCGCAGATTATTCCCAGCAAAATCTCTTCTCTCAGTAAATCAAAAGGAACAAGAAATTATTGCGTAAATTTCAAAACTGAAGGTCGTATCAGATCAGCTGTTTGTTCGGCATCAGATGTGGGGGAGTGAAAAGTTCACGGGTATGTGGTGGTTGACAGAGGAAGCTCGATAAATTTGCAAGCTGACATGCTGGTGCTAATGCAAATAAAGTGCAAAAGTAAGTGGGGTCTTAATTAGAATCAAACGATTATCTTTTTGCTTCAAGATAAAAGCTCCATACATTAAACCCTAAATAGACCCGAGACTTGGGGGGTCTTGTAATGGGGAAAGGCACTCAACCATTTGCTAGAGCCATTTAGTACACCATGTTGGACTTCCAAGATTGCCATGCAGCTCAAAAGCAGATCCAGTGGTTGAATTAAAAATCAACTTTCCCGACTATTTATTTTAGTTCAAATTGTATGTTGCTTATAAAAATGCATACCTTTGTTTGAAATGCATATCATTGTTCACAAAACCGGTTCTTCATCTGGTTGGATACAACAGATTAAGTGCTGCACCCATACTATTGTACTAGTAATCTCTTAGATCACTGTTGTCTTCTCTTTCCGTTACTCATAGAATTAATTCCACTACTAATCAAATACTCCCTCCGTCCAAAAATGATCTTCCTACTTTTTTTGTCGTTACTACGAAAGAACTTCGAGCAATAATTTAAAGTTGATTATCTTAATGAAAATCTAAAACTTGTTTTTGATAGTATTGTTGATGGTGTATCAATTACAGGTTTTAGATTTTCGTTAGTATAATTACATCAACCTATAATTATTGCTCAAAGTTCATTCATAATAACGGCAGAAAAAAGTGGGAAAGATCAATTTGGGACGGAGGGAGTATTGTTTGGGTCTTGTCCAACAAGAGATCAAGAAAAAAGGTATGATCTGCAGCCTCCAAACAAGGGGGAGTGGAAATAACAAATAAATAAAGGGCTAATTGCCACTGGCATCTGATTCTAAATCAAATCAAGCAGTTTTGACCTTATTGTTTCATTTTTTGCAATCAACTAACTTCAAGTTTTAGCTCTTGGCACTGTTTGAAATCGGTCACTGACATATTCCTTTTACAGAAAAACCCAATTAACCGCACAGCAATTTAGGTTTTTCAGCAAGTATTCTTTAATCAAATAGAAAAGTGAAAGATACTATGGAAGAAAGAAAGCATACCAACCCAATAAATGTAAGGTCTTTCTCATCAGCAAAGGAAAGATTCTGTTGGCCAGAGGGCATCCTTTTCAAGGCAAGTGCCAGACATCTTAAAGTCTCTTTTCCTGCAAAGCTGAACCCATGTACAACTTTAAATGAGGCTATAGCTCTGTAGCCACAACAATTAAGAAATCACATCAAACCCCATATGTTTACTATCGACAGAAATGATCAGCAAGATATGTTTACTATTGACAAGCTCCATAATTGAAATAACCAAGACAAGTTAAATGTGTAGCATTTAAGATTCAGATTCTCCACAAGATTCTACTTCTCAAGTAAGTACTTACAAGGTCCAATCAAAATCAAATGGTAGAGCCAAGATCACTTTCTGTCAAAACTCCACCGACTTATCTCAATTAAACCTTGTCCAAACTACTGTGATCAGTAACATAATTCAGCTGCACATTCAGCTCTGCCTAAAGAATTTAAAACGTATGTTCTTAGGAAAAAAAAATGCATTTTATTTGAAATAAACATGGAGCACACTTCAAAGCGCAGCAGAAGCGTACAAAGATATATGCTAGCAATAACTTCTGTTTTGTTTAAAAAAGAGTTTTCCAAGTATGCCACATACTCCGTATTAATTTGATAAGTAGAAGTTGCATTGGCTCGCTTCAAACTCATGCCACTTTGATTGAAAACAGATGTGGATAATTATCTACAAAGGGAGTCAATCCATATTTATATGGATAATGCTATCTCTCCTCTATTTGGGTTAGTGACTGCCTAAGTAAAGCAGTAAGTGTAAGTTGAGCCTCTTCAGGCTGAAAAGGATGACACACTAGCACCATCATATTTCGTGTAAATTACTTGTTTACAAAAAGAACTCCATAAATAATATAGAAAATGATGGAATAAAAAGCACAGAAGAGCAATGTCTGGTCATATAAATTGCAGAGGTCAACTGAGCAGCGTCACGACAAACTTACTCCCTATCCCTACTACTGGAGGTTAACAAAATTAAGTCAAATAAATGTTCATCCAATCTTTTAGAACTAGTATAAATTAAGGAATAAATTATGAATAACTTATGAGCAAACAGTTGTGATGTAACTTTATTTGCTTGTATTCATGAAAATGCACCAAAATTATTCCCTCTTTTAGAAATGCTACCCTTATATTGGGGCACTTACGACAATGGCAAGTGCGACTGTTCTTTGTGGGGGGTGGAGGGAGTATCATTGTCAGGAATGGAGCCATTGTAGCAATGAACATTCTACCATTTCGCAGACAGTGTAAGCTCATGAGAATTTGTCATCCATAGTGATGTGTGCCAAACATTCAAAAATGACAAGTTTCACGGGATACTAAAATCGCCAAATGCATAAGCCCGCATATAAAAGAGGATAATTACAACTTTGATAGTTTACTGAATATGTACTGGTCTTCATTGAAACTGGACAAAGCCAACAAACATTATCTCAGGCCATGGAAAATGGAAAACCATGGATAGATAGTCATTGAGAATTACAGATAACTACTTTTAAACCAGAAGAACCTGAAATATACAACGGTTGACAACTAGGCATGCACAAAAAGGTTATATTATTGATAAGAAAAGAATAAAATAACAGAAGAGAGAACGTGAATGACAAGGTGCACCTATGAGTATATGCTTGCTAAAGTGAACTAATATGTGAGTTGCTTACATGAATGAAAATAAATACGGACCTGGCAAATCTCGATTCCAGCTCAGCTCTAATATTTGCAGTAAGAGGAACCGTGGAGCCATCATCATTGCACAAAACACTCGTACATCTAGAAAGTACACTCTCAGGAGCACCTTTGGAGAACATAATCTCAATCTGCTTTCGGCTACAAAGGACACTCATCATCTTGCGATCTCGAGAAAAATCCAAAAGAGAAACCTGTTTTTAACATTAACAAAAAAAAAGTAGCAATATTACATCAAACTATGATTAACATACACTTAATATCACACATCACATAATTGTGCAGCTCCAGACATCTACCAACATTGCAACAGCAGAAAGATTTGGAACTAGCGAAACAACCAAAATCTGAGTAAGTTGCTGCAATCAACGTTTGGATGGAAATCCAAATTCGATCATTCTGTTCCATTCCCTTGAGACACTTATTATATCATTTGGTCTTAGATTTGGTCAGTAAGGATAAGTTCAGTTTACCACATGTCTTGAGTAACAGCCTCAGGTATTTTGGTTCCTAAATACAGATTTAGGGTCCCCCAAAAACAACCATCTAATTTATAATCACATAATAAATGATACTCCCTCTGTCCCAAAATAAATGTCATAGTTGTTGACAAGTCAATGTTTTTAAGCGTTTAGTTATGTTTCCTTGATCCCCAGTCTATTCATATGGATAGAGTGACACCTTCTATGGCATTGCAATGCTTGTACCTATTAGAATGAGTAGTATAGGAAGATCATTAAACTTCATATTTTTAGCAAGACGGCATTTACTTTGGGACAAATGAAAATGGAAAGTAGGACATTTATTCCGGGACGCAGGGAGTAGAAAACATCGTAAAGAGCCTACTAATATGAGAGTTATAACAATCAATGTGGGAATAAAATTCAAATCCACTAAACTGGTACAAGTCTAGGAACATTCCATTACTCATCCGGCATAATTCAATTCAATGAACAGTCAATTTCAAGATAGTTTCAGTTTTCACAGGTGTAGAGATGTTAACCAGTGTCGGTTATTATTCCAGGCACCCAAGAGAATCCATAATTATACAGTCACATGGCATAAGTTTGATGGTACAAGTGCCAAAAGCCAATAAGCAAGATTATAGTAGCAACTAAAAAGATGTTGATCAATTTGAGATGAAACAAAGTTCTTTTTCTTTTACGGGTTAAACATGTTGAATATGTATGGTTATAATGGAAGTAAGAGACTAGCGATCAGATACTTTAAGCTAGTCAATGATGATAGCATGAACCCCGTGATGCGTTAGTTGTTAGTGAAGAAGATAAAGACGCAGTAAACAAATATGTGCATGATCATTTTCTGTGACACTCTTTAACCCATCCATGGATGTAGATTGAGTTATCTTACAAACACAAAACGGATATATTTTTCTAGAGCCTTAGCTGGATAATTTGGAACTATAAGATTTGTCAAGAGATGCAATCTAGTTATAAACAACATTAAAAGAAATACGATTGTGGTAGCTAAAGAAATTATAAAACGGATATACAGAAAAGTCAAATATTAATGACATGCTTGTAAATGGGAAGTCCATACCGAAAGCCCATGAAAACATGAAAAAGAACTGAGGCAAAACCGTTAACATCATTCTCAATCGTTACTGACGAGAAATATTGGTGACAAGAAAAATATATTTATATATTCAAATCAAAAATATATATATAATATTTATGCATGTAAATGTATATAAGCATCCATAAACCCACACCTTCTTGAATTGGTTCTCCCAGTACCGATTACAGTAAGATGCTCTTTCATGCTTGCTCAGCATATTCAAAGCAGATGGCATGGAGTCAAAACCAGGAAGGCCAACCTAGCAGCAAAAAGTGAGTATTAGCATTGTACGTCTATGAAGCCCTAGCTTTGGCTAATGGAACAACACTAAATGATACTGCCAACCAACTATAAATTTATATTTGTTGAAGGCACAGGAAAAAAAGAAACCTTTTCTGCCAAGACACGAAGAGCAACTTCAGTTGACTCGCCAATCTTTTCATAACTCCTCTTGTCAGGATTATATTGTATGATGGACTCATTGCAAAGAGCTGAACACATTGCTATGTGGAGAAGACAAGGGAACTGCGCAGGGAAATCAAGCTGCAAAATGATAAAAATGGAAATTATAGCCAGCCTGACCTGGAAAAGAAGGTAGGAGAGATGTGGCGATACATAGTTGTACACTGGTACAAACGTTTTGCATTGCATTTGATGCAAGTTAAGATAAAATAATGTCATAGGCCTAGCGACGGGGACAATTCCTGGGTGTCCAGTGAAAAGGATTTGGATAGATGAAAGATGTAGGCGCAAGAGTTGGCCAACTAGGTTTAAAATGCTTAATTTATTAGCATTCAAGTATGTGATCTTTTGTACTATAATTTTTTATGTTCTGCTCCTTCCCTCCCCCATAAACCCCACCCCTGCGTGCACCCTCTCTCTCCAGATTTTTATAGATTCAGATGAAAGATCTAACACAACAGAAGGCCAAATTTTTTAAGATTTATCATTATGATTCAAAAATATGGTTAGTGGTGTAAAAGTCAACCACTTGAAGATTGGCTAGAAGTAATTCTCATTGTACCAACAGGATTTTTTTCACCTCCTGCCACTCAAACACATACCCCTGCAAGTCCTTTTATCATGTTTTCCACCTACATCCTAATTCAGAACAACCTCCACTGTCGCGCAAGACAAGAAGCCAGCTGGCATATATTAGGAATATGTCGGTCCATGTAGCCACCAGATGACAGCATCACTGACCAAACCTTCACTAAAACGTAGAAGCATCCAAAATTCAAAAAAATACCCCACACACCACTTCCATAATCAGTTTTAAATAAAAGATTTAGTCTGAAAAAAAGTTAGTACATCAAACTCTAGAAACTTTATGGACAGTGTCTTGCTTTCATGGAGAACACGAGTGAGATATGACCATTTCCATCTCCACCTTTCCGTCATCTCAGTCTGTCAAATCAAGCTTTAAGTCGAGAGTGGATGAGTTCCAAACAAGTTTACAGAGTTCTTCTGTAATGGAAGCTTCCAAATATTATTGCAGAAGTCAAATGTAAAATTATGGAGTCCTTAAACAAATTATTGACCAGCGAGAACCAGAACAAGTGTATCAATTCTATCAACAAAGAGGAGGCGTGCTTCCCATAGAAGGCTCTGCTTTGATGAAGAACAACAATTCCCGCATCACCAATGCGCTCTACTTCATTGATTTTTATGACAATAATTATGTCACTCTTTCCGGAGTACAAACTACAATGGGGCGCAATGTTAAGACAGCCGAAATATGTCCAAACAAGTCATGGATACATATCATGCAGAAAGTACTAGAACATATAACACTAGCTATAATGATTGTCAGAAGCATTAAGGCACATATGTCGAACAAATCACAACTAAGAAATTCTCAAGGAACTCCCTTGTTACAACATATCGCAGCTCCTTATATTCATACTAAGAGTTTAAGTTGTTAAATATATATAAATACACACACACATATACAAACATACACTCCCCTTGTCCCACTAATATTTACACACTTTAGGCCAAGCACGGGAATTAAGGAAACGTGTCTGATATTAGTCGTGGAGTCAGTGTTGTGAGTATGAAACGTGGGGTAGTTGCTCCGAGTATGACACGTGGACCCCATTGAAAAAAGTGATATAAACTTACCGGGTAGAAATTGTAAGTGGGGTAGTTGCTCCGAGTATGACACGTGGACCCCATTGAAAAAAGTGATATAAACTTACCATTTATGGTTTTGTAATTGCAAATGGCACACCCAGATGGAAAGTTTGTGTAATTTTGAGTGTGACGCAGGGAGAGTGTGTGTGTGCATACATACATCATTAAAGATCTACTCAGAAATATAAGCACGCTCAGTTTCTGATAAAAGTGAAAACTTAAGAAGCAATAAAAACATCTGAATCTGTAACAACGCCCAAATCGAAATGCAGCACTGAAGCCAGAAACATGATATTTATATAATTATGTGAACTGTAGGAACATGAAAATGAGAGGCACTGCTATTCAAAGAGGTTGAATGAAAACATTATGTGCTCATTTAAATACATAATTAATCAGTATATCCAGTAAAACCATCGAAAAAATCAGAAATTAAGTTAACATAGATGTAAGACAATGGATCATTCAAATTGTGATATTCCAGAAAAACATACCTGAACTCCTGTGCTATCAGAAATAAAGCCTTCCGGGGCATAAGTTGACCCACTGATGTTGTACTCAGCAGCAGTAAGACCATGGTTCGCAGACTGAAGAACACAGATCTGTAAAAGAAAAAACACAGCAAGTCAAAAATAGAACCGAGATACTGAACCGCAAACATGATACAAGTAATCGCATGAATTGAGCAGTATTACAAAAGAAAATGAAATGAAGCACAACGGTTTGTCACTTGCTTCATCACGTAAAATAGAAAGAACAGAGAGCACATCAGTTAAAACAAATAACACAAGGATACAGTCACTCAAAATGATGAAGCACTCTAGGAGAGATTAAAAGAAAGAAAAGAACATAGATAGATAACCAACTTTGTAGTCTCAATTTTTCTCGATGGAAGATATTTATTTTGCAAGGATGAAATGATTTACTTTAGACACTGTAACAAATCTTCATAACAAATGCTGCTTAAAAGTTAAAACCGAATTTAGTATCCATGTCCCTAGATATCACTGCTATATAAATATATACACACACACACAATAATGAATGCCGCATTCAGGATGACTTGAGTACTCCCTGTGTCCCAAAATGAATGTCCAAAAAAAATTCAAATTTGCTATTGCTATATCTTATTGGAAGTTGACTTGCGGCTTTTTGCTTTAATTTCCGTTAAACGAGATTTGAGTCGCATCTTCATATGCTCAGTGTACATCACCCAAGTCATTTATTAGGGTGTTTGTTTCTATTTGAAAGCAAGAAGCCAATAAATAAAGTACAATCCCATTATTGCAGTAAAAGAGGAAAATCCAAACGCACCAAATTGAAGCCTCTTGGGCTTTGGGAAACACACTCACTTTGGTTGATATTAGTCTTTGGTTTAGACTTCAATTCCCGCTACAGTAAGTTACTTATCTGCCTTTATTTTCTTTTATCATCATTTGCATGCTCCCTCTGCCAATTCAACTCTGTGTTGTGTTTTTTCTTTTCTTTTTCCGTGTTCTTTTTTACTCATTCAATTCTATAAAATCACTTTTCTTGTCTTTTTTATTCCTTTTTTAATACAATCATTACATTGCTGACAATTAACAAAGAAAAATAAAAGGTACAATATGGAAAAAGAAATCGCAAATCCAAACCAGACATTTGATAACCCCATTAAGTTTTATTTGCTCATATGATATATACGAGGTAAATTCACAATTTTGGGTATGATTTTATCATTATCAGTTCGACAACAAACATTCACATTTAGCTTATACCATCCTAGTTGTTGTTTAGAACAGCCAAAACAAAAAGTCGAGCAATCAGGCATAAGCTAATATATCATGAGCCATTGTCATAAGTCACCAGCCATCAGCTGCAACAAATGAGGCTTTAATCATGTTTCCACTCATTGAGACAGATTGACTCTTAATGAAAAGGAGAGCATCATTTTCACCAATAAGAAAGACTTCTCGTGGAAATGATAATGTTCAGATAGATGGAATAAATATTGCCTCAATGTCGTTTGACTCTCATCCCAATATCATATAAAAGTTTCTTTTGTTCAAACCTCACTATCCACACAGAAATTACCTGTGCAGCTATCTCTCTGTACTAATGCACCATGCAACTTTGTCACTGTCATTGAGTGGTTGAGTTTGAAGGGAGATCTACTTCTAACAAAGTTGACAGTGATGGTGGTGGTGGTGTGGCCGCGGTGGTTGGTTGAAGGTAGCAATACATGGTGATGATAAAGGTTGGTGATAGTGAAAGCGGTGGAGTAGAGGTTCAAGCTAGTAACTCAATATAATTATAAGTAAAAAAGATAGGGTTAGGTTATGGCACTACATATACATGTACTTGAAAGTAAATATGTGTACACTAAAAGTAAATATAATGGCTAGATTAAAAATTTTAAAATTGTCGGTGGGCAAAGTGCAAATCCGTTTACATTAGCATGCACAAAAGCAAGACTTGAAAGGCAAAGTATGTAGCTGACCATTGCTAGAAAGCACGCACAAACAAGTATCTGGTTTTCTTCCCGTTACAGAAAAAGTGAGCAAACAAACAAATAAAACCAAGATCATAAAGAATTCCATGCATCAAAGAGATAATGTGCATCCAAGAAAAACAAAGACAATATAGAACCAGAATTTATAGTCGCTCACTCAACAACTGCAACTAACTCTAGAGGGATTCTGCTAACAAGTGCTCTAGGGGTGCTTTTTGAAACAATCAAAATTAGAAAGTTTTATCTTGAAACTCACTGAAGGGAATGGAAAAAAATCAGGTGAGGGATATTTTTCAGTCTTTCGAAATTTGGATCATAAGAAATTTGGATCATAAGAAGTGCCTGGCACTTGTTAAAGTTTCTCTAATTTAGAATTGCCAGATGCCTCTAGGAAATTGAAAACAAGAAAATGAGCAAGTAACATTTAGGTCACTTAGACCTCAGCAATTGAAGATGATCACCTTTGAAACAGACATCATATTTGTAGTCAGAGTACCAGTTTTGTCGCTGCAAATTACTGTTGTGCAACCTAAAGTCTCAACTGAAGGCAATGACCTAACAATAGCATTCAACCGAGCCATTCTTTTTGTGCCAAGAGCCAAGCACCTGTTCGATTCAGGAATAACATTATCAAGTGAAATCAATGAAAAGTGACAAATTAGTTTTCAATTGATACCATATTACTATCCAAATACCAGTAATCTTCCGCATGAAGGAACCAAGCAGATGTCAATTACAAAACAATGAACCTTCTCATAAAAGATATGACATCTGGTTAAATTACAATCAAGAATTTAGCATATTCTCGCAAAATGCGAATGCAACAAACTTGCTAATGCAAATGATTTTCCAATAATTTAACATGAACAAAAAAAAGGAAAATGTTTTCAACAAATAATGGAACCATTCTACTCAGGTCTGTTTTGAAAGTAAAATGATGGAAGGATAATTGATTTGCAATAGACAACGTTGGTGAACCAGTTAGCTTGAATCTAAGCCGAATTATTCTTTTCGACGTAACTAGGTACTCTACTGAAGTAAGCTTCAACCGGAAAGGGTTGCTCATTTAGCTATTTGTAGTGATTCAAAAGAGTTTCAAAATTAAATTCAGTTGATCTTTCTACCCACATCATTGTTACATGCAAAACAACTACGTGTTATATCTGCACCATAAAATAAAGGCAACATAATCCAAACAGTTTGTCCAAATTCTTGCCTCCTGAGGGTGACATATTGGGCTTTAGTATGGTAATACAGTATAAAAGGTTCTCTTTCAAAAGTATGCATAAACACTTGATGGTTATCAGAGTCTTATCATAATTTCAGTTGTCTCGCATACAGCCATGAATAACTTAAAGAGTTAAGACTAATTCAGATCGAAATACATATTATTCACATGTACTAATAAGGTTGAATAATAAAATAGGTACAACACTCACGTTGTAACAACTGCAGGAAGACCCTCAGGGATAGCAGCAACAGCAAGAGCAACTGCAATCTAGTCAGGAAAGATAAATTATATGGGGAATATATCACCATAATTAAATGTTAAATAGTAATTTTAGGGCTTTTCCACTTATGCATGTAAGACTTTAATTAGTATGGTATGGTCTCGTCAAGCAAGCGTTATATCAAAGGTCATACATGCAGAAATTAAAAAAAAAAAAAAAAAATCTAAATATGTCAGACAGCGTTCAGTCTTCTTCAATCGCATGTATTTTTCTGTAAGATCTGTGTCCTCGATAAGGTTTCTCTTCTCTTCGATGGTGAAAGATGCCTTTTATCTCTCAACTTCTTATATGTCTACGTGATCCACATGTATTAGATCGGTTTAGCATTACAACAACAACAACAAAGCCTTAGTCCCAAAATTTTGGGGTCGGCTAACATGAATCCTCACAAGTCGTCGTGAGAGGAAACATTAAAAAAAAAAAAAAAAAAAAAAGGAAGAAGAAGAAGAATAAGAAGAAATAGGTGGGAAAAGAAAAGAGAAAATGAAAAGAAGAGAAGAAGAAAAAATAAATCAAAATAGTAATTAACAAAAGAATTAATATATAATAGATAGGGAAAATGAAAATAATAATAATAAATATATAATAAAAGAATAAATATATAATGGATCGGTTCAGCAATACGGTGGATAATGAGATAAACTTGAGATGAACCCACTGATAGGACAGTGAAAAACACCATAATATGACTAATAAAATAATGAGAGAAATTGCTCGTTATAATTTGGATATATACAAACATAGTACATCAGGTGTGTAGGTCAGATATGTGTAGCTTAACATGGATCTATACTAAGCATAACAAATGCCTGAACTAGTTCAAGATGCTAAACCCAAGGAGCTGGGACAAAAGCTAAGTTGAGTTGCCACTTCAATTTGTTTGTGTTTGGGAATCCTACGGTGCTTAAACCATATGTAGTGAATTTTATGCAGATATATATCTGACTCACCAATAAAAATCCAACTCCCTTTCCACTCTGTGAAATAGTTAAGAGATACATGCAGCATCATCGTCAAGTTGGACAGTGGCTTGTAGCTAGGCGAGCAAAGCAGAAAAATTGTGCGCGCACGAGGTCAAAGGAAGGTGCATTTAGCACACCAACTTAAGAGATGTTTTCCATGATAATTTAACATAATAATAATATGCTATTCATATTTCAGAACAAACTATAATCAAGTAAGTGGCACTCACATAGGGCACACTTAATGGTGACTCGAATGGAAAAAAAATAAGGCTTAAAAAGTGACACTCCGTTCGCCAACAAATTAAAGTAAATGTGAACTTGTGAACTAATGTGAACAACATTTACTGAAAAAAACATATGTGGAGAAAACACATATATGCCAGTGAAATATTACCTTAAAATAATGAATTGCACCTTGCACCAATCCTCCATGGACAGGATCACGGAAATGGCCAATATTTACTATCCATACCAACACACATATACCTGCAATTACCTAAAAAACGAGAAATTTCAGGAATGAGCTATCTTACTCAATCAATTTGAAGAATATAAACAGAAATCTGGGATAGAAAATGTTGACTAGCAGATTTATGCTCCTTCCTCACATCAAGTAACTAAACGGCAGTAAATTACAAGCAAGTCTTATAGGACTGCTTCAAAGCCTATTAAAGTATACCAAATGCATATTCAATTGAAAGTGAAGGCAAATTATATAGTCACCTTGGCCAAGAAAGTACCAAACTCATCTAGTTTCCTTTTCAATGGTGTTACTTCCTGCATCAAATTATATAATTCAAACCGATGACCATAAGGAATTTAAAGCAGATTTCAGTAGTCTTGCTTTTATATTTACTGCTTACATCCTCAGTTCTCAACATAGAATCACGTATGTTGCCCATAGCAGTGTTGGAGCCAACTCCAACAACAACTGCTCTTGCTCTACCAGCAACCACTACTGTTCCCTGGCAATGACAATTTCAAGAACTTGTTATTCATTCAGGACAAATACAGACTTTATTCAAGAATTATCCATTAAACTTATCCCATGAGAACCAAAGAAGAAAAAGACATCACCATTTCAAGTATACACACACACACACACATACACATAATAATTTTAAAAAATTGACTAGATGTCTAACGCGTAATGAGCAAATATCAGACATTCAAAAGAAACACAAGATCAAATGAATTCGTAAGGCAGAGAATCACCTAGAAACAGAAAAATGCATGACGGGAGGACATAGAGTGCTCCAAAGTATAAAGGAAATAAGGAACTACAAAAAAACGAAGGACACCTTAAAGCCCACACTAAGAATAAGGCAAATGGACACTCCAACAGGCTTGAGAAACCAAACCTTAATCAGACTTAGGCTACTAACATCCACCAGGATGCCAGTATATTCCTATTGGTTAGCATATCACCAACATACTAGAGAAAGTAAACATATAAATCAGATTTCCATCCCTACTAAAACCACTAGCCAATTAATCACATTACATCTTCTTAAAGCTGGTCAAACTGAAATCCAGTTTTAAACAGACAAATAACACAAGTGAGAACATTCACACTATGTGTTCACAACTTTAGATCAAGATGTAAGCATGCACATCGTTATATCTGAAAATAAAATGTACATAGAGCATTTTCACAAATATCAATTTTATTTCACGGGATGCTTAGATCATTACAAAAACCAAGTGGCCAGCAACAGGGAAGAGGGCCTACTAATTTAAGATTTAGTTAAGTAATCACGCATTGAAATGCATCTTTCAATCACAAACAGTGGCGAACCCAGAAATTTTCAGAAAGGGGGTCAAGATTGTCTTTGGGATAAATATTATAGTTGAGGTATTAAAATATGGCATACAAGGGGGTCAAAATAATAAGTTAGTGCAAGATTTACCAAATTGAAGGGGGTCAAAATGCATAAATTTTCATTTTAAGTAGTAAAAAGACAATCTTTTACTCTCCCCCCCCCCCCCAAATGAATGTCCAAACATATTTCAAATTCTCTTGATCAAGAGAAAATTTGAAAATTCTTTGGACATTCATATTGGGACGGAGGTGTAAGAAATTAAAAGTGGTAAAAATTGACACATTCTAAAAATGAAGGGGGTGAAGTGACCCCCTTCTCACTAATGTGGCTTCGCCGCTATCACAAAGAAGCATAACTCACGCTGGATGAACCTAACCAGATTGCTGTATTAACACCAGTTATACACAAATCAGTTCTGGAAGTTGCAAATCAATATTATGTGGTGAGTGGTGACCAAGATCCTTGTCGTTGGAGATGACAGTATAATATACAAAGGTGTGACTGAAGAAGTTATCCTCCCGGGATCCATTAACATATTTATGGATTTCTTCTATGACATTGTAGTTACAGAATTAATCATGCTTTAACCTGTGGTGAAGTACGTAATATAGAAAACAATAAAGAAGCAGACATTGCAATGGAGTACCCTACAGACAAGAGAAATGAGCACAACTGATATTCTAAGCTCGACAAATTATAGGTGGTCCCGCAATCATCAGTATTTGATCCAAACAGTAGCTTATAGAAGGCCTATTTTAACCACTGATTAGCATCATTTCTTATTACCCACGTAACTGTTTAGATGTTTTAGCCGAGTTACTACGAATGTGAACCATACACCCCCTCAACCTGATATGATTTTTAATGTAATTTGATTTCCTCCAAGTTCACTCCAGACAATGTCTGATATTTATAGTGCACATGATTAAAAATTAAAAAAAAAATACTCGGAGGGTTAAAGTTCACAGTTTGCTTAAAAAATATTGGCGAAGTTAGAGGGTGCGGAAAAGTGTGAATTGTATTCATGGTAGGTGGGTTAAAACTTACAAAAAAAAAAGTGCATGAGTGATTAACAATAAACTTTTCAGTCCTTAAGTAGTTCTTAACATGTGATCACATGTAATGTTCATCTTTGTTAGAGTCCATCATCTACAATCCTGTTTCACAAAAACAACTTTCAACGCGCCTTTAAGTCTTTACCGAGAAGAGGATGTTAGTTTTGTCCTGGTACACAGCATTTGTTGTTACCCTCGAATCCAATTCTTTTTCTACAGAACTGCTCTCACCTGTTTCAACCACCAAAAAATGTTTTAAATTTAACAATTTCAAGTACTAAGAGTATCGATATCATAACTAGAAGAAATAACACCATCAATGCATCTCGTAGAGCATTTGACATGCTCATTCAAAGGAAGCAGCCTGCTGCAAACTTCGAATACGCCAGAAAGCATAAGACGTGGGTAATGGCCACCGTTAGTTGAACCTTCTTAATTTTTTAATTTTTTTTTTTTTTTTTGGGGGGTAGTTTAAGTTAGACTGCAGGCATATAGGATCTTAGTTATGAGCAAAAGGTGTCAAAGTTGAAAACAAATCTACAAAAGTATAAAACTGTGCTAAGCAAGACCCTAGAAGTTCAATGGATTTTGTTACCAAGGGAATTGTGATTATGGATCAAAAGTTTATTACAACACCGTCAAATGATGCTTCTATTGATAAGAAAAAGGATCTTAAACCCCCTGAACCTAAAATTCATGTAGCATGAATAGTAATGCATGCATCCATGGTAATGGGTGAATGCTAATCCATGCCTGGTGAGAGCTCTTACATTCAGTAGTATTACATATTGACAGGTTCAGAAGCTTCAGATTATCTGCTTCACAAAAGTTTTTCATTTAACTTAGAAATTAAAAAAAAAAAAAAAAAAAAAACTCTTGCACAATGTATATGTATGGATTCAAATTATTTTAAGCTCGATTTGGTGGAGCTGCATTATAGGTAGTCATGAAAGCCTGCAAATAGAAGCTGCATGACATGGAAATCATGGGTTCAGACAGTGAGATGAAAGAATTGCAGAATAGGAAATTAATCAGCCTCATAGCTCTGACTAGAGATAGCCACTTGAGCCTTGTGGACAAGGGTAGCCCCCGAGGCCCTCATATGCATCTAGCATCTAGCTGTTCACAACATTAACATGTCCATAACTATAAATAATGACATCTAAAGGCAAGACATAAATTCCCAAACCCATGCAACTAAAACATCATAACCAAAGACCAATCACAATAAGCAACAAACTTAAAATGATCTTTCAAACCTTTTATTTTTAACGTTGTTAAGTAACCAACTCCTCTAAAACCTTAAGGAGTTAGAGAGGGCACTTACAATGTATATCAAGCTTCAACACTCCCCCCTCACGTGTGACCCGGTGACACACGTGGAGAGATTAACAAACATGCCACTTATCGGACATCAACACAGTGCAATTTTTAGCACTCAATAATCCGGGTAATAATATGCAAGCGGAAGGATTCGAACCCCTGACCTTGCGATAACCAGAGCTCTGATACCATGTTAAATAACCAGCTCCTCTAAAACCTTAAGGTGTTAGAAAGGGCACTTACAATGTATATCAAGCTTCAACACATTCATCGTTTAATGATAAACCAGACATATAAATCAGTGAATCCAATTATGAAGAAATGTAACAGCTAATATACCTGTAAGTATTGCTTGATCAACACGCAAATGATCACTTGATATCTCAATCATTCTCATATCTGCTGGTATTTTGCAGCCCACTAGATATCCCACATAGTTTAAAAAGGGAATATTCTCAATTAGTAGAACTCACTTATAATTAAGTTTAAAATCTTTCCAAAACAGAAATGACCAAACCTACCGCTAACTTCAACAATATCCCCAGGGACAAGGTCTGCTGCAGGCAAAATAGAGAAGCAACCTGAAAGAAGAAACCCATATGATATGGTAATAATTCGAATGAACAAACATTTCAGAATCATGTTAAATGTAGAACACCTTAGAATAAGCAATGCTGTCGAATCTAAGCTCGAAAAAGTACAAATGAAAAGTATGCACCTTTTCTAAAGTTGACAAACGAGAAGATGATGACAATACAATCAAACGACTGTCAGTGAACAGAATAGTCGAGATGGATTAACTCAAGACTTCACAACAGAATCAGAATACAGCATGCTCCTAAAGTCTTAACTGATTGTCACTTGCACTTTCCAATTAATCCATCAACGAATGTCAGTTTCAGTCAATTTCCAATATTATCTTTCCTAAATTCAACCCCTTTCAACAAATGAGAGAAAAAAGAAACCGTATAAGGAAAGATGATAGAAACAAATTGAATATCGAGAGACAATATACTTTCTGATACACTAGTCAAAAGGGATGAATCAGGTCCACCTTATACAGATGGTAGACCCAAGGACAATAGCAAAAGAAACAAAACCTTGAAATCCAAAAAAGAATGACTAATTAGTCATTACTGGTCAATACTCATGCAACTAAAAAAGGTGACTTAAGGTGGAGTACACGATGAAATAGCTAGAATTCACGCTTGTTTTGAGTGGTTCCTCTAGTGTTTGCTTACCATTTCGTAAGACAGTAGCCACATCAGCTTGGTACGCCCGTAGCTCCTGCAATGTGACAAGGAAAAAAGGCAACCCATGAGCTACATCAGAAAGAATTCATTTAAGGATTTAAGAAGCGAAAATTATTTTCCAAACAATAACCATTCAAGAAATGTATAGTTAACGCAGAAGAAAATTAAAATCTTGTAGGCATAAACAGGGACAAAGTGTTAATTGCAATCTCGGTATAGTTTGATCTGAACAAGATCACACAAGACATTTCAATTTCAACAATCACGATACACAAGCAAAAGTACGCAGGCAAATAGTGTTATTCTTAGCCCAAGAAAATTGGGTTCTGTGACTTTTGTCCTTTATGGATTATCATTACTAAGCACAGAGGTTAAAGAAAAACACTAAGCTGATTATTCCCTCTGTCCCCAAACGAATCATTTTTCTGGTTTTTCAAAGGAAAAAAGGAAGTTGACTTTCAAATCATTTGAGTGGCCAGTATATTTTGGGTTGGAGAGGATTAAATTGAGCTCAATAATCCTTAAACCTCGAGAACCTTGATAAATTATAACAGAAGCTAATTATCAGGAGCAGCTCCAATAAGTGGAACCAACATGGTAGTGTTGGTATCATCATCTCAATAATACTCCCTCCGTCCCAAAATGATCTTCCCATTTGCCATTTATCATTGTCCCAAAAAATTCTTCCGATTTCTACAATTTGGGCTTAAAAGTGCATAAACAAAACATGGCTGGTGAAGCAAGTGTTCATATCCTTAAAAAATTTGAATAGTCAAATGGGAAGATCATTTTGGATGGAGGGAGTAGTACACAAGCAGTTACAGGACATTACACCAAACTAACCATTTGAAATCACTGTAGTCCAACGGACTTCCAGGAAAGCCACAAAACATTGTAGTTATCATTTCTTATATGGGAGTCCTTTTTCTCTTTCAGTAGGTCAAATCAATCAATATGCAACTCAAATCAACTGAGCCTTTATCCTAACTAGTTGGGACAGCCTACATGAGCCCTTACATTCATTTAACCACACACATGATTTTGGAATTTGGATGCATGCTTATTATTAGTGAAAGATTTAAGCTGGGTCGGGGGCTAGCTACTACAGCTCTATCTGGTCTGGGACCATACATAAGTAACTTCATCACACTTAGCAGGTAAGTATCACTGATAAGGTAACAATAGTTTGGAGCTATCAATATGATTGTTCCTAGACACTCGATCTATATACAAGCATCATGCAAAGAGGAAATAAATATCACACCTTAGCAGAATTTCTACGTAAAGTCAATTCACTTGAGAGGTTTCTGGCATGCACATTTTTAGCATAGCTATGTCCCCGTTTCGGGATAATTGACATGCATGGACAGTGATAATTGCATATATAATCTATACATGTTGTAATAATGTAATGTCGTATGAGCTAGAACTTAAAATCTGTAAGAGAGGAACAGTAAACACAACAATGAGAGAGAATTCAGTAATCAAGTAGCTAAAATAGATGGTGTCTCTGCAACCTACCTCCAACGCCTTTTCAGCATTTGTTTCTGTTATTACTCCAACTGCCGCATTTGCAGCCAGTATCATTAAAATAACCTGTAAATCAACGCATAATATAAGAATATGGATTTAGTAAATTGATTAGTCACACTATGGAAGCAATTTACAATAGCAAAGAAATTAAAAGCTCTGAACTACAGCAACCAATTTACTTTCGTACTAGCAAACACAATGCTTCTATCTACAAAAAAAGCTCAACAGAGTGTGAGAATCAAATGGTCTAGTATACTAGTATTATGCAATAATGCCAACATTACACCTGCACAAACATTTATACTCAATTTATCATAAGTAATATGTTACCTTCAACTTACTATAACAAAGGGGGATAGGCAGATTGCAAAGCCCTGTCACACTTTTTAAAATGCCAAGAGTACCCCTTATTTTAAACTGAAATTAAAAAGCTCTTCTAACAACTCGAACTCAAGACCTTTTAGTCAAGTCAAAACAATGTCTTACCTGCTAATCTATGCACTTGGTGGTAAAAATCCACTATCTTCAAAATGATAATTATGTGTGTGTGTGTGTATAATCTTCTAGAATTATAATAAATTATAAACTGTAAAACCAAAAGCAAAAAAACAGAAGCATATGTGTTGGCCTTTATTACTAGTTATTATAAATTGTCATATCTTAGTGTAAATTGTATATGAGTGATAATTACAATATATGAGCCAAATTAACTAAGTGGTAATGTTCATTCAACCCTTCAAAGAAAACAGTTAAGTAATCAAGAGCCGATAAAAATGAGAGAAAATAAAGTATGGTGCTGGAAAAGGAAGTACAAAAGAGAGGCCAATTTTGAAATATACAAGGAGTAGCGGACTTCTGCAAGGAGCAAATCATGATCTACTCAACTGTTACCTAACCTCAGAGGATTCCTGCCGCCCATATTATCAGTCAGCACACAAAACACATAGAATCAAGTCACCATACTTATGTTGCCACATCAAGCACAATCAGCATGTGGGAAAAAATGTGAAAGCAAAACTAGCAGTTACAAACTCGGGTTTTCCTAGCACATAGATAGACAATAGTTGATGTAAGCTTGACTGAAATGGAAAGATCATATCTTACAGATGGCTCCAGAAACGCTGTCAATCCTGTCTCTCCATTGACCAATGCCAACAAGAAAGAAACAACAGCAGCAGCTATCAAAATCTTAACAAGCAAATCATCAAATTGCTTCAAAACCAATTTCCAGAAGGCAGTACCTGAATTAAGTACAATGCAGTTGCATGTAAGAAAAGAAGCATTAACTTGTAGCATAACAAGTAAGTACTTTCATTACTAATCCAACCCATACACCACAATAAGATAGTTAGAGGTACATCTTTGGTGGTGGAACCAGATGGTAATTTGTCACAAGTAAGAAGAGTAGATATCTATTAAAGCACGGGTCATCTTGTAATGCTTATTGCAACTCCATCATCTATTGAATACTAACCTTAAACTGATCTTCCCATAAGCAGCAAAAGTTTTGTCCATAAACTACTCCCTCCGTCCCATAAAGATTTTCGCGTTTGACTATTCAAACTTTTTAAGGAAATAGACACTTGCTTCACTAGCTATGTTGTGTCTATACACTTTTAACCTCAAATTGTTGAAATGGGAAGAACTTTTTGGGACAATGAAAAATGACAAATGAGAAGATCATTTTGGGACGGAGGGAGTATATTCAAATTCAAATAGGTCACAGGAGCCTACTATAAAATTACTAGTTGATTTGCTTTAACATCGAGCAACTTGCCCGTATCTAACCATTTTAAGTGGTATATAGAACGCTGAAATTATATTAAACTAATATGTTAATTCTTATATTTTGGAAACCGCAGGCTGCCCCTCCAACCCACCCTAGAAAAGAGGGAAGAAGAAGATTACAACCCCCATGCCTGTTTTCCTGTTTTACTAAGCTGTAAACGTTAGAAACCGATTCTAAGTGTATTACGAAACATTGAACACATACTTTTATCATATAAAATACAAATGAGAAGAGAGAAAAGTTGATGACGGTGGCAGTGAGGAGGACATGTGCTTACTTTCCTCTTGAGGCAGCACTGCAACCAAAAAGATGAAAATCCATTAGACATTAGTGAATGGTAAAAAAACTGAAAAGTCACGAGTTTATTAGAAGCTAGCAAAAAAAGTAACATCGTAAATTATAATCATGATGTCACACTTTTAGAAAGCATAGGGTCTCAAAACTGAAAAGCAATTCAAAATATATCCCCCGAACCACAGACTATTTGATATGAGAACTTCAAGCACACACATAACTAAAGTGATTGACTAACTTCTCCAGCTCTGAAACATTACAAACAAGCTAAGTACCAAGCAACAAGATGCACTGTGTTAAATAGAGTTATGAAAGCTACGAACTGCAAAGAGATGGACACCAAAATCTAGATATTCAGTTGTTGCCGCCGTGTATTTTTTTTGTCCTTCAATAAGCTTGCGCAAGCTACTCCAGTTTTTGTTTTACTTACCCTCCTGGACATAATTTAGGCAATGCAGAAGAACCCTTCATGTAACTTAACTTATTATGTAACGAATAATACTATGGGCACAAAAAAATCACAAAATCTTGCTCACAAAATCCTAGGTGTCATGATTTTATTGGTGTTTTTAATTAGAGTGTGGCGGGTCCATTATCGATGCAACCAATAAAATATCTCCACCTCATTTTGTGAGCGAGATTTTGTAACCTTAATTTGTGCCCCTAGCATTGCTCGTATGTAACTACAAACTGGTTGTCACCGAACTAGTGGTCAATCAAATGATGAAGCTTTATAATTCTTCAACCGAATTGTACATGCTCCAGTCATGTCTTCGATATGATATATTCATAAGTCTCAGGTTCCCCAGTGTGATTAACATTCGTTCAGTTACAAGCTAAATAAGACTAAATAGAATAGTCAACCCCTTCGGCCCTTCCTTCCAATAATGATAGAGTAACTATTATCGAAAAGTCATCACATACCACCGTGAACGGTATGGTAGTTCATGCAAAAGTTTAGGTGCATTTGACCGCAAATGACAGCTAAATCAATGCATAAATAAATTCCATTCTTGAAAGAGGGGCTTACCATTTTTGCCATAACGCCTTGCATGTTTTACAACCTGAAAACATTCAGAATAACAAAACGAGTTAAAGCATCAAAAGAGTGAAGTCCATCTCACCAGAAATTCAGAATTGACACTACGAATGAATCAAACTATCCATTATCAGTTATATAGTGGAATAAAGGTACAGTCATAGGTTCATGAAAGTGCGCACCTGAGAGTCTGTAAGCCCTTTCGTCGGGTCAACCTCAAAGAAGTCGAGAACCTGGGTTACAAATTAAAAAGAAGATTGAGAGAATCTCAAAAAAAACAAAAATTCAAATTTGAATTTGAAGAAATTCTTTGGCACCCTCAAATACATAATCCATAAAGATACTTCTTTCCATTGCTTCCTACCTATAATCATATAATTATTCTGTTTCATGTGTCTATAAGTAATGGCAGCATCAGTTGCACTCTAATTATGAAGCACACCCTCTACATAATTATCAACAAAATACAAATAAATAATCACTTTACTCTAATTCTCCCATACATGTCAGGAATTTATACTATGATCCACACAGAAACTGACAAATCAAATTCTTATAAGCAAAAAAAAAAATGTCAACAAGCAATGTCTTGTCTTACGAATCAGGCTCAGCAAAAAAAAAAAAAAAAAAAAAAAAATCAGCAGAATATGCTAATGAACTGGTAATTACCTCTGCGGCAGATCTGGCAAAGGCGTCCTCCATTGAAGAGGACCAGATAATGGATTCGCACTGTCGGTTTCCAACAAATGGGTGTTTTCAATTTCTTACGGCAAATTACAAACGACAGAAATATATTGATATGAAGTTGAATTCGAGTGAGATCTGTCTTCCTGTATATGTGTGTGAACTGAGTAAAGTGACGGTCGTAATTTCCGTTTCTTTCCCGCTGGACAGACGTTGCAGTTAAGCAAGATCAATGATGGCACCTAGGGTTCATGTTGTTGGGGTACTCATCGGGTGGTATGACCGCGTGCTCGACGAGTGTGAGTTGTATGTGCGCGCAACGGCACTTGCTCCCCTTACTTAACGTGGTTTGAGAAGGTTTAAACACGTGCACGCGGGCCCTTGTGCTTGTTATTTCAAGAAATAACAATGTTTAGCTGTTTTCAACCCAGATTTTCATATACACGCGGATTCGATTCGATTTAGACAATGTTTTGTCACATGTTATTTATTGCTTTGAAATTGGTGTTAATTTTAGGGATTTTTTTGTTTTTGATTTTGAAATTGTGAATTGTGGTTGGACTTGGATTGATTTTTGTGCAATTGATACAATTGTTAGTATTTTTTTGCAGTCTTGTTGATTTAGGCATTTTGTTCGTTACAGTTCAAGTTAGGGTTTCACAATTTTGATTTAGTTTTGATTCAATTCAATTGAAATTGGGGTGTTTATTGGGTCGTGAACTATGTAGAAATTGTGTTTTAATTTAGAATAATGTGCATTAATTGTATTATTTTTTATGATTGTTACATATGACACGTGATGATGCTTTTATTGATCAGGTTACTTTGGATCATGTTGTTTTGACATCACATGAGCAACTCATATCATATATTATATGGGCTACACAACTTGTTAGGAGTTTATCATTTCATCATGGTCTGAATCTGCCACAATTCTGGATGAGAGGATGAAGGAAAGATTGAGGTTGATTGGGTTATAAAGAGTGTATACGCTTGGTTATACGAAGTGTATAGGCTGGAAAGAAAAAATAAATATAATTGGATTTTAATTGATGCATTGGTCGAGCGACAGTATCCTGAGGTCCATTCATTACATTTGCATGTTTGTGAGATAACTATCACTTTACATGATATGGGTTTATTGCATGTTGCTTGTAGATGGAGCAGTTGATGCGGATTCAAGTACATTTAAGAAATTGGTGCAGTGGTGTAATTTTGCAACGAGTAGTTAGGTGTCAACCCACCTAAATTTGAGACCGGTGTGGGACGGGGAAGCTCTTTAGAATTAGTACCCCCGGTATGAATCAACACCGAATGAAGCAACGATTGAGTTGATTAATAGGCACACGCGTGCCCACATATTGGATGTCATGGGGTCTTATGTCATTTTTCGATCGCATCACCAACGAGGTGGAGCTGATGTATCTCCACTTCCTAAGATATCAAACGTGTGGGACACTGTAGCTGATGTACTACCACATTGTATTTTCTTTATCGAGAGCTTTGTTTGGGGACTTCCTCACGGATTAGCCAGTGTGCTTGATTATTTGATATTATGCACGTATGATTATTTCAACTTAGCACAAATGTTTAACCTAGTGATAGGCTAAATCGCACACCTACAAATTAAACCTGAACTATGTTCTAAAAATATGTAGCTAGGCCAAGTTCAGAATCGATCAAACGGTTAGTTGTTTACGCAATTGTCACTTAACAAGATTTGGGGACTTTTATAATATTATTAGATCATAAAACATAAATTAAACTACTTATAAGAAAACACAGTAATTAAAGAACACTTTAGATTTGATTTCGTCCCCACCTAATTATTCAACTATCATCGGTATCTCTTTTCACTTTTTACTTTTTACCATGTTCACTTGATCACGAGATTTATTTCGATCTATGTTTCTTCTTTCAAATTAGTTTCTATCAGTGACACATTCACTAGAAACCGTAATCAATAATTAAATCTAACTTGCACAGTCTAAATCAAGAAAATAATTGCTTTAATGATTTAAAGAAACTAAGATCAAGAACGCTTTCTACAATTATTTCACATAAATAATCGTCTAATTTTAATTGTTTCAAATTTTACCATGGTACATGCATAAATCTTAAAGGTGCTACAATGAATTTCTACACTGGCACAGT
Organism: Campanula takesimana; assembly: GCA_026119855.1. Lineage (NCBI taxonomy): Eukaryota > Viridiplantae > Streptophyta > Magnoliopsida > Asterales > Campanulaceae > Campanula > Campanula takesimana. Next base: position 742,488 of record JAOWBW010000591.1, read on the forward strand.
AAATAAAAAATTATAGCAGAAATCAATCACAAGGTTAAATAGGTTGATCAAATCTACAAACTCTAACAATAGATTTAATTTACAAGTAAAATTATGAATATGAATAAAATTGTGAAAAGAAAAATACCTCAAATTTATATATATATATATATAAAAGGATTCAAGATTCAAACCCAAAGCTTGGATTTTAGTTTCTCATCCAAAGCTTTGAAATCTATCTGGAAAAAAAAAAAAAAAACTAGATCTAAAATTGTTGTGAAAGTCTATAATTCAAAATAATGAAATAAAAACCTAATTTAAATACCTATGAAAGTCCTAAACTAATAAAGAATGGAAAATAATAAAGAAACTAAGGAAAATAGGGTCAAAATCACGGTGACACGCGCTCACACGTGCCACCGCTCACACACTACACCGTTCACGCACCCTCCAGACCTCGCACGCGCCTCGGAGAATCTGCCTACACGAGGCGTGCTTGAGTGCACGAATCGTGCGCACAATCCGCCCTCTCTGACTCGTGTATGGAAGTCGCGCAAATCCTGTCGCGTCCCCGGACCCCGCGGGCCCCGGGACCGCGAGCTGGACGTCGACTCTAACGATAAACTCCAAAATACCGAAGTTAAAAATTTCATTTAGCACCAAAAGGTGATGAACCAAAGTTTTACAAAATCGAGTTTGATAAAAAACCAAATACAACTTATCATAAACTTCCACAAGTTTATGCTAACAAGAATACAAATATACAAAAACCTAATGACGTCAATGTTTGGTACAATTATCCCCAAAAGGTTACACATTGATATAATGTAAACCAACCTATACAACTTTCCCCAAAAGAACGGATCCACACTCGACGTCCTCTTTCTCGTGATCAGCGAGACTAATCCTTAGCACCTGGGGGGGGTTAAGGAAAAACAAAGATAAAAGAAACGGGGTGAGATAAATCTCAATAAGTTACTAATGCAACTACATGACATGCTATGATGCAATAAGCAATAAACAATAATAATTATCACGTATCACAAGCATTTATCATATCACAGATATCAGCGGAAATAAACACATAACAAAGGATATAGCCAAGGTTTTCCGAACCGGAACATCCAAATAAAGGATCGCTGCGCAGCTTCAATAATCAACCAATCAACATCTTCATAATGGCATGAAAGCCGAAGAGAAAACCCCGGTACCGGAACCAATAACATAAAAGTGTCACAAGGGACAAGGACCATGACATAAAGTCATGCCCGTTAGCCAGATACATTCACAAAGGAACGCTGACTTATCCTTTCCAAGGCCAATCTGGAGAAGGGGTATAGTAAGGGCAAAACAATGGTCAACATTATAATGGACTTGGCCTTGCCATTATAATCTTTCCCATCGCCCGATGCAACAAATATGCCAGCTGGGCTTCCAAATAAATGCTAAGTAATAATAATTTAGCATGAATGAACAACTTAAGGTTCCAAAGTAGGGAACCATTCCACTTAAATCACCACAAAGGTAAACCAATACAAACCGTGCATCAAAGATGACCACATTCCCAAAATGATACTTAATCAAATTCCATCTCGTATTTATTCACAAATGAATCAAACCCAATCAATAAAGTGTTCCAACAATGACACTCAACACTTACTTAATTTCAAACACAAACTTGATCACAAAGGACTCAATTCTATCACTAGAATGCACTACAATGTTCGCTAAGGTCAACTAGGAGGACACCCAAGAATTGGATCACAACGCATTCTTTAGTCACACAATTTAACAAAATGTGCATTTTTCAGAGACCTGTGCGGCCGCCCACTATGGGTTGTGCGGTCGCCCAAAGTGCCTCAAAACAAGAACAAAAACTCTCAGAAAGATGCGCGGCCGCCCAGTGAGTTTTGTGCGGTCGCACAACATGCCGGAATCGCCAGAAATCGGGAAGAACAACATGGGTTCTTCCATTTTCAACCAAAAACACCCAAAATCTCAACTCCCAACTCATATACTAAAGTGCCAAAACAACTTATGAGTCTAAAAGGACTCCTAAAACAACATTTAACAACCAAAAATCAAGAATCAAACCAACATTCAAGATTTCACCATTTTTGATCAAAAACCCAAATAAATTCCAAATAAATTGAAAACTCATCCAAACTTCAAATATAACACATAAATCATCATATAAGCATAATATGAACATTTTAGCATTTAAATGGGGGAAAGGTAACTTACTTGCAAATTCTCAAAGTTGACGGAATTCAAATCTTTTTGACTCTACGCGATCCTAGCGACGATCTAAACAATGTTCAAGTTTTAAGAAATGAGAGAAGATGAGAGGAAGAAGGAGAAAATGAAGAGAGAAGAAGGAGAAGAAACTTACCCAAAGCTTGGAGAGAGAGGGAGATTTTGTCTGGGAAAAAATGGGGTGGAGTATGGTGAGGGGGAAGGAGGTGAGGGAAGGTGTAGGGAGGGAGTAGGGGGTTTATTTTAAAACTTGCACTTAGGCCCCCTCTCTCACACTACACACACAAACACTACACTCCCTACTAACAATTAAAACTCAACACTTCCACACCAGCCCAAATAACTCGAATAAAATGCTAGGCATAAATATTATAACACATAAGTTGCACACATAATTATTTAAATAAATAATAATTTAAATAAATAAATAAGCAAATAATTTAAATGAAAATCATTTAATTACTAATAAAATAGAGCCTATATTTCGGGTCGTGACAAATCCGCCTGGACTCGTGCTAGGCCACTCGTGTGTTGAAATGGCGCTTGGACTATAGGCCCGCCTTGCTGGTGTGGCTTTTGGTTTGATCCTCCTTCTTCCTTTGCTGGGCCTCTTGATCAATGTTTGGGTTTCTTGATCTGGGCTTATCAATCTTTGGACCTTTTTATTCTAGCCTTCTTTAATTCAATTCCTTGAACATTAATCCATCTTCCATAATTCTTTTAACTTTGTTTTTTCAATATTTTGAGACTAAAATTTCTTTCATAATTAATCTCATCCAGATAAAATATATAAAAATACTAAAATACCTTCCGTATTACAATAAATATCCATAATTAAATAATAGCCTCAAAATACATCAAAACCAATCTAATCTAAATTAAATAAAAATAACTATTTAAGCAAAACCTATGAATTAATAGTATCAAATTTGTCTCATCACCTAGCATCATATAGTATATGTATTTGATTAGATGTGTTTAAATGGCATTGGGCCTGAAAGAGGTTGTTGTATATCGGTCATATAGATTTACGTATGACGACCATATTTTTGGACTGATACGCTATTGAGCTGCAAGTATCCTAGATCAACTTTATCAAGTTCTAATTTGATACTTTCTTACTATTTTAAAGCATAATTACCTATTATCTTAAATTCAAGGCGGAGTTAGAGTGTTATTGTGCCAATTTGTGTTTGCACATATATTATGTGTTGATGTTGTAGTGCTTTGGAGAATCTCACTCTTAATCAAACTAGTGAGTAACCCGTCGGAATTCGACGGGAATAATAAAGTTAATTAATTAAGAAAAACTGATGAAAGGCATTTTCAAACTGAGATAATGGTACGAAATCAAATTAAGTGATCTATATAATACCATATAATTTGCAAGGATATTAAATGATGAAAGATATTTTCAAACTCAGAATATAAGTTCACCATCTCATTTGCAAGGATATAAAGATTCCCGTTTAAGGCCTTAAATAACGTTTTTTTGTTGTTTTAGACCCCGCCTCAATGGGCTTTGCCCTATGACTTTTGTCCGTCTCGCTCCGACGTTCGATTTGATATGCGGTGCGTTCCGCGGTTCATCCGGAGTCAAAAGTTATGACGGTTTCGGCGCACTCGCTGAAATTACTCCAAAAACTTCAACGCCTTAGTGTCCGCATCAATTAGTAATTTAAACCATAAAACATACTTTATTTATAGAATCCTTCATTTTTATTTTTATTTTTATTTTTATTTTTGCAAAATATGTGGCTCGATTTTCTTCACCGAGATATACTGCTACATCACATTTCTTATCTTTAGCCCATATCTTAAAATTCAACTAACTGAATAATTATAATTTTTAATATTTTAATTTAAGATATCCATTATCTTTAGCCTACTAAAATTAAGTAATCATGTTTTCGTAATTTAAGCTCATAAAATATTTGATTTAAAAAAAAAAATCAGTTTTAAAAAACTAAATCATTTCCTGAAATAAGTATTATATAGATTTGCCTATAGAATAATTCCACGTGGATTTACACGTCATAATTTCACGTGGCTTAATGAGAAGGCTTGAAATGTTTTTGCTTTTATATATTATTATATAGATGTGTAGATTTTTATCATTAATTATTAGCTTTAATTTTTTTTCACTAAATAACAAAAAATACAAATTCTCATATAAAAATGAATATGCATGCAAAGTTGACAACATCTACGTCCAAATTAAAGATAACGACTTTTGTCCGTCTCGCTCCGACGTTCGATTTGATATGCGGTGCGTTCCGCGGTTCATCCGGAGTCAAAAGTTATGACGGTTTCGGCGCACTCGCTGAAATTACTCCAAAAACTTCAACGCCTTAGTGTCCGCATCAATTAGTAATTTAAACCATCAAACATACTTTATTTATAGAATCCTTCATTTTTATTTTTATTTTTATTTTTATTTTTTCAAAATATGTGGCTCGATTTTCTTCACCGAGATATACTGCTACATCACATTTCTTATCTTTAGCCCATATCTTAAAATTCAACTAACTGAATAATTATAATTTTTAATATTTTAATTTAAGATATCCATTATCTTTAGCCTACTAAAATTAAGTAATCATGTTTTCGTAATTTAAGCTCAGAAAATATCTGATTTAAAAAAAAATCAGTTTTAAAAAACTAAATCATTTCCTGAAATAAGTATTATATACATTTGCCTATAGGATAATGCCACGTGGATTTCCACGTCATAATTCCAAGTGGCTTAATGAGAAGGCTTGAAATGTTTTTGATTTTATATATTATATAGATGTGTAGATTTTTACCATTAATTATTAGCTTTAATTTTTTTCACTAAATAACAAAAAATACAAATTCTCATATAAAAATGAATATGCATGCAAAGTTGACAACATCTACGTCCAAATTAAAGATAACGACTTCTGTCCGTCTCGCTCCGACGTTCGATTTGATATGCGGTGCGTTCCGCGGTTCATCCGGAGTCAAAAGTTATGACGGTTTCGGCGCACTCGCTGAAATTACTCCAAAAACTTCAACGCCTTAGTGTCCGCATCAATTAGTAATTTAAACCATCAAACATACTTTATTTATAGAATCCTTCATTTTTATTTTTATTTTATTTTTATTTTTGCAAAATATGTGTCTCGATTTTCTTCACCGAAATATACTGCTACATCACATTTCTTATCTTTAGCCCATATCTTAAAATTCAACTAACTGAATGATTATAATTTCTAATATTTTGATTTAAGATATCCATTATCTTTAGCCTACTAAAATTAAGTAATCATGTTTTCGTAATTTAAGCTCATAAAATATTTGATTTAAAAAAAAAATCAGTTTTAAAAAACTAAATCATTTCCTGAAATAAGTATTATATAGATTTGCCTATAGAATAATTCCACGTGGATTTACACGTCATAATTTCACGTGGCTTAATGAGAAGGCTTGAAATGTTTTTGCTTTTATATATTATTATATAGATGTGTAGATTTTTACCATTAATTATTAGCTTTAATTTTTTTTCACTAAATAACAAAAAATACAAATTCTCATATAAAAATGAATATGCATGCAAAGTTGACAACATCTACGTCCAAATTAAAGATAACGACTTTTGTCCGTCTCGCTCCGACGTTCGATTTGATATGCGGTGCGTTCCGCGGTTCATCCGGAGTCAAAAGTTATGACGGTTTCGGCGCACTCGCTGAAATTACTCAAAAAACTTCAACACCTTAGTGTCCGCATCAATTAGTAATTTAAACCATAAAACATACTTTATTTATAGAATCCTTCATTTTTATTTTTATTTTTATTTTTATTTTTGCAAAATATGTGGCTCGATTTTCTTCATCGAGATATACTGCTACATCACATTTCTTATCTTTAGCCCATATCTTAAAATTCAACTAACTGAATAATTATAATTTCTAATATTTTAATTTAAGATATCCATTATCTTTAGCCTACTAAAATTAAGTAATCATGTTTTCGTAATTTAAGCTCAGAAAATATCTGATTTAAAAAAATCAGTTTTAAAAAACTAAATCATTTCCTGAAATAAGTAATATATACATTTGCCTATAGAATAATGCCACGTGGATTCCACGTCATAATTCCAAGTGGCTTAATGAGAAGGCTTGAAATATTTTTGCTTTTATATATTATATAGATGTGTAGATTTTTACCATTAATTATTAGCTTTAATTTTTTTTCACTAAATAACAAAAAATACAAATTCTCATATAAAAATGAATATGCATGCAAAGTTGACAACATCTACGTCCAAATTAAAGATAACGACTTTTGTCCGTCTCGCTCCGACGTTCGATTTGATATGCGGTGCGTTCCGCGGTTCATCCGGAGTCAAAAGTTATGACGGTTTCGGCGCACTCGCTGAAATTACTCCAAAAACTTCAACGCCTTAGTGTCCGCATCAATTAGTAATTTAAACCATCAAACATACTTTATTTATAGAATCCTTCATTTTTATTTTTATTTTTATTTTTATTTTTATTTTTATTTTTATTTTTATTTTTATTTTTATTTTTATTTTTATTTTTATTTTTATTTTTATTTTTATTTTTATTTTTATTTTTATTTTTATTTTTATTTTTATTTTTATTTTTGCAAAATATGTGGCTCGATTTTCTTCACCGAGATATACTGCTACATCACATTTCTTATCTTTAGCCCATATCTTAAAATTCAACTAACTGAATGATTATAATTTCTAATATTTTGATTTAAGATATCCATTATCTTTAGCCTACTAAAATTAAGTAATCATGTTTTCGTAATTTAAGCTCATAAAATATTTGATTTAAAAAAAAATCAGTATTAAAAAACTAAATCATTTCCTGAAATAAGTATTATATAGATTTGCCTATAGAATAATTCCACGTGGATTTCCACGTCATAATTTCACGTGGTTTAATGAGAAGGCTTGAAATGTTTTTGCTTTTATATATTATTATATAGATGTGTAGATTTTTACCATTAATTATTAGCTTTAATTTTTTTTCACTAAATAACAAAAAATACAAATTCTCATATAAAAATGAATATGCATGCAAAGTTGACAACATCTACGTCCAAATTAAAGATAACGACTTTTGTCCGTCTCGCTCCAACGTTCGATTTGATATGCGGTGCGTTCCGCGGTTCATCCGGAGTCAAAAGTTATGACGGTTTCGGCGCACTCGCTGAAATTACTCAAAAAACTTCAACGCCTTAGTGTCCGCATCAATTAGTAATTTAAACCATAAAACATACTTTATTTATAGAATCCTTCTTTTTTATTTTTATTTTTATTTTTGCAAAATATGTGGCTCGATTTTCTTCACCGAGATATACTGCTACATCACATTTCTTATCTTTAGCCCATATCTTAAAATTCAACTAACTGAATAATTATAATTTCTAATATTTTAATTTAAGATATCCATTATCTTTAGCCTACTAAAATTAAGTAATCATGTTTTCGTAATTTAAGCTCAGAAAATATCTGATTTAAAAAAAATCAGTTTTAAAAAACTAAATCATTTCCTGAAATAAGTAATATATACATTTGCCTATAGAATAATGCCACGTGGATTTCCACGTCATAATTCCAAGTGGCTTAATTAGAAGGCTTGAAATGTTTTTGCTTTTATATATTATATAGACTAGGTGGAAGGCATTTAGAGCTTGTTACGCTCCAAAGAGGCCATTCCCTCTTACTAAGATTAAGAAGGCAAATCGTTGTTCTAAGCAGCGAATCTCAACACACATAAATTAAAAATAACCTAATAAAAGTCTAATTCGCTACCCGTAGCAATTAAGCCTAACTCACCACTCGTAGTCGCAGGTGCAAAAAAGTTTGTCATTCAGCCACAAACTACCCATAATAAGCCACATGGAATTCCATGTCATAATTCCATGTGGCATTCTACTTAACAATATCCAATAAAATTGTGACAAGCATGTTAAAATTGCATCATTGTTCAAATTTCAAAGTGCCTAAAATATAGCAACAAAAAAATACATTTTATTTTAAGTCATTTAAGATAAATAATTGAATTATTCACTACATTTATATAAATTATATACAATGAATTGACCCCATTGCCCCTCAACTTTAATCTAATTTAAATCAAGTGTTTCCTAATCCTAACTATTCAATTTTTAGTCATATCATTTTTCTATTCCGTTAGGTCAGTTTTAATTTGCTTGATTAAAACAATTGCTTTAAATTAAAATATAAAATAAATAGCTAAGAAAAAATAGTCCACACATTCAATATAAGAACCATATGTTATCATAATATTTGAATTTTAATAAGCTCCTTTCTATAAATAAGTAAACAATTTATATAAAATATAAAATATTTATCAAAATAACAATCCACACATTCAATATAAGAATCATACGTTATCGAAAGTTCAATAGTCTCAACTTATGGAACTGGGATTTTGTGAGAAAAATTCCGCACAATTTGAAGTTCATTTATTTTTTTAATCTCAGTACTTAAAGATATATAATCCTATATGGCTAATCCCAACAATTTATTTCTTGAATTTGTGATTTGTAGGCTTTAAAAATATTTTGTATCACCTTATAAAATGATATTTTATTCATCCAATAAAATTGTGCATCGATTTAGTCAATTTGACTAAATTAGGATTAAAAATCTATAAAGCTTAATTATTCTCATAATTTTTTATGTCGTTATAATGATGCATCAATTAAAAGTTTTAGAATTTTATGCGTATAAATGTAATTTCTATAATATTTTAACTTTAACTTTCAAAATTACATGCATATTATTAAAATTTTATTGCTTTCACCGTAAAAAAATGTTTATTTTTTATTTAGAGGACATTTTAATTGACTTTCCTTTTAAAAGTTAATGATGAAGATGAATAATATTTAGGGATGATTAGAAAATAGACATACTTTTGTGGAAAAATATTTTAAAAATAAATACATCTTGGAACAAAAGGAAATGTAATTTTAATTGTCAATTTTATTCAAATAAACTTAAATAATCATTTTTTTTCAAAAAAAAAAGATAGGTATCATTAGCAAGCACACGAATAAAAAGGATTGCAACCACAACAACGGAGGCTCATGATCACTATACTAACATAATGTGACATTCGCACTACAGCTGCAAATGAACTACTCTTTTCGTCCCAAACTAATCGTTACTAAAAGCGACTGCACGGGGATTAAGAAAATATGTTGGAAAAGCAAATATTGTGAGTGAGTAGGAGAGACAAAATGAGTTAGTGGATAGTTGTTGTGAGTGGGTAGGAGAGATAAAATTGAACATTTTGGGTAAGTAGCAATTAGTATGGGACGCCCAAATTGGTAATAAGTAGCGATTAGTTTGGGACGAGGAAGTATTCGAAGAAAATGAAGATTTTCAAAAAGCCACTCAAATCCTAATAATCACTTCCTCTTCCTCCGATCCCTTGTGTTTAGCCCAAAAAAATTTTTCAAAATATTCTATAGTCTGAGACTTTATTAATTTTTATTGTCTCTTGCTAAGCACCAATGTTCAAACCACTCCCCCAACCAAAGAAATTATAGTTAAAAACTAGATCTAAAAAATGTTCGCGACGGGTAAGGTGAGTGAGAAGGAAGGAGCATGAGACAAAAATTGGAAGGGGAAGGAAGAAGAAGAAACAATAGTAAAGGTTTTTCAGAATTTTAAAAATTATGACTTCAAATTAAGACACGCTATTCTCACATATATTAACAAATATGTAACAATCATCACATAAAATATGTAGTTCAAGTGAAGGAAAGAAACTTGATTTTCAGTCGAATGGGGATTATTTTTCTTTCTTTTTCTATTTGTTAGTGATGGTGGAGGGAGGACGAACGGAGAGAAACTTAATTTATGCATTTTCTGTATTCATTTACTCTATATTTTTTAAGTAATTTTTATGCACCATCGATTATCGACGGGCTACTACCTAGTATCTATTAAAAGAAAAAATGAGAACAAAATTAAAAAAACTTGTTGGACACAATTATTTATACGATACCACATTTTTTTTAGAATGGATGAGTAATACTGTTTGATAAGTTTAATTTGTATGTGCTTTCTTCAAACTAGCATAACACCCGTGCTTCGCACGGGGTCTCTAGTATCGTATGGGTCATTTAGAAATTTATATACTTCCTCCGTCTCAAAATAATCTTCTCATTTGCCATTTCTCATTGTCCCAAAAAGTTTTTTCACATTTTCACAATTTAGGCTTAAAAGTTTATAAACAAAACATGGCTAGTGAAGCGAGTATTCATATCCTTAAAATGTTTGAATAGTCAAACGCGAAGATCATTATGGGACGGAGGGAGTATATGAAAGGTATTTTATTTGTAAATGATTAATTAGAAAGATAGATACTATAAAATCATAATCTTTCAGTAACCAATTACATATTTATAAGGCAAAACTGCATAAAAAATCACTCAACTATGACCAGTTTGGGTATTTAGTCACTAAACTAATTTCCTTTTGAAACAACGCATCTAACTTATTTATTTTTGCATCCATAGTCACTATCACTAACCCCGTTAGTTTTTTGGCGTTAAATAGTCATGTGCCAATGCACATGACTTTTTTCAAGGGTATTTTAGGTAGTTCGCTTTAAACTAGAATATAAAGGTTAAACTTGTTTCAAATAAGCCCTGACCAATTGTTTTTCACCACTTTAGCTATTGATGTTAAAAAAAAAAAATTAAGTCATTTTTTCATTTATAATGTATGTATTTAGTTTGTTAACTTTATCACCAACACACCCACCATCTCACCATCACCACCACCACCTTTCAGCCGCCATCAACAACCACCGGCTCACTCAATAGATCCATTGCAAAACCACCACCATGGCATTCAAAAATTGGACAATTTCCCCTTTTTTTTCACTCAGACGCGTTTCGTTTCCCGTTCAAATTCCACCCACGAGAAAACCCAACTGGTATAAATTCACAACCCCACCCCTCTCTCATTTCTGTACTCAATTTGAATTCAACCAAATTGACATAAAAATTCTCAAACATTTTATACATAAATAGATAATTACCTTTTGACCAGATGAAAATGGTGGATTTGGATTGGAAAGCGAAAATGGTGTCTTCTGATATTCCAAACAAATCTCCCAGGCTTTCTAATAAGCTTTCCGTTTTTGTCCCACCGCCGGTACGGGTTGCTGAATTGGCTCTGGCTTCTGATTCCGACTGTTCGGATTACGAGAATTACCTTAGGCTTCCTGACTTGAAGAAGCTTTGGAGCTGCCAGGAGTTTCCGGGTTGGAGAAATGAATCGGTTTTGAAACCTGCTTTACACAGGCTTTGGAAATCACGTTCCGGTTTGTTTCTATTGCGTTGGGTGATCCTAGACCGTATGCTAACCGGGGGAGTTGCAGAATGAAGAAGAAGAAAGGGGAGGGGTGTTTTTCTTACTTTTTTTTTTTCATTTTAAACCCTAAACTTTGTTTTTTCACTCATTAAGCCGGACAATTTGTTTCCCCTTCTTTTAATCAAACTACCTGAACTACCCTTTAAAATGTTGTTACATGCATTGCACATGATGATTTAACGGAAAAAAACTGATGGAGTTAGTGATAGTGACTATGGATGCAAAAATAAATAAGTTGGATGTGTTGTTTCAAAAGGAAATTAGTTTAGTGACCAAATACCAAAACTGGTCATAGTTGAGTGGTTTTTGATGCAGTTTTGCCAATTTATAAATATGAGGATGACTATAAGAACTTTATTTATACAATCAATATGATATTTATAATCAAAAATTTATAAATTTATTAAAACATGTTGAATAATTATCTTTTTAAGTATGTAATGACAAAATGAATAATTAAGTATTGCCTTTGAGTAAATTAATAATTAAAAAATTTTAAATTGAATAAAACTACATAAAAACTTGTAATTGAAAATAGTTATGGAATTCATATAATTTAGTAACGCTGGATTTGGATTTGTGGATTTCTAACTATTAGTACTTTTTTAGAGTTTTGATTTTCTAGAAAAAGTATGGTTTATCTTAATGATGCTATAATTGGTGCTTTTGAATGATTATACAACGATTTTTTTGTACATTTAATTTAATCAGTATAGGTTTTATAATATAATTATGTTATTTTTATTTATTTGATATTGTAATACAAATGTACTGATCTTTTAATGTATGTAGAATTATATTGAGATAAAGATAATGATAATGATAATGATAATGATAATGGAGGTCCTTGGTTTATGTGTTTATGAATAACGATGCTTCTATGGTTTTGTGGTTGTAGTCATAGGCATGCTGACACTAACACATTTCATGAAGACATATTAAGCTATAAGTGTGTGAGACCACATGTGTCATAGTTAACTTAATTTATTTTTTTTGGTTTTCTGAGGACTATATTTAAATTGCAAATAACTTGTTCTAAGTATTTGTAGGGATATAATAATATTTTTTTAATAGTTCCCACAACAAAATAAATTTAAAAAAAAAACATTTCAGCGAGGTGAGTATATTTGCTTCAAATCAATGCATATGTTATGTTTATGAGATGTTAATACAGTACTTTATTATTCAACATTCAATGTTCAAATTATTCTTACTTGGACCTTCACAAAAACAAATATATTTTTTTCTTTTGCAGCAGTTGGAACTTTTTACTTACAATTGGGCAGCTTAAAAAGTTTTCCTGCACTTTGGTAAACCAAACAAATAGCTTTTTAAGGAGCATCTTTTCATCAGTCAAATTAAAAAACTTTCAGATTTCCAAGTTATATTCATTGTCTTACATTTATTCAACCATTTTATTGTAAGAATTAACTTCAGGAGCTTTTCGAGTGCCAACACTGTCAAACGAAAAATTCTAGATAATTAGGATGATCATTGTATAAGGGGCCAAAAAGTTGGATACTCACTCTTCACTTTATTGGCGTTTTTAAATGCTATTCACTTTCAAACAAAAAAATTTTGTTTAATAAAAAAATATGATAGAATTGAATAAAAAAACAAAGTAACTTATCAATTACTAATGTACATTTATTGTTTATAGTTATAAATTAAGAAAACTATGTTGTTATAAAGAGTGAATGAAGGTAAAAGTAATAAATAGATATATTTTAATGCTTAGAAATTTGTTTAGTCTCTTGAAGTAATGTCCTAATAACGTACCTTTAACTTATTTCAATGTATTTGTTACTAATGCATATACAGAGTAATATTGTCTTAATAAAGATCAATATATATATATAATGTAATATATAAGAGTAGATATACCCATTAGTTGTAATTGAATATTGTGAACAATAGTAGTTGAAATGTATTTAATCACCCTTTGTATTCAGTTAACATTCATTATTACATACATAATGTTGAGCATTACTACTCAATAATATATAGTGAATATGTCCATTCACATACCCTTTGTTAATGATTAGTACTATCAACTAAGTAGGAGGAGCACAAAGGTCATGGTGGGGCATCTCCAATCTGACGTGGGAAGCTAAGAATGCAAATAAACCAAGAATAAGATGAGGTGTCATTCCTATAATGAGTTTCACCCACTTTAAAATACCATAGGTATAGATTTAGTATTCAATTTGTACTTTTAAAATTAACAACAAAAACGTTTTTAAAAAATTGGTTTCAACACGTGAATGATTGAAAAAATATTTATCATTCATGGGTTTGGTGCTACGTATTCCGATATGATGAATAAGAGAATACTTCATCTGTCCCACTTGAATTATAACAAATTTATACGTTGGATGTCCCATTCGAATTAGGACAATAAAAAAATGAAAGTGTTTTATTTAACGAGACTAACATTCACACTAACAACAACTTTCCACTCATTATTCTCTACCCCGATTTATCTCTTCTAGTTCACTTTTCATACTCACAACACCTACTCCACTAACACTTGTTCTTTAATCCCCGTGATCAGCCAAAATGCTAATTTGGGTAGAACAGAGGGAGTATATAATAAAGGAAAATAAATAAATAAAATAAAACTCATTCATAAGTCAGTCAAATTACATTGCATGTATGAAACTACTTGGCGTATAATAAAAAAAGAAACAAGGGAAATGTACACCATCCGTTTTAAAATAATTTTATATTGTCAACATTTTTTCTAAAATATGTATCAGTTTTGTGTATTAACTGTATCATTCTAAAACCATACTAAGTTTATTTTCTTACTAGCGGGTAACCCGTGCTTTGCACGGGAAACCAATACTATGTCTTAAAAAATATTTTAACTATAGTTAACTAATATAGTAATCATCATTTTAACTAATACTATTAATAATAAAAATTAATGTATATGATTACTATTATTATAATAACTATTATAATTAATTAATACTATTGATAGTAATAGTTAATATATATTAATAGGAATGATTAATCTATATAATAATAATTATTAATATAATTATTATAATAAAATAATATTATTAATTGTAATAGTTAATTGATATAGTAACTATTATGATTAATTAATATTAAAAATTAATATTCTAACTTATAAAATAACTATTATAATTAACTAATACTAATAATAATAATAGTTAATGTATGTAGCCTATTATAGTTAACCAATACTATCAATAGTAAAAATAACTTATAAACTAACTATTATGGTTAACTAATACTATTAATAGTAATAATTAACTTATATATAGTAACTATTATAGTTAACTAATACTATTAATAGTAATAGTTAACTAATATAGTAACTATTATAGTTAACCAATACTATTAATAGTAATATTTAACTTGTATTGTAACTAATATTGTTAACTAATACTATTAATAGTAATGGTTAACTTATACTATTAATAGTAATAGTTAACTTATACTATTAATAGTAATAGTTAACTTATACTATTAATAGTAATAGTTAACTCATATAATTACTAATATGATTAACTAATAGTATTAGCTAAGAATGAGAATATCAAAAGTCATTACATTTTAGGATGATGTTGATGTGGCTTCTCCAAATTCAAGCTTTTACTAAAACATGTACACATGTCAAACCACAACTCTCCTTACCAACTTTAATATATATATATATATATATATATATATATATATATATATATATATAATAGATTTAGAAACACAATATTATTTTTAAACGAAGTAAATGGAGAAGTGTAATATTTATTATGGTACAAGTGGAATACATTTTAATTATATCTAATACTAATATAAAAATATTACAACAAAAATACATTAACAGAACATTCAAACAAGTTTTTATTTTTCATATTTATTGTATGAAAAATACCTCACTTAGTCAAGTTGTGTAGTAGTGATCACTAACAATTACTCCATCCCATAAACCTCTCCAAACTTCTATCATCTTCAAACTTCTTCTCCTTCATACAATTCTTTGAAGTAGTTAATAAAAGATTTTAAATCTCCTAAATTAAACATGAATCATTTAATATTAAATGATTAATGTTTAATTTAGGAATGATCTATTATTTTTTCATAATAAAGATGTATTTTTTCTTAGTTTTAAATTTGGGTTTCTTCCCTTATGTGGAGGCTCTTGTTTCCCCTCCATTATTGAGGGTCTATAATCTCCCTCCATTGTTGAGGGCATATGATCTCCTTCATTTGCTGAGGGCCTATGATTTCACTCATTTGTTGAGGGATTTTATGTTATTTATGTGTTATATTTGTTGTTCCTTTGAAATTTTCTTTTGCTCATCTCAATCAAATATCCGCCGTGAATTTGAAGTATATGAAGATTAAAGGAGATCGAAACCGTGCATTGTATTTCACTATCAGTAGGATATATATACAACCATCCTAAACTAAGTCAACTATTATCATGCCTAATATTAAGGATCTAGAATATTTACAATAATTCAAATATATGTTATAGCTAAGGATAAAGGATACAAAACAATACAAGTCCGGACCAGAAGAAGGAGCTGGAGAATGTTTTTGGGCCGGAGAAGCAGATTGGGCTGGAGGAGCGGATTGGGCCGGGGCCAGTGGGGCACACGGCTGGATGATAGGAACAGAAGATGGGCCAGATGATGAATGGGCCATTTGTTGGTAAAAAGGGTAGGGAGTATCATCAAGAAAAGAATAGTCCTGGACTGGAGCATCAGAGGACTTATTTTGAGCAAACGAAAATTTTGTTTCATCAAACAGAACGTGACGAGAGATAAAGATTTTATTTGTGGAGAGATCGTAACATTTGTAGCCCCTATGATTTGGTGGGAACCCCAAGAATACACAGGGATTGGAACGGGAATGTAATTTGTGAATAGTAGAGGAAGGAATAAGAGGATAACACAAGCACCCAAAAACCCGTAAGTGTGTATATGTAGGAACCCGAGAATAGAGAACTTGCGTAGGTGTCAAGTTGTTGAGTTGTTTGTGGGGAATAATATTTAAGAGATAGGTAGC
This sequence comes from Campanula takesimana, assembly GCA_026119855.1. Classification (NCBI taxonomy): domain Eukaryota; kingdom Viridiplantae; phylum Streptophyta; class Magnoliopsida; order Asterales; family Campanulaceae; genus Campanula; species Campanula takesimana. The sequence goes on from JAOWBW010000591.1 coordinate 759,184, forward strand.
CATGGCCAACGCATGGTGCCAAAAATGAGCCGGCATGGAAGAGTGAGCAAGAAGAGTTGGAACTAAATTATTGATAGTTCGTATTTTACGTTCAGCCTTACCATTTTGAGGAGAGGTATAGGGGCAAGACAGACGAAAAACCATGCCATTAGTGTGACAAAAATTATGAAATTGAATGTTGTCAAATTCTTTCCCATTATCACATTGAAAAGTTTTAATTGGTCGTTCAAATTGGGTTTGAATTAGACGACTGAAGGAGAGAAAAATAGAGAAGACTTGAGATTTATGTCCCAAGGGATATGTCCATAAGAAATCAGAGTAGTCATCGACCATTAGAATGTAATATTTATGACCAGCGGAACTAGGAACCGGTGAGGTCCAAAGATCATTGTGAACAATATCAAAAGGCATATAAGTGCAAGACAGAGACGGAGAAAAAGGCAATTTAACATGTTTCCCAAACACACAAGAGGAACAAATACCATTTATTGATTTAGGTTCACAACTAATAAATTTAGAATTGCAAATGGAGCGAAAAACAGGGGCTCCAGGATGACCTAAACGGTCATGCCATAACTTAGGACTTAAAGCGGTAAAACTAGATTGAATGGAGTCGGAAGAGCTGGAATTGGTTGTAATAGGGTATAGATCACCGGTGCTATCACATCTCAGAATGGGAGTTCCTGTCCGGATATCCTTCACAGAGAAACCAAATGGGTCAAATTCAACAGAGACGTGATTATCAGTAGTAAAACGACGGACAGATACAAGATTTTTAATCAAGTTCGGAGCATGCAACATATTGGTTAATTTTAGAGGAGGAAAAGGAGGAGAAAGGGAGTATTGTCCGTACCCATGGATAGGAATTTTATGACCAGTGCCAACTAAAATAGATTTATTTTGACTGCTCAAATTAAAATAAGACGATGGCATACCTTAAGAACCCGTCATGTGAGAAGTGGCGCCGGTGTCCATGTAAAGTGTCTCATCAGGTGCACGCAAAGTCATCGTGTGCATTGCCGATTCAATATCCATCGGCATGAAGGATGAGGACTCAGCCACTGGAAGAGCATAAGCCGTGTATGCTTGGGCAGGCTTAGAACCCAAGACACCCCTAGTGGTGTGATTACTGTTAGGAGGAGCTGTGGGATAAGGACACGGTGGAGGGGCAAAGCCAGGCGGAGGGGGAGTCCAGGCAGCCGGATAGTGCCACCAGGAAGGAGACGGCTGCCAAGCACGATTAGTACCAGGAGTAGACGAGCCCCGATAATTATTTTGTCCTATAACACGACCATCCTGATTCTTGCCCCTTGGAGTTGCCTTGGTTATGTCCGTTCCCATTGGTCTTCCGTCAACGACCCCCGGATTGACGACCATGTCCTTGATTTTCATCAACCCGATCATCATTCACCCGATGAGTTGCAACCAAACCTGCGCCAGAAGCCGCTGCCACCATGCTTGCCTGTTTCTGCTTGCGGGTTTCTTCCATGATCAACCTGGATCGGGCCTCATAAAACGCTGGTAGCGGGTTACTTTGTTGAAGAAAGGTCGCCACACTATCATATCCTTCCGGTAACCCAGTAATCAATTGAAGAACCATACGGTTGTTAGAAACCGGGGCTCCAACATTCGCAAGTTGATCCGCCAATACCTTAAGTTCCTTGCAATAATCAGAAACATTCGAAAAATCATCAAGACGGACTTGGGAGAATTGATTCTCCAAATACACCGCCCTGGAAATTTTATTATCCTGAAAAATGCCTTGCAGCCGCTCCCATTGCTAATGTGCCGTGGCATTTGGTTCCAATATAGTATGAAGGAGATCATTAGAGATCGTCCCGTAGATCCACTGCAAAACGATGGCATCTAAACGTGACCACAGAACCTCATCACGAGTGGGTGCAAGCTCATACTCTTTTTCCTTAACAGGAGGGGGAATGATGTGGTCGATCACAAGAAAGACACGACAGTGGATGCGAAACAACTCAGCCCAAGAAGCATACTGTCCCTTCTCTATCTCAGGAACTAAAGGCAGGAAGTTCTTGATATTAGTGACATTGAAGGCCGGGTGGAACTTGAGTTGTTCAGCCATGAAAAAAAAAAGAAATAGAGAGAAGAAAATATGGATCATCAAGCTGATACCATAAAGGAGATAGAAACCGTGCTTTGTATTTCACTATCAGTAGGATATATATACAACCATCCTAAACTAAGTCAACTATTGTCATGCCTAATATTAAGGATCTAGAATATTTACAATAATTCAAATATATGCTATGGCTAAGGATAGAGGATACAAAACAATACAAATACTTCTGTTATGAATATGGATCACGGTTGATATGGGAGAATCCCATAATCGCTATCAAAGATGAACATTGCGGTGGATTCAAAGGTTGTTTTGGATGGAGTGCTCTCATATTCACATGGATCTTCTATGTCAGACAACCTTCTTCATGGATATAGGGACATACTTAATGCAATTTTTTCTCTCTATAAATTTGGATCGTCAAACGACAAATGTTATAGCCGATGTTGTTTGTAGGTCTTCTTTTGTTAACGGAAGTCCTACCACTTGGGTTGAGCATCCATTTCATGTGGATTGCCAACTCCAAACTTTGTATGTTTATGTTTATGTTTATTAATAAAAGCTTGTTGTTTGCTTAAAAAAAAACAATTACTCCATCCGCTTTTGTCTTAGTTATTTAAAAAAATGTCACCATGCTTTCTATAAGCACGTTTTTCCAAATCTCTTAGGAAAAACACTTTTTCCCCCCAAAAATGTTTACCTATGTTTTTTTTTTCATTTTTTCACATCCTTCAAAAAAGGAAATAAAAATAAAAAGGTTACCTGGCCAACCGGGTCGGATACAAACCGTGAACCGTTCCGGTTTCTGACTGCGCTTAAACCCTTGCATCAATAGAAAACCTAGACTTCTTTTCAGCATCGCCTACTTTGGCATGCTTCGTCCCCTCCTTCAGTACACACTCATACGCTTGCCGTTCCATCCCCAGCTCTACCAAATATCCGCATAGTGTCTTCTGCCGGCGCATAATCCATCTCCGGAGATGGTGGAAGTCTACCGGAGCAGCTCAGTCGACTGGAAGCCATCACCAGTCGTTGCCCTAGCAACCAGCGCCGACGATTCTCAGGTTGCTGCCGCTCGTGAAGACGGTTCCCTAGAGATTTGGCTAGTCTCTCCTGGTGCTGTTGGTTGGCACTGCCAACTCGTATGATTTGTTCTCTACTTTTATTTTTTATTTTTAATTCAGCTGTTAGTAATTGGAAGGAAAAGAGGCCTTTTTTTGTTGTTGTTTTGATTTTATTGATTTGTTGTGCAGACGATACATGGAAACCCTAATTCGAGGGTTTCGTCACTCGTCTGGTGCCGTTCAGGTTCAGGTGGGTCTGGACCCGGTAGGTTGTTTTCTTCGAGGCTTGATGGGTCAGTTTCAGAGTGGGACCTTTTTGATTTGACCGAAAAGGTGCGTCAAATGTTTGTGTATACAAGTATGTATATACATTGGAAGCTCGATGTACTACCTCAGTCCAAAAATGAAAGCCCGAATTTGTAAGTTTAGGCATTCATTTTGGGACGGAGGTACTATAATATTTTGATATGATATCTATGAGATAAAAGTTCTGTAGACTTGTGCATCTTTAATATACATTGCAGGTTTTGCTAAAATTCCATGGTTACGAACTACTAGTATTTGAAAAGGCACTCATTAGGATGATCATATAGAGAAAAACCCATGTTTGTTTCTATTTATATTGTTGAAAATGCTAAAACAAGTGGAGAAATGGGAGAACATGTGGTAACGAAAGGATAATGCTATTTCTGATATTGCTGATCATTGCTGCTGATCATCTTTGCATATCGTTATAAAAGAGAGGTGGTGTAATTGGATTTTTTCGCCTGTCTTATGGAGGTTAGATAGCCCATGTACTAGACTACATGCCGGATGTCAACGATAGTGCAGCTGAGGATGGATGCAGGAGTTATGTAAGAGTGGTCATAAACGTTTTGTCCTAGCAGAGGAACATAATAGTAATATACATATTTATTGCCAATTATTTTATATTGAAGATGATTTGGCAGCAAAGCCTTATGGTTTACAATGAAACAACACTGTGTTTATACTCTTTGGAATCAGGAAATACTACTCCCTCTATCACGAAATAAATGTCACAGTTGACAAGTCAACATTTTAAAGATATTTTTTATGTTTCCCAAACTGTCTCAGCTTTTCAAATACTTCGCTCAGTTGTATCAAGATATAAAAAGCACGTGTCAAACGAAAACCAGTAATCTGCTTATTGCTCCTATGGAGAATAGGGCAGTAATAATTGATTAGGAAAGCTTTAATTAACTTGAATCATGCACTTTCATTTGATTGAAAAACCATCAAGCATTCTATCGAGTGTTGTAATCAAGTTGGCGCAATAAGATAATCTACCGAGCTGGGTGAATACTAGTTATGTGTGTTTAGCAGCTCCAAGGCTAAGAAAGGGCTGTTTAGTCACATCATCACACTTGATATGCTATTTTTAGAAATGCGACATTTATTTTGGGATGAACCAAAATAGAAAGTGAGACATTTATTTTCGGATGGAGGGAGTATGAATGATTGCTCTTGTGTATTATGGAGAACTTTTCCAAGGGAAGAATAAAATCTATTTTTTTCTTCACGGGATCGAATTAGTTTTTCCATAGGGAAATTTCTGAATACTCCCAAATTCCTTTCATTGATGCGCTTCCATTATCGCTTATGTTTTTTGTTTTGTTTCTTTCGCTAATTAGTTTGTTTCTGCAGATTGTTGTAGATTCAATCGGTGTCTCCATCTGGCAGATGGCTGCTGCCCCAAGGACTATTTCACAGATTCGTCCGAAGCAAGATAGTGGTTATACTGAGAATGGACATGCTATTAATAAGTCTGTTGGGGGCGCTGTTGATGCTGAGGGCGGATCCAGCGAAAGTGATAGTGATGATGAATTGCTTGACCTACGTGAAAAACTGACTGATGAAGATACACGTGTAGCTATAGCTTGCGACGATGGTTGCGTACGAATATATAATATATCAGATTCGGATCAAGTATCTTACAGCAGATCTTTGCCGAGGGTCAGTGGTGAGACAGCTGCACCCTTATTCAAGTTACCTATATTGGGCTTATTCCTTGTGTTTTGAATTTTTTCCCTTTTGTTTTGCAGGACGTGTATTAAGTGTGACTTGGGCTCCTGATTCGTCGATGATATATTCAGGAAGTAGCGATGGGTATGTATGACTCCTGCGGTTGCATATCTGCTTGTTGATAATTCTATATATACACTGGAATTTGTCAGCGTCATGCTCTTATTGTGGGAGATATAGTTTTCAGTTTCTCAGCTCAATTTTTGAATTTTTCAGGTTTATTAGGTGCTGGGACGCTAAATTGACTCATGAGGTCTATAGAATTACGGTTGGGCTTGGAGGATCGGGTAGCGGTCCAGAACTTTGTGTATGGTCTTTACTGGCTCTTAGGTAAGGCCTGAGTTTTTTCTGCATGGGCTGTATGTGAAACAGTGGTTGCATTTATCTTGATTACGACTCAATTCTGTCTGTATGTTTCAGATGTGGTACACTTGTAAGTGGGGATAGTACTGGCAGTGTTCAATTCTGGGATAGTAAACATGGAACCCTTCTGCAGGCACATTCCTGCCACAAGGGCGATGTCACTTCTTTGACAGCTGTTCCTAGCCATAACAGGGTGTTTTCCGCTGGATCAGATGGTCAGGTGCGAAAACTTAATATTTTGTGATACGGAACCTTGTGTTTTCACTTCAACATTTGGGCATAAATATTGGACACATTTACTATGTTGTGTTGGTTGTGTGCTTTAATTATTTGAAGCAATACAGGCTCGAGAAGATGTTATACAGGTGTTGATATTCTTGAGTTGAGGACCTAACTGACTTTTGATACAAGATAATTAGGACTTTGCACCTTGTTGATTATTGATTGATGCGAGCAACTGGAAAACAATTTTGATGTTAGAGTCATCTTAAAGCTTTATTGCGGTGTAAGCTTTTGTTTGTTAAGCTAGTTGTAATGTATGATTGAGTGGAAACTTCAAATAGTATGAGAACACGAACAAGATTTGTGCTGGCAAGCATCTGGGGAACTTGTATATGCTCATGTCCAGCTTAAGCCACAATGATTTGAAGTTTGAACAAATTAATTTCAGTTAAGTCATATCTGTCTCCAAACAATTCTGTTGATGAAGGCAGTCATTGGGAAATGTACCTGACTCATTGATGATGCTGTTCGATGATAAGTCTTGCCAAGGTTCGCACAAAAGCTGACATTTTCATCTCACAAACTTTTCAACAGCAGAAGAGAAAGTGTATCCTGAACTTTCAATCTCGTGTTCACCATGATTTGTACTTAATCTCGTGTTACACTGGCCATCAGCAAAATTAGAGACTTAAAATTTATTCAATGCATGTGAAGATATATTACAAGGTTTTACATGCTCATTTTTGGTGGAAGGAAATAGATTTTTGAGGTTAAGTACCATTTTCCATACTTTCATACTGATCAATATAACGGTAAACCTCCATGTTTCATAAGGTTATGGATTTCATTAATGATAGGGTTAAATATAGCAACAAGAATCCGGTGGCGAAAAGTTGCTGTTGCATTTCATTATTTCTTCTGAGCGCTCCCTCGAAAAATTGCGCAAGCCAGACTTAGTAAGGGAAGTATTCAAATGTGAAGTAAGAGGCAAATTCCATAGGAGCTTTTGACCCAATGGGGCCTGAGTTTTTTCATGTATCACACCAGGTTTCTTTTGCAGATCACAATTTTACTTTTTCTTGAGCCAGAAACTGGCTAAGGTGTGTGGACAATAAGGTGTAACATTCAGTTGTAATGGTCGTGTCGCAGCACAAAGTATAGAACAGGTTGCTTTTTATGTATTGTTTTCTTGATAAGGTTTTATATGTACTGTTTAACCTGCAGTGCTGTGCACTGGCGGAGCCAAGGCTTAGGTTATCGGGACAGCTGCCCTGTGATGCTCGGACTCTCCAATTTACCTCGCCGTACCCGTGTCGACAGGACACAACATGGGTGTGGGTACGGGTGTGGCTATTTTACACTACATTTGGTGTAAAATCTTAGAATTTTGAAGGATCCGACACTCGGATCCGTATCCGTGTTAGACACTCGTATCCGAGTGCGAGCATCATAGCAGCTGCCCCCATTTATATTTTGAAATGCACTAATTTAGCACCAGACAATGTTAAAATATAGTTTTTTACCTTTAAAATCAACATTCTGCCCTCCTTTGCAGTAAGAAAACATAACATTATATTATAATTTTGGCTCCCTTTAAACTAAATTCAGGTATTAGATTATAATATTTCATATACAAATAATCTTTCCCCCACTAAAAAAATTAATTCTCGCTCCGCCACTGGTGCTGTGTCGAATATCTGCTGTCTATCTGGACCTTTTTTCATCAGCATATTGTTCTATATACCTTGCCGCCTTCTGTCTCTTATCTGCTTTTGCACTTGTTTGCTTTTAAATTATTGTGCAAGGTATCCTATGATCTCACGCGCTGATGCGTGGTTCACTTTGTTTTGCAGGTTATACTATATAAGCTCTCCGGTGATGTCATTGGGTCTGATGATGAGAAGTCTTCTTCCGATGTGATCAAGAAATGGGTCTATGTTGGTTATGTTAGAGCTCATACGCATGATGTGAGAAGCTTGACTATAGCTGTACCCATTAGTCGAGAAGGTTAGCGCGGTTTTTGATAAACTTCATATTGATTTTTTGTGGCAATTATTTTATCACTTTTATATTGTTTTTCGCCATGCCTTAGTTTCTTCTACACTTGTCTCGATTTACAGATCTGATGCCTGATGAGAAGGTAAAAAGAGTTCGTGGTAGGGAGAAGCCCCTTGATTTTAGTTACAATAAGTGGGCTCATGTCGGTGTCCCCATGCTTATATCAGCTGGTGATGACGCTAAGCTTTTTGCTTACTCAGCCAAGGAGTTCACCAAGTTTGCACCACATGATATTTGCCCTGCTCCGCAGAGACCACAGATTCAAATTGCGGTGAACAAGGACTTCACTCGTACTCATTTGCTCCTGATTCAGGGATCACATTGGCTAGACATTATGTCTGTTCGTGTCAAAAGTGGATCTTCATGGGGTCAGGCATCTACTGATTTGGTGGCCAGAGTCAAAAGCAAGGACTCTCGGAAGATTATTTGCAGCACAATTTCGTCCTCTGGGTCTCTTTTTGCTTATTCTGATCACGTGAAACCAACCCTGTTTGAATTAAAGAATCGTGAAACTGGGAAAAGTGGATGGACCATCAGTAAAAGGAAACTTCCTCCATCATTACCATTTGCACATTCAATGGTCTTCAGTTTTGATTCTTCTCGGTTGATGATCGCAGGCCATGATAGAAGGATATATGTAAGCCATTTTCTCCTCTCTTCCCCAGTCCAAAGAAAAAGAAGAGCCCCCCCCCCCCTTGTTTTCCAGTTATCCTTATTTGAGTATTTTGATATGCTCTCTATAAAATAGTATTTTGGGGAACTATCCACCCCAAATATGTACCATCTATATGGACTGTCAGCTTATTGGTCAGTTGGCTCAAACACACATCGCATGTGTTTACACATGTATTTGCGATATTATTGAAGCCTCTGGCTTACCCCTAGTCTCTTTTGTTGCATTAATTATTACCCCTGTTACCTTATCTGTGTCTTGTTTTGCTCTCTTCTCCATGTTGTGTGGACTTTTCCTCACTCATTTCGCATCAACCCGGTATTTGTCTTACTATTTTTTTTATGGAGTTGGGGTTTTGGGGGGGGGGGGGGGGGATAGTAAAGGCATTCTGATGTCCTATCCATTTAGACAACTTGATGGCACTTGTTTTCGTGGAGCTGGGTTTTAGGAGAATATCCCTTTTACGGTTTTACCAGATTATGTACTAGAGTTTACTCCAGACTTTAATCTGTATTCTTTTAGTCATTCAGGTTAGGGGTGATTGATACATGTTTTCCAACTTCATGTACGCTTAGGCTGGTCAATTATGCTGGTTATGTCTTTACTGATTTTGAAAATTTAGGATTCCTCTCTCCTAATCTTATTATTGTCTGTGCATGTTTTTAAAAAATCATTATAATATGTTTTTCACTCCTTGATCTACCTGCCATCTGTTTAGACAGCTATTTTGGCTGGAAGCCAATGGAAATGTCTTGGATTTAGTCAACACATTTTGTCTAGTGGAGTTCTTAAGAAGTCTTACCGTTTTGTCTCTGTCTAATGGTTCAGGTTGTGGATATGGAAAGTTTGGAGCTAATTCATAGGTTCACCCCTTCCCGAAAGGAGATTGACGAGGAAATGCTACCTAGTGAACCTCCCATAACAAAAATGTTTACGAGTCCTGACGGGCAGTGGCTAGCTGCTATCAACTGCTTTGGAGATGTAAATATATTTAATTTAGAGACACAAAGGTGAGGAGCAAACTTGATTGTAACTCTTACGTGTGTGTTGGTTTTGTTTATACATTCAGACATACATGCACATATATAGGACATACATGCACATATATAGGACACTTGCGCAAAATACATATATTCCTCAATTCCAAGTTGTTGCGAAACATAGTTATCAAAGATGTGTATGTAACTCCTAAAATGCATTGAACAAATAAGTTGGCAGGAATTATATGTGATCTGTTCTGTAATTTGGTTTTCAGAGTTCATCATGAGTTCTGTGCCTTACTCCTACTGAACTTTCTTTCTATTAATCATTAATATAGTTCCTAGTTTATCTCTTTTGTTTTTTGAACTTTTTTCTTTTGCATGGAAATGTTGAGTCTTTAGACACCTGTCGGGACTTCGCCAAATTTCATTCCCATTTGAAGAGTTTAATTTCGGAAACTAGATCTGATTTAATGATTGCCCTGGGTGTGTGATCATTGTTGCATCATATGAAAAGAATCCATAAGTTGTAGAATCAGAAAGAGTAAAAGGCACTCTCTAATGGGAAAAAAACATAAAGGTTAAAAAGGACTTATGGATCTCATACTATTTATTATGTAATAAAAAGATCGTCCCATTGAGATACCCTCCTCTGGGACTTACTCTTGATACCCCCAAACCCACATTATACTCTTTTCACATCTTCAGTTGGCATTTTTCCGTTTTTTATTTCTGGCCGTCTTAATCATGCTTCGTCGAAGATTTGCAGAATTATTTGCTCTCAACTCTTCCTTAATTAGCAGCTGCTCGTCTTAATAGTGCCTCTCATATCTTCTTACCCTACTGCTGATATTGCTTTTCTCAATGTGTAGGCAGCATTGGTTTATATCAAGATTGGACGGTGCCTCTGTCACAGCCGGTGGTTTTACTCCTCGAAACAACAATGTTCTACTAATCTCTACTTCTTCAAACCAAGTATATGCATTTGATGTGGAGGCGAAACAGTTGGGAGAATGGTCTATGAAACACACATTCATTCTGCCCCGAAGATATCAGGACTTTCCTGGAGAGGTTATTGGCCTTTCGTTTCCACCTTCAAATTCGTCGACTGTTATCATCTACAGTGCCAGGTACTTCCCACTTTGTGCTTGTTTGAAATATCTACATTGTTGGTGTATTATTTCGCTTGTCTAATAGGACTTTCAGGGTCTCTGAGTTATTGCAGTTGGGATTCTATATAGGGACACAGTGAGTCTGTTGTTGTTTGTGACCTTTCTCTGCCAATTAGGTGAATTGATTGATATCAAGGACTTTTAAAATTGAAGTTGAATAGCTGTTAAGGGGTGTGGTTGTGCTGAGTCTGGACAAGCCATAGTTAGGTTTAAATTACCTCCAAGCTCTATGGCTTGATAGGCCTTGGTAAAATTTGGTTCCTGATGCAGCTAGACATTTGTCAGCGAACTTGGTGAACAGACTTATTGAGCTCAAAACCGAAGATGAAGTTAAAAGCCCGTATTTTGTACTCCCTCCGTCCCATAGTAAGTGTCCACCCTTTCATTTGTACGGAGATTAAGAAATGGTAGATGTGATGTTAGTGTTGTGAGTATGAAAAGTGAGGTAAGAGAGAGAAGGTGGGGGTAGGAAATAGTAGGCTGATTGGTGTTGTGAGTATAAAAGTAGGAGAGAGAATGAGTGGGAGGAATAGTAAATATTTTTTGCCATTTTAGGAAGTGGACACTTACTCTGGGACTAACTAAAAAGAAAAGGGGGACACTTACTCTGGGACGGAGGGAGTAGCTTTTTTGGGCCAAACCTATAATAAATCTTAAACCTTTGTACCAATATATCGTGTACTTTTTTTTTTTGTTGGGAAAAGCCACTTTTCAAAAAGCTACGCTTTGGTGCTTACCCTTCAAAAATATGCGTTTTGATTTAAATTAAAAGATGCGAACAAGCGACATTTAGAATTAATTTACCGAATACATTATACGAAACATCATCTTAAAAGCTGTTTTTCAAAAAAACAGCGATGTCTAACCTCAATATGGGGTGGTTTTTTCCTAGCCTGATGAGTGGTGCATTTTGGCAGTTCCTGCAACATTGTTGACCTATTCAATTACTGAGTCTGGTTAAAGAATGTCATGGCTGGTGTTTAGTGATTCTTGTATATGGTCAATTCATGTTGCACTATCTTTATGTGCAGTGAGACAGAGGGTGAGAGGTGTTATTAGTCTTGTTTGGAACTGCAATAGCTTTCTGCTCTCGTATTTCGTAATGAAAGGAGGGATTGGCCGTATTCAATTACGTTCCTTCCTTTCTTCGTGTGGGTGCGGAGTGTGTTTATATATGTGTGTCAGTTTCTTCCTATTGAAATTAGATATGCACCTTTCACTGGTTGATTGGCAGTGTTATGGCTTTTGCTTTTTGAGTTGTAGTTGGTCCTCTTTTAGCCCTTTAGTACAATAATAGTTCAAGTCCCACAGTTTAATGTACTTGCAATTTGTTACTGTTTTGTCTCCATTCGTTCTTACTGGCATTTGACAGAACTTCCTTAGTACAATAATCCCGCTATTAATTAAATGTATGTTGTTTTCTTAATCCATGCTTTTAGGGCAATGTGCTACATTGACTTTGGAATGCCGATTGATCTAGATGAAGACTGTGACATGATAAATGGTAATGATGCAGCGTTGAAGAAGTTACATGGTTCTCCACCAGTTAATGGAACATTGAAACGTAAGCGGAAAGGCCAGGATTTAGATACAAAACACATTGGTAGAAAGAATTTTGAGTTTTGTGAATTTAGAGCACCTGTTTTATTTGTTGGGCATCTTTCAAAAAATTCCATCTTCATCTTAGACAAACCTTGGAGGCAAGTCGTCAAAACATTTGATGCCCAACCTGTTCACAGACATATATGGGGGACATAACTTCCTTATCAAAGGTGGTATTTTGACAGCTTAGTTTTGGGAGTTCAATTTTGGCAAAAGTTGCCCTGATAGGTAGATGTCTCGCTTGTTTCTTGTTCGCGCTCTCCAGGGGGGCTGAAGTATGTCGTGTAATGTATTTCTTGATAATTTTGTTCACTTATGATAGTAAAATCTCCCCTTTTTGATATTAATAGTTGCACACTATTTCTTCCCTTTGTGTCATTATCTACAACAAATTCTTTTCTGTTCTTGTTTTGTTGAAGTATTTCCCGACAACAAGCTTCAATTTATACCAGAAATTTGGTTATGGAATGATTTGTTAGGCTTTCGATTGGGTGTGCGCTGTGGGTGGGTATGCATGTTTTCACTGGTACTAAGGTAATAGTTGCATACACTTCTTTATCTGTGGCAAGTTTGACGGAAACTTCATATCCTAGAAGTTCGATTTTAGAGCGAATCTTGGTTGGGTAATTCATCCTCGGGGGCAATCAAGTAATTCGGTTCATTATGGAGTTTACATAACCTTTGCTCTGATGGTAACTGAATCAAACCCCCTGTTTGAAGCATAGAGTTAGTAGGTCCAGCTGATTTCTAGTCCTGAGCACATGTAGAGCTAGAAAATAAACCAAAAGCGGATCGTGTAGGCAAACATAGCCAGCTGTGTGCAGCCTGCTGTACATCAAAATGGTTGCAAATAGGCTCTTGTTCTAGCTATAGTTGTCTTGGTGTTAACCCATTTGCAAGTACTGGTGTCAATTAATACGGGAGCAGCTTAGTTTTTTTTTCCTCGCAAACCTAAGGTTTGTTGCTTTGAAGCAGTTAGTTCTGTTGACCCGTTGTTGACCGATGTTTTCGGTACAAAGTTAAAGTATTTGTTCATTTGTGTATAACTGCATGCTAGTTAATGATGGTTTTCTTTCCTCCTTGTCATTAGATAACGATCCGTAAGAAGTATGCTCGAGTGTTAATTATTGTGAAAAGGAGCTGTTGATTCTACAAGGTTTGGTCCTTGTCGATGCATTTATTGTTGTTACGTCTCTCTTTCTCTGGAATGGTCTTTTGCAGAATCTTTCCTTGTAGTTGTTTGACTGAAAAAGAAGTAGAAGTAGGGTTAGTGCAAGGAGTGGATGAGACTCATTTATCTTTCTTGTCAACCCAAAAAACATTTCTATCAGCAATGATTATCCTTCCAGTGCTTGACTCTGAAAATTTAACCTTTAAGGGCTCGTTTGGTAGCCTGATAGGATTAGCCTGTTTTAATGGTCGGAAGATTATTAATCGGGGCCCTTTTTTATGGGTAGATATGAAGGGGGTTAGAGGGGATAAGATTGGATAAGAAGCTTATTTGAATTGTACCTAGGATTATTAATCGGATTGCATTTAGTCTACCAAACACCAAGATTATTGGGCTAATAAGTCATATAATCAGGCTACCAAACGAGCTCTAAAAGTCTTGTTTACAAACTCAGTTTTGTTTACTCGCCTGAATTACTGACAAAACACTTGCTCAAAAACATTTCATCATAAACAAAATATGTTTGGGGTATGCTACCTGAAACAGTATTTAATAATTGCTGTACAGTGCCAGTCGGCAGTCACCATATGAGGTGGTGGGACAATTCTTTTTTGCCTCTTATAAAGTGTAATGAATATTGATATTCATTCCTCATCACAACTTGTCCTCTAGGTTTACCTAATAAAACTGCCCTCTGGGTATTAGGTTCAATCTTAAGCTTTTATCTAAAAGTTTTATTTACAGAAATTAGGCCTCTCCGTAAACTGTCTTGGGTATTATTCTTAGATTTACGTACGATGAAGGTGTAAACACCGAGCCCTCTTCTATGTGTAAAATATAGATTTTGAGCCATAGAAATGCACAGTATCTTTCTTGTGCAGTCTAAGGAGGACATGGAGATATAAGGGGTTATTTGTTATTATCCACACTCTTGATTTTTCTAGCAACTTGTAAAGTAAAGCAAATTATTTCATGTTCTTGACCACTACAAACCCTTTCTCACCTACATGCGGGGCACGGGGTTGCAAGTAGCAGCTAGGATATTTTTTTCTCTCTCTGTTTTTATGTTGATGGGAGTTAAACTGGAGATTTTGATTTCAGTAGCTCCTTTTGATTGTGTGGTCTAGGAGGCAAATAAAAATGCCTTTTATGGCGCCGGGGAACATGTTTCTGGAACTAGTCAAATTTTTACTAGTATAAGATAGTAATTTTGAAGGTTAAGCGGCTAAATAAGGACGATAAGATATGAATTAATCTTAGGAAAAAACAAAGATGTATCTCAAACTCGATGGGGTGAAAGTACATCGAGAAATCAATCAAATTCTTATGCATTTAAGATAGCACATGAATGGGGTCTCCGTGTCATTTTCAGTAGAGTTTTATATGGACAAACATAATACTATACATAAGTTTCATTTTCAGTCACAAATCTGCATGCGAGATTAACATGATTATCTATCTGTTACGTTTCTATTCTACCTGATTTTGATGTTCCATGAACATAAGAAACCATTACAGTAAGATTAGGCCGATTCTTAGAAACATTAGCGGTTTTTTTAGTGAACAATTTACGCTTTAGATCCCCATAAGGTTAAAGGCTTAATTGTATTTTGGATTATCTGACAATAACTGACAAGTCAATTTCAGCCTTTAACAATCATTTGTGGGGGTGTTGATTTCTACCCGAATTTAATGGCATTTTTGTATCTATATGTAGAGATGTGCCTCCACGTAAATCCGAAAACGCAGTTTTGGAAGATTCCTTTTATACGGGATCTCCAAACGCGCCCTAAACTAAGGGTAATAGCGGCTACATAGTGCGTATTAGTTTTTGTTTGCATTATGCAGAACCTGATTCTAAGCTTTTCTTCATCCTTATCTGTTGTTATTAACATTATGCATTGTTATTATTATAAACTTGTTTACTTCTCTATTTTAGAATCTTTTGATTACTTTTATAAACGTGTTTTGTTTGGTGTTTACATTATTAATCGCAAGTTGCATTACTGTTTCTTTATTTCTTTACGTGCATTTCTGCATTTTACGGCGTCAGATCTGTCAGTGCACGCGTGTTATTTAGATTTCTTCCATTATTGATGCTAAGTGAATATAAAAAAAGCATGAGAATAGAATCTCTTCTTTATATTGTTTTCAGTAGAGTGTTTGACTTTACGCAGCCTACTTAGTTTGATTTCCTTATCACACACACATAATCACACACGCAAGCACACAACAAGCCCCAGTGGAGTAGCTAGCGTAGGATTTTCTTAGACGAGGGTTGTTGTCTTATAGTGAAATTTTAAGTGACAACGTTGTCTTGGATCTTGGAAAGTCATGCCCAATATCCGAGGTCTCGCAGACTCCATTTGTCGCCTTTTTTTTTTTTTTACGCTTCTACCCTTCGACCTTTTCACTTAGTAGACTGATAAGTAAATTTACTCTTATGGTTGTGTCATAGTAATTTTTTCGAGTACCTTGAAGGGGAGATACGGAGAAAACAAATCGATGTCATTTTCAGAGATGTGAGTATCAATTTTCTCCGTAACTAGTTCAATTATTGCACCAGTTATATTGGATTGAGAGTAGCTGTCATAAGGTGGTGCTTAGGTTTGTTTTGGTAGAAAAAGAGAGTTGTGGAGTTTTTTATAGAAGAGATATTGTCTTGTTTGAGTTTGAGGATGGATGGATTAATTTGCCATTTTTACTCCACCCAATTATAACTCCTATCCTGTTAAGCTTGGCTGGCAGTCCTGATTATGGCTGGGTCTACATTTGAGAATGGTCCTCTTCACCTACTAGCTACTTCTCTGGTTATCATTGTTTCCTCATTTCACCGCGTAAATTTGCTTCCTCATGGGTCAAGATCTATATACATACTCCAATTTAAAAGCGTGAAGATCATTTTGGGACGGAGGTGCGCGCACACACTACACACACAGTGACTTCAATTAGGGTTGCTAGAGATGGTTTCTTTCTTCACTTTGTTTAGGTGTATTGATGAAGAGGGGGGGGGGGGTTGTGGATGATAGAAGAACTTTAGAGCTCACATGTCTGACAATAGTTCAATAAAAAGTAAAAAAGAAATAGTGGGAGTTGTGTTATTTTTAAAAAAAATGACATTTATGTTCTCAGGTTGTTTCCCACTGCATAGACAAGAACAAATTCTCAAGAAAGACTAAATAAATAACAAAAGTAAAAAAGAAAAGAAAAAAGAAACAGAATCCTGCTTAAGAGATCTTAATGCTATTTTCTTTACAACCCCATTCATGAGCAACTAATAGTAGCAGCTACAGATACAAAAGAATCCCATTACAATTCCTCATTGCCGCTTTCGCCCTTGGAAACCTCCTGCCAAAACACAGAGACACAGGTTTAGACGATCGTGGTGATCGTTCATAATTTCTTCTAAATCATTGTCTCGACAATGCGAGTAAAATGTGGGTCTTTTACCTGACTTATCTGAAGCAGCTTTACCAGGAACAGATGGCTTCAAGAAGCCAAAATGCTTCTTCAGTGTAGATTTTCCCTGGAAAAATATCAGATCAGTGTCAGTACTCATGTCCCTATTGTTAATCGATGAACTGAGGTAAAACTTATATATATATATATATATATATATATGCACATACCTTGAAGCTTGAAACATGCTCCATTGAAGCTTGATCTTCCTGAATTATTATTTTTTTTGAAAATTTATCTGTCAGAACTGAACTGATAAAAGGACATGATTGAGGTTCAACATATTTTTTACTAGCTCCGTCCCAGAATGGATGTCCATTTTTGTTCTTGATCAAGATTAAAAACAGACAGGGACGGAGGGAGTATTTAATAACGTATTATGAGATGGGGGAGAGTATATGACTTGCCTTGGAGATGTTGAAGATAGGGGAGCTAGCAGTGTCATCAAGATATGAATTCCTCTGTGATTGATTCTTCCCTCTGTAATCCTTCATCTTCATCTGTTTGCTTGCGTTTCTCTGTTGTTGAGAAGCATACCCAAAATACCCTCTGTAGTTACTATTCGATTGTTCGTCTTCATCATCGTTCAACTGTCTCGGCCCTGACGAAGCGTCAGAAACCATTGACAGATCCTCATCTTCATCATCTTGAACAGAGGCCACATTTACCCTTTTATTCATATAATCATCCCCTCTCTGGAATTGATCTGCAGAGTTTGAGGATTGGTCGAGGTACATTGTCCAACCCGATTCGCACCCGCTACTGCAGTCAGAAGTCGACATGTTCATCTCCTCCTCCGCAACTCACTCGAATGACTTGTTCAATATAAATTTGAAAAAAAAAAAAGTGAAGAAAATATGAGTTGGGTTGGTTGATATTAGAATTGAACTCTGTTATGGCTTTTATATATAGCAGCAGGGGCAGAGGAGGGATATTTTTTTTCATTTTGTAGGAATGTGTGGAGAGAGAGAGAGAGTAGTAGCTATAAAAAACCAAATGAATCACGCTCAGATCCTAGACTCTGTTTGTCCTTTGCTCTATCCTTCCGCATTATTATTTTATCTCTTTTGTGAATGAATCAAAACTGCCAGTTGGCTTTCTTTCATCTTGGAAACATTGATGAATTATTGGACTCCATTCCCATTTCATTGTGGTAACTATGGGGATTACACGAAGGGTAGCTCTGTAATTCTCCCCATTGCCAGCTCACTTCCAACCCAGGATCCGTCCGCTCTGCTCCGCTGCATCCAACGGTCAAGATATAGACACGTGTGTGTTGCTATTACTATTACCCCATATGAGACTCACCTCGAGACAAATGAATCTAGGATGTTGATTCTGAAACAGATTGCCGATGGCATAATTTAGGCCATTAGTTACACTGGTGGTACAGAGGAACTCGCGTTGTGGAGGTTCCGAATTCCTCCCAACCATTTATGTTAACTAACAAAAATCTTAGGTACTAGACTATTGTATTCTCTTAGCCCACTATCCGTGGCCTTATTTTTAAAAATTCACGGTGACATCGTTTTTGTGCCCAAGCTTACCCATATTGACTCATAAAACAACTTTTTACGCGTATATTGTAATATTCAAGTTGAATCATCAGTAATTTTCTTAAAATGGGGATGAAATATCCCGTTTGTACTAGATTATAATCATTGTATGATTAGCATGTAGTTGATTATTATGACAATCATTGCATCATAGTACATGCATTTGGGGTTGATAAGGTGCAATCAGTATTAATATCAATGGTACAAATTTCCCAATACTAGGAGCAATTATGAACATTACTTTAGGTCCGAATTTAGAAAGCCAGATACCCAAGCCTATAGCATTCCACATGCCCTTCCCTTTCTTTCATTTGTGATTTTGTCTACTCTTCTTCATTACTCCACCCCCCTCTTCATCTTTTGATCTAATGTGTAAAAACGATTCGTGACGAATTTAATATCACCCCAATATACCCATTTTGTCCATGTGATTATACACCGTTGCGATTTCGTATAGATTCATAACTAACACAATGTACCCGTTTTGTCCCTCGGATGATGATGTTTGCCAAGTGTTTGATCTTGTAATGAAGGCATAAAAAGGAGGTCAAAAAGGGTATTTCACAAGAATATTAGAGCAACTATATGAAAAAGATACTCCCTTCGTCCCAAATTAATGTTCTTACTTTGATTTTGCACGGAGATTAAGAAAAAGTAAATGTTGTATGGAAATGTAAAGTAGGAAAGAGAAAGTTGGTAGAGAGTTTTTGTTGTGAGAATGACAAGTGGGACCCACTTTCCATTTTAGGTAATAAAGTAAAGTAAGAACTTTAAATTGGGACATACTAAAAAAGAAAGTAAGAACCTTAAAGCGGGACAGAGGGAGGGAGTATGTGCCTGGGTCACAAGGGACACTCACCCACAATCCCCCAGGAGAGAAATGTGGGTTATCTCCAAAACAGTATTCTTTATTATGAGGCAAAATCAGATCAAGTAAGCCTAACATTTATAGTTAGCATCTCAATTTTGGATTTCGGCTGTTTATTTTGATTATAAATGTCAGATTAATTTGACGTAATATTTTTTTTTTAAATTAACCCTGAAAAGATTATAGCCATTAAATTGAGATGCCCGAGTGAGATATTGCGTGGCCATCTTCTTGTGACTTTGGTTGGTGGCACTGGCACTGGCACTGGCACTGGCACATCCAACTTTATAACTTGCTAATTGCTACCCCTAAGCAAATGTGGGAACATGGACATTTGTGGTTTTCAAGGTCCTTGCACTTTGTAGTCACCTTTACTTGTATGGGATATTTAGGGTTTATTGCAACTTGGTACTACTTCCTTTCTCATCCATTATTTGGACCACCCACACCTACATCAAACACGCCTCTAATTTCATATCTGGATTTGGGTAACTACTTCTTTTGTTTTCTTCGCTAATACTAGATTAGATACTAATATGATGTGATGATATTTTATTGGTTGTATCGATTGTTGACCCGTCATACTTTAATTAAAAGCACCAATGACTGACACATCATTTTGTGATTTTTCTGTGACTTTATTTATTATTACCCTATCTTGACTGTCAAATTTAGATTCTGTTCGAGAGTGTTCGATAGTGAAAACATCTTTTTCATTCATGACAAAGATTTGTAGAGTTCAACCAAAGGGTCGACATCAATTAGGTCAAAATCTCCCTTCACTATCATACAATTAGTGAACAATAGTCATCTGTAATTATTATGGCTTTGTTTAAGTAAAAATACTAAGTTTAATTTGGGAGGAGATTGAGAGATAAGTACATGAAAATGGTGCATATGAACCAGCTATGCATCCTCTCCCAAGTAGTGTAGAGATATATAAATATGTGACCACATTCTCCCCTTCCAGTGATATATCCTGACCACCAAGCAGTCAGACTAGCCTAGTCTAAAATATAACTCATCCTGATCCTATCATAAAATATGAGTTTTCTTCAGAAATTTTAATCTGATCGCATCTCATCAGTCGATTTTAACATCGTGTAACTGAGCTCGCCTGACAGCTATATATTAACCGTCCCACCTCAAATCCCATCTTCCATTATATTATTAATTAGAATTTCAAATCATCTACTCCCTCCGCCCATCTTAAACTTCAAAAATTTCCATTTTGGGCGTCCCATCTTAAACTTCAAAATCCCAAAATGAAAACTTATTTATACTTTTTTATTTAGTGGGACCTACATGTCGTACACACAACAACTATCCACTAACTATTCCCTACCCCACTTTTTTTCTCCTACCCACTTTCTATACTCACACACTCTACTCCACTATCTATATTTTATAATATAAAGATTCTCATATTAATTCTTGTGCCCACTTTTTTTTTTGAAGTTTAAGATGGGACGGAGGGAGTACTTACTTTCCGTAGCAAATGGATTGTTTATTTGTGTTTAAGGTTAGTGGAGGCCTTAATACTAGAAGCCTACAAAAATCTGTACCACATTGTCTTCTTTCAAATTCACATGTTTACTCAATTTGATTTTTTGTTTAGATTAAAAGGTACAAAGGATATAAATAATGTTACAAATTTGTGAAAGAAATTTTGTCCATTGTTGCACCACGGAATTTCCCATTATCGTTTGGATGTAAAATATTACTCGTGTCTTCATATATTCCTTATTCATTTCCAGCCCACTCTTTAATTTTCCTTTTCATTCTTGTCCCATTCTTTTGACGGAAAACTTGCGATTTTTTTTCCTCATTACTTCTCTACTTGAATCCATGACATCCGCAGGCCCGGTGAGTGACCTGTTCATTCGGACCTATAGCACTGGCCCCCCAAAAGTTGAAGGGCCCCAAAATTTAAGAGTCCATCTTATTTAAGTTTAGCCAGGCGTTTTAACTTTATGCTCTTATCGCTGTCGCTTCACTCTCATTCATGCCATATTCCTATTTTTTAGGCATGGTGGTTCAATAATTCGACAAAATATCAAGAGCAAACGACAAACCTGAAAAGTTTTTATCTAACAAAAATAATGCTAAATGTGAACTGACTCTTTCAACTTATTTTGGATCGACGAAGTAAAGAAGTACTAAGGCCTATGACAATGACATTTAGAAGTGACAAATTGCATGCTCTTGAGATTGTTGGTGAACTAATGGTGTTTCATGACGTGATAGTAAGTGAAATTACAAACTGGATACTTGTTAGTGAAGTGAAGCTTGAAGCTTCCATCGTGCTCACTTTGCTAAGAACGGTCTTTATTTTATCATATTTTTTTAAAAATAAATCTGTGATTAATATTAATTTGATTTAGTGTAGGTTTCACATATACATATATCAAATAAACTTGACTGTCCAATCGTTAATAATGGACATGCCCAGTTATGGTACGAGTATAACGACAATCGCAATGCTTGATTTCTCTGTTTAAAGAGCATATATTAAGGGCACATGATATATTACATTCCCATTGATGAATAAATCAAAAAAAAAAAAAAAAACATAAAGCTCTTTTTGAGCCATCGCCAGCATGAATTGGTGACCTTTTCTTAAATGAATATTTATTAACTAAAATAAAAATAAAAATTCATTTTATAACCCTAAACCTTTATGTGCAAAATTGAGACCCTCGAGTGTTAAATGCCAACATTGAGAAGTAGAAGGTAGTAAAGTGACATTTAATTGAAAATCTATCTGGCCGAGGTTTGTTTACGTTGCCATTGGGTGTCACTTTTCAAATTATTGTACCTCTCATTAAATATTTTTTGTTTGTTTTGTGAGCTTTGTAATAAAAAGAATAGTCCAACTCCTAACTCAAGATAAAAGGTCAAACCTCACGTGGACCCTAATGGTACTTGGGCCTACGGGCCTAGTGCGTGTGATGATTGGGCTTAATCAATTGGCACACGTGTGTTGTTTCAACGGCCACGTGTTCTAGACCCTTGTCCATTTTTTTATTTTTTTTTTCTTTGAAAGGATTGTCCAATTGCTTTTAAGCGTTAAAAAAAAAAAAAAAAAAAATACAAGTTGGTGGTAAGAAATACTATCATTTTTAGTTAAAAAAATATACAAGGTGGTGTTAAGAAATACTCATTCCGTCTTTTTTAGTCTGTTCACTTTTTGCCATTTTGGGTGTCCCATTTAATTGTTAACACTCCCAAAGATGAAGGTTTATATTATTCTTTATTCAATGAGACCCACTTGTCATACTCACAACAACTATCCCACTCACAATTCCAACCTCACTCACATATCACATCATGTTTTTCATACTCACAACACCCACTCAACTACTAATATAAAATATTTTTCCTTAAAACCTGTGTATTGGTCAAAGTGTGAACAAACTAAAAAGACGGAGGGAGTATCATTTTTTTAGTTACTTAGAAAAAACAGATATTTGCCCCAGTGGTAAAGCCAAGCCTCATCTTCGGTGAGCGTTAGGGTTCGATCCCTCTAATCGCCTCTTTCTGGCGTGGACATCGAAAAAAAAAAAGTTGGTTTGGAAACAACAATACAGTTGTGGAAGTACATGAAATGTTTATTCTAAATGGTGATCAATGTTTTCATGATCTTCAATTTTTTAATGAAAATATTTCCAGTAATGCATCGATATTTATTATTTTATTAATTTTACATTTTTTATTATTTTACAACATATAATTATTTATTATGTGGAATATATATTTGAGAAGGAGGAATATTAAGTTTGGGCCCTAATGTACCATATTGGCCTATTGGGTGTAATGAAAAGAAATTGGAGGACAAAAGATGTTCGTTTATATATAAAAAAGTGAATCTACATGATCTTGTTGGGAGAAAAACAAAATATAATTATTAGAAAAGAATGTGCAAAATTAAATTAATAAAGACAAGGGAGTGCATTATTTGTTCTGTCCCATTTATTTGCAGAAGGGCTAATGGAATAGTTTGCTGGTCCAATTGATTTGATTTTTGATGGTGCAAAGGAAAGGAGACAAACAGATATCTAAGATTAAATTTCAATTAAAATAAGTAGTAGAAAATCAAAACCTCTCAAATATTTCATTGAACGTGCTTTTAAAAAAGAGCGGTATATAGTAGTAAAAGTAAAGCCTTACAATCTGTTATAATTAAGTTTCGATCTTTTTCCTTACCTCACACAGTCAACAGAGAAAAAAATAAAATCTAAATCATTGTTCATTTGTTTTTTTTTTGTCAATTTCTTAGCAATATAATATGAAAAATGTTAAGAATTCTGTAAGCTTTCATAGCTCAGTTGGTTAGAGCACCCGTTTAGTAAGCGGGAGGTCTTGAGTTCAACTCTCAATGAAAGCATTTTTTTTGTTTCATGTTCTAAAATAAATTTTGCATCCAAATTTATTTGATGTTTTAATAAAATAGTTCCCGTGCAACTTTACAAAACTATATAAAAATAACATAGTATTTGTAAAAAAAATAAATTGTAAGTCAACTGTGACAATTTTTTTATGTGTGAGATGAAATATAATGTTTTTCGTATGATGGAGATTTTTTTTGCTGTGGCTGAAAATGCAATTGCCAATTATAAAAAAAACAATTTATAAGAGCATAAATGCATCCTAGAACATTTGTAATTTTTTTTTTAAGGCTATTTAAGTCATGTAGTTTGGGTAGAAAAGAGCAGAATAACACCCAATATATTCCAAATGTTTGCTCATCTACATACACCCACAAACACTTGTAAACAAAACAAAATTTCCATACTGAAGAACAAATCTCTCAAAAGGTTACAAATGCTGTTCTGACAAGAAATAAAGAAAGATTTTCCAGTTTTCATCCCCCTTTGAATACTTACAAGGGAGGCCAAAAGCTATTAAGTTGGCATGGGAGTCTATAAAATTCATCACTTCTAACATCTTTGTTATAATCAAAGAACTTCTCCCACCAATGCTTTCCACTGTCCTTAAGGTTCTGATCCGTCCCCCGAGGGAGCGCGCAATCCATGAACAGAGCCACCAGACCAGCCACGGTTGCGTGTGACATGAACATCACCGTTATTATGTCGTTAAACTGCACGTAACACATCAAAGAACTAACTCAAATGAAGATAACGAGAAAAAAACTTCCGTTAAATCAGAGAGACACGATGAGGCTTGTTCGTTACCCATTGGGCATGAGTATTGACTGGACTGTGGTTGGAGATGAGTTGACTTTCTCTGAAGTATTGGGGAACAGAAAGGCCCAAAGCGAAAGAACATGCTAATATGAATTTTGTTCTGAAACTGTTGAGGTTACAAAATTGCAGGTGGCTAAGACCTGAAGAAGCTGCATTTAGCAAAATGTGTCAGATTTATTTACTTTTTTTTTTAATGCATTTGTCGTCAAATTAAAGATAAGAGATATCCTTACAAACGCAGCCGAGTAAGATGCAGTTCATTGCTGCCACAATCGAGAAAGGTATCGAAGCAAATATTGCTCCAAATTTTCCTGGTCAAGGAAACATACAAGTCATCAGATCACAGACTGATACTAATAAAATGATTTTATATATATATAAGGCTACGGTTAAACATAATTTTTACTTGTAAACCGAAGAAGGGAGGAGTAGATTACCAAATAGAGAGAAGAATATCATGAAGGTGGCTGAGATTTGAACGACTCTTCGACTTCCAACTCTTGTCAAAGCCAAGGCACCAGCATTTTCACTGTTGAATCACAGTTGGAAAAAAAAAAGAATGATTTGAACTGAAACATTAAGATTTAGGACGTGAAAATAGTAAAAATAAGTAAAACGAGTTATTGTGTTAATTACACTGATGCAGTCGATCCAGTTAGACTGCCCAAAAGACCTCCCATAGTAGTTCCTACTCCCTGAAAATGAAGGATTTTGCTTTCAGTTTTTTTTTTTTTTTCAAAATTGGAAATCAGAAATGTAAAACGATTTGTGATTAAGGAGAAGCATCAAATAGTACCATCCAGCCAATACCACGGCTAAGAACAGAAGATGGGACGGGCGTGGCACTCCCATATCTTGCTGCTGCAAGGAATGTACCTGTAGACTGCATCATCGAATTATGAATTTATGAAAAAAAAACAATTAAAGTAATAAGAGCGAAGCAGTGAGACTGTGAGAGCAATAGTAGAATCTTAATAATAAAGAAAGTGCACCTCCATTGAAGCAACTAAAGAAGCAAATGTCATAGCTAAAGCTTCTGTTGCGTTAAATGTGGGGGGTCCCCATTGAAATGGCAATGGGACATATATCCTGCAACAAATGAGAATTATTAAAAAATTTTCGTATCGTAATTACTCATCTATAAAGTCCGTTTTTTCTGATTCTTGGTTATGAGTTTATTGAGAAGAGCTCTCACCAAGGAGCTGCAGAAATGAGTCCAGAACGGTCTGTGCGGCAGGTATTTAAAACATCTCTAGAATTCTTATAAGCACCACTCCATGTGAGGACGCATGCATAAAACCATATAAGCAGAATTGAGAACAGGACTGCATATCGATCCCATATCCGACCCTTTCCTGCCACCAGTTGAGGAACAAACTGCAAAAAACAGATTAAACAAACAAAGAAAATGAAATCAAGGAATTTGAGAACTACGGGAGAAAGAAACTGCATTCTACTTAAACGAAGTGATAATCATGAACTACTAGCCTGTGAAATGGCAAAAAATGCGATCAAGGCTGGAAACCCAACTGCCAAGCATTCTGCAACCTACATAAGAAAAGAAAAAATGGCGGTCAAAATGTCAATATTAGATTTTATTTATTTTTGTGCATAAAAATCAATGACCCTTTTCATATTACTGGAGCGTAGCAGTCTCATTGCGAGCATAAACCATTTGATTCTCATACATTGGCCTCACGATTCTATCGATTAAAAGACATGTATTTGATCATTTTCAGTTATAGTGGCCATCAAGAATGACTAATATTAGAATTGTTACCTTTGAGAAATAAAAATAACAGAGTCCAAGTCCAGTGAAAGAAATAAGAGGAACAACTGAAAGAGGATTGAAAAATCTGCAAAAGAAACCACTTGACTTGATGATGTTGAAAGTTGATTATAAATCACTTACAAGAAAGAAAGCAAATGGAAAAGGGTGTTAGAATATTTACTTGACAAAGTTTCTCCATATGCCTAGGGCCCCAAGGAAAAGCTGGAATGCTCCAGCAACCATAATAGCCCCCTGTATGCCTCTAATTGTATCTGAAAATCTCTGAAAAAGTAATCCCAAAAATGTCAATCTATGATAACAAGATAGTATGCCATAAAATATGCATTTTCAGCAACAATGATTAGTTTTATTTTTGGAGCCGAGAAAAATGAAAGGAAGCATATAATCAGTTTTTAGTTTTTTTTTCCTAAAAAAAAGGTTTTGAAGTGCAAGGCTTTAAGTATTGGTAGAGTGGGGATATACACACCCACCATTTTTTTTAATTACAAATATACTTACCATTTATAGAGAAGACAATTCAATCCAAAATATTAATTGGTGGGTGTCCTGTGTCTATATTCCCATTCACATCCAGAACCCATTAACTTAAAAACATGTTCCAAAAAGAAAAAGAAAAAAAACGTTAAGAAACTAGTTTTTAAAAAATAAAATAAAAATAAATACATAAATACTAGGGTAGAAATATCATATGAGGTTTTTCAAAGGAAGAGGGTAGCTTCAGGAATCATATCAATCTCTCAAAAACACTTCTTTTTATTGGTTTTAGGCATTGTTTTTCATGGGACTTCACTCCCTTCGTTTCTAAGCGGTTTGGAGCAAGTTCATGCTAGAGAAAATGGGGAGGATACAGGCATACAGTCAGTTATAGTTTCAAAATAGTGACTTCGTTAATCATTTCCTTGAGTGCTACTATTCACACCCACGATTGCTGAATAAAGTTTACGCCCATATCAAGTATTTTACCGTTATAAACATTTTCCCCCCATAATCACACGTCTATTAATCCGTAATAATAGTATTCCTATTATCCCATAAAATAAGTTCATAATAAATTTATTGATTTTAGATATTATTCGTAAAGTAATTATTTATATTCTCCTGTAGTAATGATTTTTTTTTATATAAAAATTGAATTTTACGATAATCCAAAACTGAATGTTAACTAACTTTTTTTAAATAAAGTAGTATAATTGATAATATATTACGTATGAATCTCTATTATAATATTTTCTTTTTTGTTATTTAGAAATATTTTATTTCTTACTTAACAAAATCAATTACTCCATAGTTAAATATATTCTTATTGTATCAAAGCAAGTCAATGAGACAAAAAAGAAGTAAACGGAATCATAAATATTTTATTTCTTTCCGTGCGGTGTACTGCGAGTTTGTATCAAAGCAAGTAATAAAGGGATACAAAAGAGAAGAAAAGAGAGATTAAAAAAAAAAAAAACACAGGAATTTGATCTATTCAAGTACCTGAATAGGATCTTGAATTTTTTCATATCTTCTAGCCTGAATGATGGAAATCGTCGGGATTAAAAACGCATATGAACCTGTAGCTATTGTGGGTAATCGCGTGCCGAAAATGGACTGCAGGAGGGTGCTCAATCCTGAAGTTAAAAGTAAGGTTTGTATAACCCTCACTTTTTCTTCCTGCATTACAACACAACTCTAATTCGTTTAATACTGGAGAAATTGTTTTTTGACAAATTAAGAAGAAGAGATTAAAACAAAATAAAAAGAGCAAGAACTCGTACAAAGCCACCTCCCATTTGAGGAACTAGCATACTTGGAATCAAAGCAATAGTCCCAAGGCTTAAAAGATAGTGCTGGAATGCTAACATCACCGCGTCGACTGCAATAATAGCAAAAGAAACTTGTTATCTCAAATCATAGCAGAAATGTAAGTTATAGAATGAAGGGAACGGAGCTAACGCCAAGGAGGAGGGCTGTTTATGCAGTATTGAACACCACCAAGTTGTTCCATCACCGGGTGTGGTTGTAAGGGCTCCGGTTTGTTAGTTCCACCGCCACTGCCACCGCCGTTAGCTCCACCAACACCATTGGCCATTGCTAAATTATTGCCAGTAAAAGTGAAGGAGGAAAAAGAACACAAAACATCTTAAAGGGAACACTAACTCTCTTTTGTAACTCAAAAAATGTACTTAATACAAATCAATATCGACCGTTACAAATCAACTAATAATTAATTGCATGATTTATGAATTCATTAGAGTTACTAATTATGCAATGATGAATGATTAATTTCTTATCCTCCTTCAAGAAAATAAATGGCAGTTGACATAGAGATTGGTAAACTAGCAGTATGCACGGAAAAGTATTGAAAATAATAATAATAATTAAAATTATAAAATACTATGAATTAAATAAATAAACACAAATTTATACATCAAATACTAAATAGCAAAATCTAGTGAATTTTTTTAACATATCATAAATTCTGATATGCTTCTTTAAAAATATCATTCGTAGTGGACATATGATAATTAGTATCACTAATATAATCACATATCAACAGTTTAATATCCTTCGGATTAAAAATAAAAATTCCCATAAAACTTTTGGTCGTTCAATCTAATTGACCAAAGTTTAAAATGATGTTGATTTTCAAGAACTAATTGGAGTATGTAAAAGTGTAAGAAAATTTATCATGTACAGTACAATCATATGAGGGCTATTGACATTATATCGTTCACATAGTGAATTTTTCTTGGGTTAACTTTACTTTACATCCCCAAGATTTACATGCTGTATCACTCTGATATCTGTAATTTAACTTTTCTCACTTTAGGATTAAATTTTTTATTTTTGTATCAATTCAAAGCCTAAACCAGAACTCTACTAAATTTTGAACGGAAAGTAGACATATGATATCCTACACTTAATTTTACATGGTTTTTGGGTCATTACATGGCATGTGATTAGTTTAAGAGTGGAGCTATTTGCACCACTCATGTATACATGCCACCATTGACAGTAAATTTCAGCTAGAACAAATTTTTTCCATCATAAAAAGATCTTACTTTTAAACACACCCACCCCTCATTTCCCCCCCATTTCTTCCGCTTCCGCGTCAATTATGCCACCCTCGCAACCGCACCCCATCCACTACGAAATTCCATACCTTTCCTCCAAATTGTCAGTTACCCTGATCGTCACTTCCCCCTGATGGCATAGCCAACCAAAGTACATATGTTGCTCTTATATGTTAGTAGAGGATTTTAAATGTTCTTAAATAATTACTCCAGTAATGCACTGCAAATGAACAAAAAAATTGTTAGTTTTCAAAAAAAAACAACAAAAGTCTTTTCTTTACACTGATATGGAGTACTAATTTGTCTTTTAAATTAATACTTCTGCGAACGCGAGCAATGAGCATTTGAACAACATCTTCAAGCAACAAAGCGCTTCTTCCAAATTTATGGACACCAAATATTGCAAAAAATGTTTTAGTACAGCCAGTAACCTACTGGCAAGTTATTCCAACAACAAAAAAAAAAAAAAAAAAAAACACGATTGGCAGGCCATGGCACACCCATCACATTTTGAATTGACTTTTATATGGCCATCAACCTTTCTACACATATAAAGCTTAAGAAAAATGGATATCTAGTTTTGCAACTCTGACCAAACCCACCCCATCCCCATCAAGATCTACTGAAATCAGATCTGCACTATGGGGTTTCTGAACGTATGCACCTCAAGAAAAATAAGATGTGTATCTCATAACTACTGTTTCGCTTACCAAACCCCCCCCCCCCCTCAACATTTTACTAAATTTTTTCTTGAAGCGATAATATAAACACATTCACCTAATATTGAAAAAAGAAGTTGTTTTTCAAGAATCCTTTCGATGAAGTTTGTGACAAGGCATAGGTAGAGTTTAACAATTTAAACATATGCACCTCAAGAAAAATAAGAGATGCAGCGCAACTTTTTGCAATACTGACCAAACTCTCCCCCACCCCCATCAAGATTATACAAAGCTACTATGCTCCTAAATTCCGCATCTTCTCCCCAATCAAAGCAAAGTGCAATGATTGAATAATTCCAATGTTTTTAGTGTACGACAGATAATACAAATGGAAACTACTCCCTCCGTCCCATTTTAAACTTCAAAAATTTCCCTTTTGGGTGTCCCATTTTAAACTTCAAAATCCAAAAAAGTAAAGTTATTTATATTTTTTTATTTAGTGGGACCTACATGTCATACACACAACAACTATTCACTAACTATTTTCTACCCCACTTTCTCTCTCCTACCCACTTTCTATACTCACAACACTCTACCCTACTATCTATATTTTATAATATAAAGATTCTCATCTTAATTCTTGTGCCCTTTTTTTTTTGAAGTTTTAAGATGGGACGGAGGAGTAAATGTTTATTAAAAACACTTTTCATTATATAATACTCCCTCCGTCCCAGCAGAAGTGTCACTTATTTCCCTTTTGGTCCGTCCCAGCACAAGTGTCACTACCAAAAGGAAATGTTTACTCCCTCGTCCCAAAGAGTGTCAAATTTCATTAAGGGACATTGAAAATCTCAACTTTTTGAACAATTTGATAACAACGATTCAATATAATGTAATCTCCTTTTCAAACCTTTAGTTTTACAGTATAAAGAAATCGTGAATTTTTTTCCAAAAAAACTTTTAGGGGAAAGTTATGTTCAAAAAGCACTCATTTAGGACAAAGATTTATGAAAATGGACACTCATTTAGGGACAGATATATTAATATTCAACCAACCCCACCATTTAACCCCACTCATTCTCTCTCTTCATTTTCCACCACTCATTTTATTCAACCAACACTACTATTTACCTCACTCATTCTCTCTCTTCATTTTCTACCACACACCTACTACCTTTTCTTAATCCCCGTGTCCCAAAAATTGGTGACACTTCTGATGGGACGGAGGGAGTATAGATTATTTAATTGTATTCCCTTACCATGGGGAATAATCACAACTATAGAATTATCATAGATGCGAATTACTCCCTCCGTCCTAGCACAAGTAGGACTTCTTTCCCTTTAGACCGTCCCAGAACAATTGAGACTGCCCAAAATGAAAATGTTTTAATATATTTATATTCAACCAACCCCACCATTTAACTCCACTCATTCTCTCTCTTCATTTTTCACCACTCATTTTATTCAACCAACACTACTATTTACCCCACTCATTCTCTCTCTTCATTTTCTACCACACACTCACTACTTTCTCTTAATTATTGTGCCCACTCTAGTCTACTTGTGGTGGGACGGAGGGAGTATATGATAAGCTGACAAATAAACATGGCTCAGGACAACTATTGATCAACCTAACCAACACTGAATGAGAGAGAGAGAGAGGAGAGAGAGGAGAGAGAGAGAGAGAGAGAGTATACCTGAGAGTGCACCAGTGAGCTGTGTAGGCGAAGGGAGAAACGTGTCAGAGAAGATGGTCGGGTTCGAGAACAGGACTGGATTACAGGGAGCAACGACACTGGATAAACGAAATCGAGCTGATTTACTTTCATAAGCTGATGGGACAGACAAAAATAAAATAAAATAATCTTTACCTGGTGGAACCAGAGTTGAGATCTGAATGTGGAAAAAACTGAAAGTTGCAGAGACTTTTTGAGAGATCGCGCAATTGAGAGGGAGATGACTGTCTCGCCGTGGCTTCATTTCTATATCTCATCATCGTCACCCACTGGAGAAGAGAGATTGTGGGAGGGATTTGGTGGGTGAGGAACGCCGTCGTTGGAGAGAGCAGAGGCGAAGTGGGAGAGAAACCTGGAACAGGAACAGGAACAGGAACTGCACTGCAACTGTCTTCTTTGTGGCCGTCGGATGAAAGCAGTTGCAAGCAAATGATGAAGGTCTTCTTCGAACTCATATTTAATAATATATATATATATATATATATATATGCAGATACACACACACACACACAACACACACACATATATATATAGAAAATAGTCAAAGAAGCAAATACCAAGTAATTTCAAAAAGACCAGCCTTTGAAATTTAATAATTTAGGACCATCTGGTAATTTATTCAGCTAAATCCTAATCATTCCGAATTTCTTTTACAAATAAAGCATAAATGTAACACACAGCAAATTTAACTACAGTTCTATGCAAATAACCAATTAGACTAAAGATCACAAATTCAAGAATTGCATGATTAACCATATTGTAGTCAGTAGGCCAATTTGACATCAGCTGAGGGCCACCGACTCAAAATCATAAGATGATATTCAGTTACTCTTCTCAATCCTTTATTTTTGACTCAATTCCCTTGATTGCTTCCGCCAGCTGCTCTCCCACTCAATATTGAATAATTCCTAACCAAAAGGTTTTGGTTTATTCATAGTCTGCAGTCAGAATAAAGAGTATGTTATTTACATACATATATAAGTTACTAATACACGTATGAAAAATCATTTTTGGGACCAATATTATACCGACAATCTATTTCATCATTACCATGTCCTCTATAGTTGAATCATTTGAATTCCCTTGAAAAAAAATCCCTATGCCGGTATGCCCGTTAGTATCTTCTCATCATCAGATATATCTCTCATATATAAGTTCAGATACCAATGATAAACTACATTAATGCAGGAACAAGAAAGGAGCCCTTCTATCACTAATATACCCCCTACAGTTAACAGAAAGTGAAAGCACGAGTTGTGTATATTTCCTTTTTCCATCCAAGTACATTCTGCCAATTGCTGTTAAGTCCATACGTAATCCACATATTTATGCCAATACAATTTATTAACATGAAATGTTGAACTACAATTATCCGAGGATCTATAAGTGCTAATTGTATGTCAAAATCCTGTATGCGAGTTCGAATAGAGAAAGAGTAAGATGTCAACAACAGATAGAACCCAAAATTTATCAAAAAATAAAAGAAAAATAATAAACAAGTAGAATCATATAATAGATTGTGAAAAGAGTAAGTTTACACCAACTGTAGAGAATTAAGAGGATAAGTAACCTTACTAAATGAGTAGATTAATGATTAGTACAGAAAATAACCAACTAGTGATCCAGGAGTCTTACAAAAAGTTCAAAAAGTTAGTACAATTATATAGCTGCAACATCATCATAGAACAATCAGACTTAGTTATTGACTGTACTTTCTCTACCCATTCACATCCACTGCAAATTCAAACCTAAAGCAATGATTAAACAAAATAGACTTAATAGAGCGTCTTTTTTTTGGTTAAACCGTTAAGAGGTCATCATAGCTAGAACAGTGTACACCAACGATATATAAAATCAGACAGAATCACACGCATTTGAAGACGCCTCTTACTGCGGGTCATACATAGTAAGAGACTTGAATCCTATGCTTGTCAATCTTCTGAATCAGATAAATTTTAAGCCGGGAAAGAAAAAAATAGGAACATGTTCAGTATGCTGAAGTCCTACATTATCATTCCTATCATATCTGTATGTCAATATTTTGACCACTGATACTGAGAAATAAAACAATTTCAAGTTCAAGCAGCTTGAATTGAACACTAACATCACTTGTAAAGTGGTCATTATAGACACAGCACACAAGTTCAACCAAGAAAGTGATCTTAAATATTGATTTCAGAAGTAGTGAAAGAGCACATATGACTACTTATCCAAGAAAAATAATAAGTTTTAGGTGTTCCCCTTCATCTCAAGTTTTAGACATACCAACTGTATGTTATTGCACGTATCTGTGTCCTGAGTAGACGTCCAAGCTTAAGTCAAGTAATGTTATTAAAAAAAAAAAACCAGCTGGCTGACATTACAACAAATGCAGTATCTACTTAGCACACTGTCTCATTGATTGATCATGATGTCCTTTTATCCCCAATATATGTCCATGTTTCGACAACACAGCTTTTCAAAGCCCTTTTTACCATGCAATATAAGAATGCCGTTTCTATTTGCCCTCTACGATATCATCGGGTGTCTGCCAAAGCATGTTATAAGTAGTAAATGCACCGCCTATACACACATGAAATAAGTTGTTAGAGCCCTATACTGATCTCTAACTCATGATCTGATAGTATACCTTCTAAGAGCCACTTTAATATGTCACCCTTATTTTTTGAAGTGCCACCAAATGCATATTTATTTATCAATTCATAAATCCATGAATATAGTCTCCCCATTAAACATGAGTCTGTAACTCCTGTAGTAATATATCAAGTTCCAATGTCTAGGATGGGTAGAGTCCTTAGCTATTCCTGCATGATCCACCTCTACTAACACATTATTATTCCAAACTGTCCATAGTTTAATAATTTCAATCCTGCTCTTCCAAAATTCCAAAAATTTCCTTCACCCATACTACGCCACTATCAGGCCTAATTTTGAAGAAACTAGCAACCCAAAATTAAGGGTAGCATAAAAACACGCTTCAAGAATGGACTAAAAATTGTTCAGTTAATCACAGCAGTGAGCTGATAACTTTACTGTAACTAAAACATTGGCTTATAAACACGGAATAAATCTATTATTAGTTGCTTAAACATATGTCTGTCTTCCTCCGACCATTTCACCATTGCCGCTGAAACAGGGTCACATATCTGTGCGCTTGTCATTTAGCTGTCAAAACTTTTTATCTTTGACGTTTAGCAATTCACACACCACCTAAATCTAAATGGCCTATCAAACAACGCAAAACTGATCAAACAGTCCATTCTCCAAGCACAATATTACAATCACTCATCATTCTATAATCCAGTAACACTTAGCAGTTAAAATCATTCAAGCAATCATGTTTAAGATAAGAAACAAATGCATTGATGCGGTCACTATATTTGAAGAAATTCTACCTCAGCATTGAACTCCGTTGACACCAGCATCACTTGAATCCCCTTTTTTAACCCATACATAGTTACCATCTCTCTTCCTTTGTGGACGTTCTCTGCGAACATCAATTCTTCTAGAACCCCTTAGGTAACCCCCATTACGCCCATTTCTCCCTTCCAGATGACTCATATTGCCCTCTTTCCCACCATTGACAGACAATTCCTCAAAATTTTGTGCAATCGAGTGTGCCGTTTCGTCGCCTAAAACTTTTCCTTCTCCACCCACTGTTGCCCTTGTGATCATTCTCATTTCCATTTATCTGGAATTTACCTTTAGCCCCTTCAACCTCCTGAGTTTTCTCCGCCACAACTTTTTCAACCTCATCCGGATGAACCTCTGCCGTTTCTCCGGCTTCGGTTCTCGCAGCCCTAGACTCGTTCCTCTTCTTCCGACTCGACTTCTTCTTCTTCTTCTGTTGCAGCTGCCTCGATTCCTCTGTCACTCGTGCCACGTCATCAACAACAGCAGGTTGAATTTGAGATTCGTGATCCTTCCGGTCCCGGCGATGTTGATACCGTCGATCCCGTTGGTGAGCGGTTTTCGCTGTCACCTCTTTCGTAGTTCCATCCATTGTCCGATTCTTCGCGTCGTCGTCCTCACGCTGCTTCCGTTCTCGTTCAGCGTTTTCCCTATCCAGCTTCTGCTGCAATTCTCGTTCCTGATTTTGCTTTTCAATCTGCTTGCGCTCCTGT
The DNA here is from genome assembly GCA_026119855.1 of Campanula takesimana. NCBI lineage: Eukaryota > Viridiplantae > Streptophyta > Magnoliopsida > Asterales > Campanulaceae > Campanula > Campanula takesimana. The sequence continues at coordinate 795,081 of JAOWBW010000591.1, forward strand.
TCCTTGAGCCATCGCTCTTGAAGCTGAGCTAGCGTTACGTAGTTCGCCGGAAGCGACGGTGGCTCTTTGCTCTCCTCCGCCATTAAAGCTCACACAAAAATCAACAAGAAAATGCAATCCGATCATCTAACAACAGAACGGAGCCATTGAATTTTGTTTAATCGAGAGATAGAGATAGAGAGCTGTTGCAGTCTAATGCTCCTTTATGTTTCTGTTGAATCTTTTTTGTAATTATATTTACTCTACCTACTTTAATGTACAAGTATTAAAGCACGGCGTACTACAGTTGAAAAGAAAACACGACTGTAAAAGCAAGCAAACACATCCCTCATGTTTAGACTCAATCTCATATGAACCCTTTTGGTTCAGGAAATGCTAAAACTAGCTGGCATTAAAAATTATCACTTCACTTTCTACTTATTCTTCCTTCGTTAGTTTTTGTTTGCACCAATTCATTTGTTAGTTTCCATTACCTCGTTCTTGCGGTGAAATACGACTTCTGAATTTATAAAATTCCAAAAACACGAACGACCACAATCAAATAATTAGACGACATCTGCTTTGAGGGTAATGTGATTTAAATATCATTTGGGATATTTAGTCCATCCACATTTGGACTTTCATGATTTGTTGTGCCCAAAACTATACTACTTGTGCAAACTTTAAATTCAGAAAACTAGAGATATATTGAGCAATCAAATATTTATTGAGACTTCATATATTTTTAACTATCCAATACAGTTAAACATTTGCAATAGCTAATCAACAAGCACGTCAAATCATGACACCAAAGAATATTGTTGCCGATGTTGGTTTTCTATATAATTTCACGCAGAAGTTCAATAATTTTTATTGTTGTTCATTTTTAAATCAATTTGACCCCCCCCCCCCCCCCCACCACACACCACCACACCACAACCACACCCCCTCACTACTGGCTCTTAATTCATTTTGTATGTCGATGTTAAAATCCAGAGAGTGTGTTGTTTGTTTGTGATTCGGTTTAGCAATTTTTATACATTGGTATGTATGTGGTGCAAATTATAATCAAGAGTAAAAAATGGATTTTCGTGGATACTTGGTGGTAGTATGTGGTGCAAATTATAATCAAGAGTAATAAATGGATTTTGGTGGATACTTGGAGGGCTTGGATGTAATCTTATTCTGTTAGTTAGATTAGGTCTCTACTTCTTGGCTAAGCTTCCTTTTATATACCACTCCCTATTAGGTAAAAATGTAACTGCATGTATTTTGATGCTCATCTTTTCAGAAAAATTATGTCTCAACTTTATTTTATTTAATATTGTCAAATTTTGAAAATCATTTTTAATAGTAACCAATAAAAATGTTTAAAAAATCATGAGAATGTTTTTTATCATCTTCTTATTGTTAATATTTAATCAAGTTAACAAAAAAACAACTTATATAACACTTACTCCTCCTTTCCAAAATATATGTCATTTTAAGAATTAATTTTTGTTCCAAAATATTTGACGTTTTATTATTTTCAAGACATTTTAGGTGTTGTATACCAATCGTACTCTTATTTATGATAGGGAACTATCTCTTGCAGAAAGAATTAATTTCCTGGGCAATTGGATTATTTCAAGGGTACATAAGACTTTTTCATATGTATTAATTGCAATTTTTAATATGTGTGATTTTTTTTTTAAAAGACATGTATATTTTATGTTATCCTTAATCGAATTTTTCATATGAAATATTGTATTTCAAAATAAAAACTGTTACAATTGGAAAAAAAAAGTTTCATTCATTCAGTATAAAGTGTAACAGTAGTTTTGTAGTAAATTTTATGTAATCCTTAATTCTGTTGGTAGTGGTGCCCTAGGCACGTTTTATAAACGTTGTAATTGTTATCATTTATTTCATATCAATAAAGAGATGTTTTGATTATTATTGTTGTTCATGTTTACTTATAATAATCTCCGTCCTTAGTACTTGTTAAGCACTAGTATAAAGGCTAAATGATCATGAGATGATCATGTTAGATTTATGGGTACTTGTTTGGAACAAGGTACTGGACATGACTCGCTGTATGAGATTTATGTCATGGTCTATGTCGTACATATATCTCATATTAGTTATGTCATTGGAATCCTTAGACATGAAATTATTATAGTCTTCCACTTGATGAACATTATGTTTGACATATTCAAACGCTACCTTTAACTAGGTAGTTATAAAGGGTATGATTGGCATAATCGGATTCACGTAGGGAAGAATAATAAGCTGAATGGATTTGTCCCTCTTCGGAGAGATCTCAAGCTTAGGCCTCTCGTAGGAATGATGTTGATGAAAATGTTCGGCCGGACTCAAATGAATTGATTAGATCAATGTCATTTGGATTATCAACATATTCAGAATCGAGGAAGTATTGAACAAAGACAAGTTGACCGTTTGACCATGACTTGTGTTCAATGAGATCGTGGATAAAGGGATTATGACATATTCTAAAGGAATGCGAACTTGTATCTAGTTATACTATTTGGGTAGGTATGACGGTTCGCTAGAACCTAATCATATCTTATGGTTTCATGTTTGAACCCATTGCCAACTTAGTGTAATCCTAGAGGGTCGCACACAATAGAATGAATCTTAAATAAGGACTATATTGGAATTGTGAAAACTATGAGAATCTGGACAAGTGTGCGACCGCACAATATGGGTTGGGCGGCCGCACAGTTTGGGTCAGTTAGTACCAGAAACCTTCCAGATAGATGTGCGACCGCACAAGGGTTTTGGGCGGCTGCACACCATGTCGGGACTAGTTTCCTAATTTGATTTGGAAAGGAATTTTGGACGGGTTTAGACACAAGTTTTCTATTTGGAATAGTCTAACTTGTATATAAACAGCCAAATTCGGGCCAGAAAAAAACATAGCTTGTGTGCAAGTCTCCAAAGGGTTTGAGAGAGGTTTTATTTTGTTCTAAAACATCCTAGATTGAAGAACAAAATAATACACAAATATAATTCCATATAGTTCATATTGATTGTGAAAACGTGTTTCACAATTTTGGTCTAGCAACCAAGATCAAGTGTTCTTGATATTCGTTCGTGGTGTGGATACCGTTGAGAGGGTGAAGCTTATCATCTTCAAAGTTCGTGTTCTTACTTTTGTGATCAAAGCTTCAAGTTCTCCACCAAGATCAAAGGCCAAATTCAAAGTCATCAAGGGTTAGTTTATCTTGTATTCATATTGCAAGTATTTGATTCAATCATATGAATGGATCTATGGGCTTTGGGTTTCATAAATTTTAAATGCTAATTTCCGCTGCACATGTTACTACGAAACCCAACAGTGGTATCAGAGCCCCGTTCATGTTGATTATTTCAATACTTAGATCATGTAGTGTGTATATAAATTGTTTATGTGCCTACATGATATGAATATTGGATATATGATGTTTATGTGTTATGTGATTTTATGTGGTTTATTGTTTTGCAACTTTAATCGCACGATTCAATCGCAATAAATATTATGATGGATTCTGAATTGTTTGATTATTAATTCTGATTGGATCATGGTTTTAATAATCGGGGAAAAACAATTTTGAGACAAATTTTCGAACTTTAAAATTGCCTTCTGATCATCCTGTGCGACCGCACAGAATCACGTGGGCGGCCGCACATGTTTGGGCGACCGCACAGTGATTTCTGGGCGGCCGCACAAAGCAATCAGAATGCTGATTCTTTTGCCCTTTTGATCAGATTTGGAATTTTCAAAGGTACCAACCAAACCAGTAACAGAACCAGGGCAGACCTGCTGATCTGGAATGGGTTTTGGGTAGTTGGTTTTGGTGTGGATCTTGGGGTTTTGATTTTCCTATTTGTTTTAGTCTTGTGATTCTAAGATTGGCTCAAGGTTTGGATGGCTAATCTACGTTCATCGAGATTGTGTTTCCCAAACTTGATCGCAATCAAAGTTTCAAAGATAAAACGAAGTTAGAATTATGAAGAGTTCATAATTGCTAAAATTGAGAAACAAAGTTCTTGATTCAAAGATTGGAGATCCATGTGGAATTGTGGATGCAATTGGCCTACGTTTATCGAGACCATCTATTGCTTAGTTTCGGCCACATGGACTACTTTCTTGGTTTCTTGAATTAGTGCGGAATTGTGGATGCCTCATGGCTTAGTTTCGGCCGTACTTCTTGTTGTCTTGATTTGGAAGATGATAATCAAAGTTCAAAGAGTGTCATCCTCATAATTATAGAGAAACTAATGACACATAAATATTATACTTAAATTAATGGAGATTAATTTAGTGGCTAAACTTGATGCGTAACATGTTTATATTATGTGCTCATAAATATGTTGTATGCTATATGTGATGAACCTTCAAAGAAAGTTTTAAGTCATTTATTGCCATGCCATGATTAAAACACTTGTTTATACATGGGTGATCTTCATGTGGGTTCGCCTCCGCGAGGTGCATTAATTTTATTCATGTATGAGCAAGATGAGGTTCATTAATTCAATGTGGGCTTGCCTCCGCAAGGTGCATTAAATTGAATGGTTCCTATACGTTTAAAATGGTTGGACTTAATTAGGCGTCAAAACAGTTTTGGGCCTAGGCAAAAGATGAGATTAAACATGATTTTTGAAATTGGATTTCTCAAAGAATCTCATAAAAAGAATCTAAGAATCATATGGGATATGATTAACATGATTGTCTACCTAATTAATTTAGTTTTGAGCGGTCCGCCTCCGTGGACTCAAAAGTTAAATTAAAGTTGAATCTTAGCCCAATTAAAATTATATTATACATTGGATGTATATGAAGGTTATATAATTTAGTGGGAGTTTTTTTTTTGAAAAAATACATTGTTTATTTCTTTAATGAAAGTTGGTACTTATTAAATTTTGGAAATTTTGCATAATTGTATATAATGACTACTAACACTCAATCAATTTCGTTGCGATTGATCCTTGAGAAGGATAAGCTCCAAGAGAATGGTACGAACTTTATGGATTGGATCCGTAGCCTAAGAATTGTTCTAAGGCAAGAAGATAAGTTGTACATTCTCGATGGGCCACTTCCTGCTGAACCAGAACCTACTGCCCCTAGGGCAGAAAGAGACAGTTACAAGAAACATCGTAATGATTCTAGAGATGTAAGCTGTCTCATGCTTGCTACCATGTGCTCAAAACTCCAACAAAGTTTGGAACATTTGGAAGCCTATGAGATAGGCGTGGAGTTAAGAGCCATGTTTCAAGAGCAAGCTAGGCAAAAGAGGTACAAGACCATTGTTGCATTCACTACTTGCAAAATGAATGAAGGGCAACAAGTGAGTCCTCACATGATGAAAATGAAAGGTTATGTGGAGCATCTTGAGAAACTTGGCTATCCAATCCCATTGGAGCTAGCCACGGATCTCATTCTTAATTCATTGCATAAAAGTTATAATCAGTTTGTGATGAATTATAACATGCATGGAATGGATAAGAATCTCTCTGAATTGCATGGGATGCTTAAAACTGCGGAGATGAAGATTGCGGAGAAAGGTTCTCCCGTGCTCTTGGTTCATGATGGGAAGAAGGCTAGTGCCAAAGGAAAGGGTAAGAAAGTTGTCAAACACAAAATAAGCAAGGCAAAGGTTGCCAAGGCTTCTGAGGCAAAACCCGATTCACAAAAGGATGCAATCTGTTTCCATTGTCAAGAAATTGGTCATTGGAAACGTGATTGCAAGGCTTTCTTGGAAGAGCAAAAGAAGAAGAAGGGCAGCAAGGCTGCGTCGACTTCAGGTATCTATATGATAGATATTCTCCTTTCTACCACTGATTCCTGGATATTGGATACCGGATGTGGTTCTCACATTTGTCTAAATGTGCAGGGACTAAAGAATAGGAGACTGCTTAAAGAAGGTGAAGTAGATCTACGCGTGGGGAATGGAGCAAGAGTTGCTGCATTAGCCGTAGGGACTTATGAAGTCACTTTACCTTCCGGATTAATTCTTGTTTTGAACAATTGTTATTATGTTCCGGATTTAAGCAGAAATATTATTTCAATTTCTTGTTTGGATAATGAATGTTTTAAGTTTCTTATTGAGAATAAGAAATTTTCTATTTATTTAAATGATGTGCTTTATGGTATTGCTAATTCATTTAATGGCCTTATATCTTGGATGTCAAGAATGAAAATAATGATAATGTCTATCATGTAAATAAGAAATCTAAACCTAATGATATAAATCATACTTACTTATGGCATTGCCGTCTCGGTCATATTAATGAGAAGCGTATCTCAAAACTCCATGGGGACGGACTTTTGGGTTCATGTGACTTAGAGTCATATGATACTTGTGAGTCGTGTCTTCTTGGAAAAATGACTAAGACACCTTTTACCAAGTTGGGTGAAAGGGCAAGCGACTTATTGGGGTTGATACATTCCGATGTATGCGGACCATTAAGTAGCAATGCTAGGGGAGGATTTCAATACTTTATAACCTTCACTGATGATTATAGTAGATTTGGGTATGTTTACCTAATGAAACATAAAAGTGAAGCATTTGAGATATTTAGAATATTTCAAAATGAAGTAGAAAAACAACTTGGCAAAAGTATAAAGGCACTTCGATCAGATCGAGGTGGAGAATACTTAAGTCAAGAATTTGATGATCATCTAAAGAATTGTGGAATAGTTTCACAATTGACTCCACCTGGAACACAAAATGGATATCCGAGAGGAGAATCGGACTTTGTTAGACATGGTTCGATCAATGATGAGTCAAGTTGATCTTCCAATATCCTTTTGGGGTTACGCCCTAGAAACCGCTGCTTTCACACTAAATCGTGTTCCAACTAAATCGGTTCAAAGACTCCATATGAGATGTGGAGCGGAAAGAAGCCTTGTCTATCTTTCATGAAGATTTGGGGTTGTGAAGCTTTTGTCAAAAGACTTGTCTCAGACAAACTTGCACACAAATCTGATAAATGTATTTTCGTGGGATATCCTAAGGAAACTAGAAGATATTACTTTTACAACCGTGAGGACAACAAAGTGTTTGTTGCCCGAACTGGTGTCTTTCTAGAGAAAGAGTTTCTCTCCAAAGAAATCAATGGGAGTAAAATAAATCTTGAAGAAATTCGAGACCCAGAAAATAACATTGAACCAATAGTTGAACAAGAACAAGAACCACAAGGAGTTGTGGAACCTGTTCAAATACACAAGTAAACTCGCAGATCTAGTAGGTTACGATCCGAGCCCGAGAGATATGGATTTCTCGTAACGGATAGTAATGACGTAGAAATCATTGAGAATGATGAAACCGTCAACCTACAAAGAGGCGATGTCTTCCTCCTGATTCGGATAAGTGGCTTGGAGCCATGGAATCCGAATTGCAATCCATGAAAGACAATCAAGTTTGGAATTTTATTGATGCACCCGAAGGTGTAAAAACCATAGGATGCAAATGGGTCGTCAAGAAGAAGACTGACATGGATGGGAAGGTGCATACTTACAAAGCTAGACTTGTAGCGAAAGGTTATAGGCAAGTTCATGGTATTGACTATGATGAGACCTTTTCACCCGTAGCAATGATCAAGTCTATAAGAATTTTGCTTGCAATTGCCGCATATCATGACTATGAAATATGGCAGATGGACGTCAAAACCGCTTTCCTGAATGGAAAACTCTAGAGGATGTGTATATGACATAACCAGAAGGTTTTGAACAAGATTCTAAGGTATGTAAGTTGCAGAAATCCATCTATGGATTGAAGCAAGCTTCTAGGAGTTGGAATCTCCGTTTTGATGAATCGGTCAAAGAGTTTGGCTTCATCAAGAACGAAGATGAGCCTTGTGTATACAAGAAGATTAGTGGGAGCATAGTGCTATTCCTTATTTTATACGTGGATGACATATTACTCATTGGAAACGACATTCCCACACTTCAGTCTGTGAAGACTTGTTAGGAAAGTGCTTCGCAATGAAAGATATGGGTGAAGCCCGCATATATTCTTGGCATTAAGATCTATAGAGATAGATCAAGGAGGCTACTTGGTTTAAGCCAAAGTACATACATTGACAAGGTCATTAGAAGATTCCGTATGGAAAATTCTAAGAGAGGCACCTTGCCCGTGTTACATGGAGTTTCTCTAAGCAAGACTCAATGTCCTAAGACAAAAAATTGAGCGTGAGAAAATGAATGATGTTCCATATGCTTCGGCAGTTGGGTCCATCATGTATGCCATGATTTGTACTAGGCCGGATGTATCTTATGCTTTGAGCATGACAAGTAGATACCAATCCGACCCTGGCGAAAATCACTGGATAGTTGTAAAAGTGATTCTTAAGTACTTGAGGAGAACTAAAGACTCGTTTTTGGTCTATGGAGGAATGGAAGATGATCTCGTTTGTAAATGCTTACACGGATGCAAGCTTCCAAACCGACAAAGATGATAGCCGATCGCAATCGGGTTTTGTGTTTATGTTAAATGGTGGAGCTGTAAGCTGGAAGAGTTCCAAGCAAAGTACAAGCGCAGCTTACATGATAGAGGATATATCTACTTTGTAGTGGATGTCTGAAGTGAGTATCTGTGTTGACCTATAAGTGGAAACAACCAAGGTACGTGTGTTTTTGAGATTTCGTGGTCTTGTTAGAGATTCATGAATGAATTTCGAAGGCAGCTCCATGGTTAACTATTTGACACCGAGAGCTACATCTTTCGATGGATTTTCTCGATGGATTGATATACGCGAAGTCAGTGTTGAATATTGAAACGATGGATGACCAGGACTCAGTATTTGAGATTGCCTAGTGGATTTGACTAGTATTACAGTGATCTGGCGGATATGACCAGTTCTATTATTTTAGTGGATATGTCAAGTTTCACACAATATAGTGGATTGACTAATCGAGTCTGTTTGACTTTATGTGTTTTGATGTATAATTGATACATCTAAATTGCATAGAATATTTGTGAGTATCTGTGCATAGTCGTGATGTTCTTGAGTTCTATTTGCTGATTATATATGTTATAATCTTGATCTATAAAAATTTGAGGACGAATTTTCTTTAAGGTGGGAGGATGTAACGCCCATCTTTATTCTTGTTAAATATTTAACGTGCTTGTTAAATTCTTGACTAGCATATTTATATGCTATTTTATTTGAGTTAATTTATTTAATTTATTTAACTACTTTAGAAAGTTAAGGTGGTTAAATGTCAAAGTTTAAAGTTTAGAGGCTTTTTGTCAAAGTTAGAACTTGAGGGGGCAAATGCAATTCTTGGAATCTTGCAAGTATATCTTGTTGTTGCTTTCACTGAGAAAGCAAATTCTCAGTTCTTCTCGTTCTTTCTCTCTGTTTCATATTAGGGAGTTCAATTTTACCCTATTCTCGACTCCTCGCAATTAATTATTCATCTGTTCGTGATTCCGGTCCGGATAAATATTCGTGGCGTTGAATAGAGCGTTCCAGCCGATCAGAATTAATTTGGGTCAACTTGATTTTTGACTAGGTAAGTTATTGACTCCCCCTTACTTGTAATAACATGCATATATGTTATTCCCGATACTTGTTCTTGTTAAAATTGTGTTTTGAGCAATTTTTGTGATACTTGTAAATTTGGGACGAAGGGAGTATTCGTATGAAAAACAATGCTTTAAACTTGAATCTGAGATGAATGAAAGGTATTAGTAAAGGAAATTATACTCCTATTCGTGGGACGGAGAAATATTAACTTGATTTAAATATTATTAGAAAAATTGTACTATTATTTGTGGTACGGGAAATGAATGGAAGTATCCCTAGATGGGTATATTAGTATAATATAAAATTGTACTTATACTTTTGGGACGGTGAAATATTTAAGTGGAATAAAAGGAAATTGTCCTATTATTTATGGACGGTAAAAGAAGTGAATTGGGCTTGAAATAGGAGTTCTAAACTTGTTAGTATACTCCTGAGAATGTTAGGAGTGTTAGTTAAATGTTATTCCTACGTGTGGGACGGAGAATTAATGAAACTTGAATTCAGAGGAGAAGGGCCAAAATTTGTACCGCACGGTCGTGCGCCTTTATTTGGCACGGTCGTGCCAAATATCACCTTTAGGCAAATTTCCTCGGCAGTGTTAGCACGGTCGTGCGCCTTTTTGGGCACGGTCGTGCCGAAAATGAAGTTTGTGTAAAACTTCTCGACCTTGATAGCACGGTCGTGCCACTTTTGCACGCACGGTCGTGCCAAGGTGATTAGCACGATCGTGCTCTTTGGTGTGCACGGTCGTGCCACCTGAAATCTGATTGTTCTTCTTGAATTGTTTCCTTCATAACTTTCTATAGGAAGTCGGAATCAAGATCCGAAAGAAGCTGAATAACTTAGACTCAAAGGGCTATTCAAAGAATAAATTAATGAGGTTTTAAAGTGATTGTATAGAGCACCTAGATAGGTGTTTTAAGACATTGAAATTGAGTATAAGAGTATGAATGCTCTTATGTGTCTGGAAATCAACGGCTTGTGTACCTTAGGGGTATAAAACAATGTTTTGAACTTGAACATCCTAAGAATAGGATTGAGAATTGGTAAGAGTAAAGTGTATAACTCTTATACATGATTGAATGTCCAAATATTGGAATAAAACTTGAAGTATAACGACAATAAAATCTTGTACATGACTTGAACATCCTAAGAATAGGATTGAGAATTGGTAAGAGTAAAGTGTATAACTCTTATACATGATTGAATGTCCAAATATTGGAATAAAACTTGAAGTATAAGATAATTAACTCTTGTACATGTTTAATCATCCAAAGAAATGGATTGAGAACTTGAATATAAGATGATAAGATCTGGTATATGTATTGAATGTCCTGAATGTCTTGAATGTCTTAAGATAAGACAGTAACTTGAAGTATAAGACAATAAAATCTCGTACATGACTTGAACATCAAATAATTGGATTAAGACTTGAATATAAGATTATAAAATCTTGTACGTGCCTTGACACCAATATAGGTGTATGGTAACAAACTTGAAAGAGTCTTGATGTGTATATGCAAATCTTGCATATATTTACTTGATAGAATATGATTGATTGGTACATGGTATGAATAACCAAAGAATTGGGTTATGGAACTAGATAGAGAATGATTAACTCTTCTACATACTTGAACTTGATACGTGTATATTGGAAGTGCTATAATAAGCACTAAAGTGTAAGTGATTTAGTTTAATCATGTATATACTTAATGAAGTATATAAAGAATGAAGAAGATATCTTGTCTTGAACTGGTTCCTAATAAAATAGGGACTAGTGTAATATGAAGACAATTCATATAATCGTGAATACTACGATTTAAATTAATAAGAATGATTACAGAACACAATATGTGTTGGAAAATGTATTCGATTACTAACGATACATATACGTGAGATATGATTGTGACTAGGTAGGAATGTGACCTATGCTACTACGTGTTTAGAGTCTAAGGTATTGGGCTCTATTTGATAGTAAGGGTATCGGGATAGAACACTTTAATGTGTTAAACGTGATATGAATATGTACGTGCAAACTTGGCATGTGACAAAGTGAAATACCCTACTACTTGACTGAAGTCTGTTATAAATGGACTCTTACTTGGATTGATCGTGTTACATGGACACCTTATGTGCCATTGTTATCTTGGTTTGTATTCGCAATAATTGCGTACGTGTACTTATATTGAGCACATGATACATAATTACATGGTGCATATTCTTGTGAGCACATGATACATAATTACATGGTGCATAAAGAATAGTCCACTAATAAGGGACTGAGTTTCTGTTCTCGTAGTTCAAGTAAATATCTACTTGTGCATTCTTGGTGAGTCCACCTGGTTCTCCTTGCTTGTTCGAAAATATATAGGTTCACGCTTGTCGCGAGAGCTGGGGTTTAAGTGACAATCGGGTCCCTATGTATTTCCGCCCGACCCCTTACTACCGGCCATAGTAAGGGCATAGCTTCCTTGGTTGGGCAATAAGCCTGACCTAAGTGAATGCTAACTCCCGTCTTGTTCACCACGTGGATTTTGTTTCTTGTGGATGACACTGGTTACCAGGTCTTCTTATATACTGCACAGCAGTCTCTTGTTCCTGTTCTTGGTTGTCCTCAGCTAGAAAAGCATCGACAACAAATGGTATTCTTGGAGAAATAAGGAAGGATTCAGGTACAATGCGTGATAGGCCTATGTGCATCTTGTGAGCTGGTTTAGCCTCTCGCACTACTTGACTACTTGTTACCTGATCATATCTTGAGCTTGATTACTTGTTGAGTTAGCTTACCTCTCTTATACTTGTTACTTGATGATACTTGATACATGTTTAGTTGAGTATCTACTTGTATTGCATGATAACATGACATATAGTTGCATGTTAATAGCTTACTGAGATTTATCTCACCCTTTATTTGTTTAATTGTTCCCCCCCCAGGAAAGCAGGGGATAGTACGCAGTGAGGCTCGTTTAGCTGGGAACTTACTCAACAGATATTGTTTTGTTCGAAGTTAGTGTCCTTTTTATATTTTGGTAAGGACGATCTTGTATGAGTTAATAAACTCTGGGCTTGTATTGGGGTAGTATTTGTTGTCCCTAACAGTTCTTGATGCAGCTTATTTGCTAGGCATGTCTTCCGCTGTATGTAACCATTTTGGTTTAAATTTTCTTGGTCTAGAACTCGTGTGAGCTATCTTAGCTCCCTACTCTTGAGTATATGTATCATGTCAGTTTTGTTTTTAACAGGTATTGTTCCTGTTTCCCATTAGTTTCTTGTTTCTTGTTAGTTACGCGCACCAGGTTCGAGGTTCTATTAGGGAATCCCGGGACTTGGGGCGGTCAGTTGACGGTTCATCATTCTCAATGATTTCTACGTCATTACTATCCGTTACGAGAAACCATATCTCTCGGGCTCGGATCGTAAC